>CM035783.1:36474554-36947054 GCA_020466265.1 Siphamia tubifer | reverse complement strand
CAGTATTTTTACTGTGCTTGAAAAAAAAAGGGGATACTATAGTTAAAAAAAAACTTCACGATAGAGAAAAACTGAGATCAGTTTTGGTTTCACACCCAAAAATGTGTTAAAAACTGCTGTCAGAGCTAACTTAACTAAAATCATGTTCCCCAGTGTTATACAACCTCAGATCAGGACTCTGATAATTATACACAACATTTAGAACTGGTCTGTAGTTGTATCTACATTATGAGGTTTACACAGATGTGTTCCCCCTGTACAACCTGAACTGTGCACCAAATACCACAGACTGAGGGGTTGGGTCCAGAGTTTGGGTTCAGCATTGAGGGTCCAGGGTTAGATAGGGTTCAGAGTTAGGGGTTGGGGATAAGAGTTAGGGTCCAGGGTTTATGGGTTAGGTGTTAGGTTCCAGTATTAGGGTTTAAGGTTCAGGATAAGGGTTGGGGGTTAGTGTTAGGGTTCAGGGTTAAGGTCAAGGGTTAGGGTTGGGGTCCAGGGTTAGCGTGCAGGATTAGGCGGTAGGATTTGGGGTCTAATGTTAGGATCAGGGTCCAGCATTAGGGTCCAAGGTTAGAGGTTAGGGTTCAGTGTTAGGAGATGGACACGTTCACCACAGCTAAACAAAAGGAAATACACATTGAAGTTAAAGATCAGCCACAGTAGCCCATGGATGAGCAGAAACTCCACAGAAGGACATGGGTGGAGCTAATAACACCCTACCAGCACATGGGTAGAGCCAGTGACACCCTACCAGCACATGGGTGGAGCCAATAACACCCTACCAGCACATGGGTGGAGCCAGTGACACCCTACCAGCACATGGGTGGAGCCAATAACACCCTACCAGCACATGGGTGGAGCCAGTGACACCCTACCAGAACATGGGTGGAGCCAATAACACCCTACCAGCACATGGGTGGAGCCAGTGACACCCTACCAGCACATGGGTGGAGCCAATAACACCCTACCAGCACATGGGTGGAGCCAGTGACACCCTACCAGAACATGGGTGGAGCCAATAACACCCTACCAGCACATGGGTGGAGCCAGTGACACCCTACCAGCACATGGGTGGAGCCAGTGACACCCTACCAGCACATGGGTGGAGCCAATAACACCCTACCAGCACATGGGTGGAGCCAGTGACACCCTACCAGCACATGGGTGGAGCCAGTGACACCCTACCAGCACATGGGTGGAGCCAATAACACCCTACCAGCACATGGGTGGAGCCAATAACACCCTACCAGCACATGGGTGGAGCCAGTGACACGCTACCAGCACATGGGTGGAGCCAGTGACACCCTTACTGCATCACGGTGTGGTATGCTGGGTGCACGGCAGCAGACAGGAAGGCCCTTCAGAGGGTCATGAACATCAGCGGCTGCTCTCTGCTCAGCCTGGAAGGCATTGCCTCCTCTCGATATCACAGCAGATCTGTCAACATCATCAAAGACTCCTCCCACCAAGGTCACTACCTCTTTGACCTGCTGTCGCTACAGGTCTCACAAAAGCAGGACAAATAGACTCAGGGACACCTTCTACCTGAGAGCCATCAACATTTTAAATACGCACAAATAAAACATCATGACCCCCACATAGTAGACGCTCTATGACCACCCCCCACAAATGCTCTTCAATAAATCTCCACAAACGCTCTGCAGCCTGGAGCAATATTCTTTATTTATTTATTTACTTTATATTATCTTTTATCACCTCACACTTCTACGATACAATAATTGTATTTATATCAAACCTGTATAATTTTAACCTGTGCAATTTCACTATCATGTGCATTTAATCATGTCAAATCAAATTAATCGTGCAATATTGATGCAACATTCATTCTACCATCATACACTGTGCAATATTTTATATTTATGCAAAAACAGACGTATCAATTTCAAATTTTATTGTGAAACCAGTGACAATCAAGCACTAGCACTACATAGGTGGAGCCAGTGACACCCCATCACCATGTGGACAGATCCAGTGACACCCTACTAGATCATGGGCGGAGATGGGTCAGGTTCCACATTCAGCCCCTAACCCTAACTGTGGGTGATTCTGCCATAATTTACTCTTTTTTTTTACCCACAAACTGAACATTGGATCTGCCCAATCATATGCCAAAATCTGGAGACACAGAGTTCAGAGGAAATAGTCACATTTATCTTATGACCTTTGACCCCATAGAGACATGACATTACAATGCAGTGATTTATTTAATCAGAAAATTCCTTCATGGTTCCATCCCAGAGTATGTGGTCCAACTACAGACCTGAACCCATGAACATGTATAGATTTGCAGAATTTTAAGTCAGAGTTTCTTTTGTTATACATGAAATTATGTTAAACTATATAAAACTAATAAATAATAACAATGGATTAGATTTATATAGCGCTTTTCAAGGCACCCAAAGCGCTTCACCTTCGTGTTCCATTATTCATTCACTCTCACATGCTCCCTCTGGTGGTGGTAAACAACATATGTAGTCACAGTTGCCCTGGGGCAGACTGACAGAAGCCCCTCTGACCACCACCAAACATTCATACACCAGTGTGAGTGACACTGGAGGCAAGGAGGTCTTGTCCAAGGACACAACAGACTGACTAGGACAGAGTGGGAATTGAACCACCAACCCTTTGGTTAATGGACAACCTGCCCCCACAAACACATTTCTCTTCATATTACTGTATATAAGACATTTGTAGATAACAGTTGCAGCCACGGAGACCACAGATAAACCGTAGATCAAGCAGATGAAGTGATGGAACATAATATTTTATTTAAATTCAGACGAGGTGGTGGTTGAAGCACTTGAATAAAATATAATAAAAAATGTAACATTTTCAAATACTGTTCCAGGTGAAAACAAACAAATGAAAACAAAACATATACACTTCTTTTTTTTATCAGGCCTGTTAATAAAGTTGAATCTTTTTCACACAAATGGTCTTCTCTGATGTTAAAATGGAGCAACCTCTTCTCTGTGTCTGGCCATGTACACACAGCCGGGTATTTTTAAAAACCAAATACCCCCCGTTTATAACTTTTTTGATCCACACCACCTCATTTTCTGCGTTTTCAATCTGGTTATTTCTGTCTACATGTAAATGCATGAACGGAATTTTTAAAAATCCTCACTGTGCCCGGAATTTGTAAAAAATATTTGTTTTTGATGCGTTTTCAAGTGAATGAAACGTCAAAATGTACAAAAAGATCTTTGGTTTAGCAGATACCCGGCTACATGTAGACAGGGTCTCTGTCTCTCATGCACGTGCACACATACACACACACACACACACACACACACACACACACACACACACACACACACACATGCATACTCATTTACATGTATCATGAAGACTAAGTTTATAATCAAGTAGCCATTGAGGGTAAACTTTTAAGTTAAAAATAATAATTATAAACATTTTTAAATGTAACTAAATAAAAAAAAGATGAAAAATAATAAATAAAAATTAATAAATGAATAAAATTATAATTGTAAAAAAATTACATTTAATTCAATTTTAAAATTAAATACAAATTAATGAATAAATACAAAGATAATAATTAAAAATGAATAAAAAAATACATTTAAAACAAAAAAAAAAAAAACAAACAAAAAAAAAAACAAAAAAAAAAAATATATATATATATATATATATATTTTTTTTTTTTTTTTTAAAGACATAAAAATGTATACATTTTTTGTTTTTAATGTAAACACATCTTCAAACCTTTGAAAAATACATGTTTCATTTTACACCTGTTTCCCTCATGCTTTATAGGGACTTCCTGAAAAAAACTAATTAACATTTTTATAGGGCCAGATAATTTCTGTTTTACTAGTGGAGACCTTTATTTATATTTAACCCTCATGGGGACCAGAATTTTGGTCCCCATAGTGTCAGAGGTCCACATGGTGTGACTGTGTAAATATATCAATGTCCCCATAAAGATAGGAATACAAACACACATGCACACCACATGGATGAAACTGCCTGGATATTTAGTTTCTACATCACTTTAAAACAGCCAGATGTTGTAGCGCTTCACTTGGGCATTGGGAATAGGCATTTAAATTTTCACAATTAATCAGTTGTACAATTAAAGTATGCATGTTCTGGGGTTGTTAGGGATAATTACTGAAGGTGCACATTGTGCAGTGAAGCAAATTTTTAAATTAATGAGCAATGAGTTTTTGTTTCTTTTTGTTTGTTTGTTTTTTTTTTAAATCAAGGTTCCATAGTTTGTTTTGCTGGCAGGCTAAAAGTTAATGCACCATCTAAAAATGACAAATATAGCCCAGGCATTATCTATAGATGCCTGGGCCTCAGTGGATTGGCAAGCAGGTGTGGTTTTGAAAATTAGTGAAAAAAAAGTTTGTGCAAATGGATAGTGTTTTTGGGATGTACTTGTAGCTGAAAAAATAATCCATCTGTACATCTCTACTGTATATTAACCATGAAATTGTCATTAATATTTCCAACCAAATAAATTGACTGTTGTAAATTTACTTTTTTTGAAATTTCTAAACCTTTAAATGGAATACAATGAATTCATTACATTACCAAGGAAGTAATAAAATAGTTTCTAATAGTCCCTGTTAAAGGCATCACTTGCGTCAGTAACATTTTAGCGAGGCTACTAGCTTTAGCATTACAGAGGAATTAGTGTAACTTTTCACAACGCTGAGCTGCCAACATTCTTGTTTTTTGTCGGGACTCTCCCGTATTTTAGACCCATCTCCCACCCACTCTCGTTTTGTAATTTCTCTCGGTAATTTATTAGGTCTGAATGTCAAAAATATCATTTGGCTGATGTTCTCCAGTTGACAGAGACCATGTATGGAATATGTACATGTAATTTGTTGACAACTCATAGATGCATAGTTGATCTCTGCGCAGGTTGAAACTTTTCCCCTGGACAGTAACACACACACACACACACACACACAATCTCTGCTACTTAAATGTTGGCAGGTATGCACAATGTAAACCATCAAACTGCATTTAGCATTGAAATAAACCTTACATATGATCAAAAATACTGTAAACACAACTAAAAGTGCTTTGAAATATTTTTGTTAACTTCATTTAACAAAATCATAAATGAAACAGAAATAGGTTTTTCCATTGGTGTTACACAGAAAATATCCACTCATGATTAGCGTTAGCATAATGGTAAAATTAGCATGGTGTGAATGAGACAATAGACACAGTCACACCACAGCCACCGTATCTCGTGCTCCATCAACCTAACAAAATACCAGAGGTGTAAAGTAACTAAGTAAAAGTACTTCATTACTGTACTTAAGTAGATTTTTTAGGTGTCTGTACTTTACTTGAGTATTTATTTTTCTGGCAACTTTTTACTTTAACTCCCTACATTTTTGTACAAATATCTGTACTTTGTACTCATTCCATACTCAGAATAGACTCATTACTTTTACAACTAAATAGATGTGACAGTATGAAAAATAAGTCGCTGTGACTTTATATACAATAGTTATATGACTATTATCTCACAATTTTTACTTTTTCTCTTAAAATTATGCATTTTTATCTCACTTTTTATCTTTTTTTTTTTTTTTTAAATCTCGTGACTTTTTAGCTCAATTGTGACTTTTCTTTCCCCATTTTTTGGACATTTCCTGCCCATATCCACAAAACTGAGTAACTGTGACTTGATCAAACACATTATCTACACACTAATTCACTTTTAAATGCTTTATTTTAGATACTTTTGAAACTGTTCAGATTTTTTTTCATGACAAAAAAAGCAGTTTTACTTTTGTACAATTGAGAAGTTGTACTTTTTTACTTTTACTTAAGTAGAAGAATTGAATCAGTACTTCTACTTTTACCAAAGTATTTTTTCACACAAGTAGCTGTACTTCTACTTAAGTACAAAATGTGTACTTTAAACACCTCTGCAAAATACACATTTCCAACTAGAAAAGCACTCAGCACAGATTCCAACAAGGTAGAACACCCCACACACCCCCTTTCAATTCTGTGAAACGACCCCAACCAACACAATGAAACACGTGTGTGCCCCACATGCCCCACATACTTCCACTGATCACCACCAAAATTGAACAATTTGTTGCATGTACCAGTATCATCAATGAAAAATAGTGCCAACATCCCTGTGTTCAGCCAGACCTCACAGCTGTGATGTCTTACTACCAACATAAGGGAGTCATTCAACAGATCATAAAATCAATCCCTCTGTGTGTCTGTGTGTTTTTATTAACAAATGCCAAAAACAATTGGTATAGGAAGCCCCCAAAGCTCTTCTGCGGTAACATCTGACTGAACAAAAGTAGGTAACTGGGTAAAGACATATGACTGTGGTCAAAGCTGTTAAATGCTACACAGGAGGTTGTTGGTGGAAACTAATATAGGATCAAATATTGGATCAATTACTTTCTTTGATCTTGATTGAAACCGAATTAATCGCAAATGCAATCTGTTGAGAACTGAGGGAAGAGTCGTGATTTTAGTGAACTGGAAAAATAAACAAAGTTGTAAACAAGTTATTTACAAAGGCAAATTTTGACAAAGTGCTACATTTTGTGCTTAGATCTATCTATTATTGTACCACACAGTGTGGGTTTTTGTTTTTCAAAAACCGCGCCAAGTCTAATGGACATATATAAATATACATGTAAATATAAACACTTAATGCAATTTTACTGAAAAAACATGAATAATATGAACAACCTTCCATATCTTTGTATAAATCAGTGGATTTGTACCAATATTCCATCCATTATGTAATTTGTATTTAATCCACTGCATTCTGGACATTAGAAAGAACACATGTGAATGTTAAAAAAAAAGAATATTGCTAAAACTGTGCTCATTTTGTTTCACAGTTTTCTCTTTGTTCATGTTATTCACATTGTTTTAACATACTTTATTTTACTGGTCCCACCCACTCTACTGGTCCCACCCACTTGTCTGAATGTGGGCCCTGGTTTGACAATCTTGACACTAAAACACAAATAGACCAAAGTATTAGGACACATTGAATTCAGGTGTTCCTATTCTTATAAGATTTAAATATTTAATCAGGTCAAGTAATTAATATAATCTGAGGACTCAGAGGATATGCCCATGATAACCCATGTCTGTAAACTGAATTAACCCTTAGGGATAAATAAACAGATCTGAATCTCTGTTCAGTTTCTTAGTTACATAACTTTACGGAAGTGACCTGTTCTATATTTACTGAAAAGTACGAAACAAATATGTCTTTTATTGTGACCAAAACTTCTAGTGTGTGTGTGTGTGTGTGTTTGTGTGTGTGTGTGTGTGTTTGTGTCTGTCCAACACACTTCAGTGAAGGACAATATTATCAGCTCATGGTTCTCATATTACAATGACCTAACTGGTCCACACATGGATCACAGTCTGGACCTGTTGATCCAGGTGTTCTAACACGATCTGGAATCAAAACCATCCGAGCTAATGTCGGAATACAGTTTATCCATCCATCCATCCATCCATCCATCCATCCATCCATCCATCCATCCATCCATCCATCCATCCATCCATCCATCCATCCATCCATCCTCTTCTGCTTCATTTGGGGCCAGGTCATGGAAGCACCAGCCTACCCAGACTTCCCTCTCCCCAGACTCCTCCTCCAGCTCTTCCAGGGGGACCACCGAGGTTTTCCCAGGCTTGCCAACAGACCTAGTCTCTCCAGTGTGTCCGAGGTCTTCCCAGAGGCCTCCTCCCAACAGAACATTCCCAGAACATCTCCTCAGGGAGGCGTCTGGGAGGCATCCAGACCAGACCCCTAATTAGTGATTCGATCACCGATACCGATTATCAAAAAAGTTGATCTGCCGACTGCCGATCACTGCCAATCATGGAAGGAATTTTAAATGTCCATATCTTTCATCTAGGTATGGATAGTTACAGCCATATGTGCAACTATTTGATAGTTGCATCTACAGCTGTAACTATCAAATATTTTTGTAATTGAGTATTCTGTAGATTTTTTTCATTGATTAATCGAGTAATCAGATGAATTCCATTTTTTTAAACCCTTTAAATTCTGATGCATAATTGGTGAGTGTTCTATATGCATGAGCTATTCTAAATATTCATAAATCTAAACAAACAATGGAGTAAAACAAAGCAGTGAGAGAGACCAAAAATAAACGGTTTGAAATTTGTTTGTGTTTACTATGTTTTACAGTTTTGTTGTGATTTTCTTTCTCCATGGCAGCTTTTAGGACAAATTCACAGCAGCACATTTATCTGAAATAATGTCTCGGGAGTTAAAGGGTTAAACTAGATCAATCAATAAATGGGGATTGGAAAAGACTGAAGTGTTTTGAGTTGTGTGAGCGTGCATCCGCGCACAGGCGCATGCGCCTAGATATGTGAAGCAGTTGTAGCTTAATAATTACACTACCTTCATACATTTGCTAAAAAATAATTACAACACATGAGGCTACATGCTAACAGATGCTAGTACTTACCAGTTAGCAAAATGTCTAGGCTCTGAGTCCGCTTTGACAAAGTGCCTTTGAAGTGTGAATGCGTTTGGTTCAGGTGTTGTAGTAAATACGGCAGTGCTAGGCTAATGCTAAGGCTATTTTGCAATGGGCACATTGTTATCTGTCTTACGCAACATAAAATGGTCCTAAACTTCTACTATTAATTAACTAACTACATTTTAAAAAGTACAGAAACAGTCAAGACGAGGTACACCTGTTCTGTAGTAATTTATCTCACATGATCGGCTTTTTGATCGGCATATTTTTCCGATCACCTATCAGGCTATTTTTAGGCAATATTGGCCGATTATGATCAGCAGCCAATCAATCGTTGTAACACTACCCCTGATCCACCTCAGCTGGTCCCTCTGGATGTGGAGGAGCAGTGGCTGTACCCTCAGCTCCTCCCTGGTGACTGAGCTCCTCACCCTATCCCTAAAGGTGCTACCATCTACCCAAAGCTAATGATCATAGGTGAGAGTAGGAACATAGACTGATGAGAAATCAAGACCTTTGCCTTTTGGATCAGCTCCTGCTTTACCACCACAGACCAATACAACATCCACATCACTGCCAACACTGCACCGATCCACCTGTCAACTCTCCTGCTCTGTCCTTATCTGACTCATGAACAAGACCCCGAGATATTTCCCCCTGAACTTATTCAGAGTTTGAGTGCCTGAATAACCCTAGGAGCTATATTGTCTGCCATGGAAAACAGGTCCTGGGTGACGGGCCAGTCTAAGCACAGATAAGGTGCCAAGGACAGTTATGCCGTCTGGTAAGGTGCAACTGGAAGCCCCGCCCTGGAGTGAGGCCCAGAGCTGGGGCTCGTAAATGAGCATCTGGTGCGGGTCCATCGTCCAGTGGACTCGCCACCTGCTGAGGAAACCGTAGGGTGCAGGTGTTATGTTAATTTGATGGTAGTCGATGGCAGGGGGTTTGACGACCTAATCCCCGACACAGAGTCTAGTTCTCGGGACATAGAATAGAGTTCATATTATGGGATAAATATACTATTGATTGTTAATCTAGATGTTTGTGTCTGATCCTCCTGAACAGGAACATCTGACACTGAAGACATCATGACTCCACACATTTATGTCCACATACTTTTGGAACGTGAAACAGGAAGAACATTTAAAATCAGAGGGAAAAAACTAAAGCAATGTCGTAATTGTAAAGTAATTGTCATAATTACCTCCACCAAGGAGCTTTATGTACAACATAAGTCAAATGGATGGATTTTGATTAAATGGGTATGATGGAAATGGGGAGATCAACAAATCATTAGATTTTGGTGTGTGTGTGTGTGGGGGGGGGTGTCTGGGTGGAGGTCTGCACTCTGAGTGCTTTTCTAGTTTTTACTCTTTTATGTCCAACATTGGTCCTGCAGATTTCAGATGTTTCACTGTCCCAGTTCACCTGATGGTCAATATTGTTCTTCTACAGAAAATATACAGGAGAGTGGATCTGGAGGAGCAGAGTAGGATACCCCTGCTTTACTGCATTTATGTACTGTAACGTTCCTATATTCTATATACTTTAGTGTTCATATTTTCTATTTGGGTCATTCCATATCATTTTATCATTTAATCCAGTGGTCCCCACCTGATCCTCTCAGATTTTTTACATATTTATATAACATTATACATGATGGAAAAATCCAAAATTTCAATGCTTAATTATTAATATTGTTAAAGTTAAGATAATTTGAAGTAGGTAGGGGGTACCTGAAAAGTGCATCAAAATGGAAACTGTAAATGTTTCTCTATCTTTAGGCTCTATAACTACTGAACAAGAGCGGGAGGTCTGAAATATACAGAATAATTTCACAGGAATTTATAGTCATAAAAAAATGTGGAAATATTTACTTATAATTTATAAATGCATGTTACAGAGGATGACAAAGTGTAAATTTTATCCATTGCTAACTTGTAAAATGCTCCTTTTCTCCACCCATTACACACAAACTAATCATCATATTGATTGTACATGTTCTGTGCTGTATCTGTTCTACCTGGAGAATGGATCTGTGTCAAATGAAGGTCTTATGTTCTGTTACAGATTATATATGAACAGCTGAATATCTGTCCTAGCTTCAAATTCACAGGTCAATAGCAGCATGTAGCATATGTAGTACCACAAAATAAAAGACACCATATTAAAGTACAGGAATTGCCCTCAATTTTGACACCAAGCACAACCTACTTCTTCTGTAAAATGCATATTGTATGTTATATGTTACATGCTATTGACATTTGAATATACAACACAGAACATTTAGAATCAATATGATGATTCGTTTTGTGTAGTGGGTGAACAAAAGGAGCATTTTCAAAGTTTGCAATGTATAAAATCTCAACTTTGTCATTATCTATAACATGCAACTATACGTTTTAAATAAATATTTTCACATTTCTTTGGACTATAGTTTCCTGTGAAATAGTTCTGTAGATTTCAGACCTCTAGCTCCTGTTAGTAAGTAGTTATAGAACCTGAAAATAGGTCAAAATGTAGTCTTTAATTTTGGTCTTAGTGGTCAACTTTGGAACCTTGAAATGTTGTATTTTTCCATCATATATAATGTTCTATAAGTATGTAAACATTTAGAAAAATCTAAGAGGGTCAGGTGGGAAATTTTCTTAAAAATCTGTTTATTTCATATGGAATGACCCATATACTTAGTGTTAATATTTTCTGTATACTTCAGTGTAATGCATTATGTATCCCATAATATAAACTATATTCTGACATCAGTGGTTACAGTTTGGCTGCCAGACCCTGTTTGAACACAAACATTAGACTGTGGATCATAAATGTGTTGTTTGTTTTGGTTGTTTGAACATTTGTTGTCACACATGTGGAAGAACCACTGCATCACTATACATGTATGTATATGTATATAAACCATAGAGACAATAAATGCATATTGTCTGTTAATACCTCAAAGACTGACACTCATGCACACTCCCGTGCGCGCGCACACCGCGGACTGCACTGGTATAAGGATTCACGCGCATATATGCACGTACCCTACACAAATATAAAAGATGAAAATGTTGACATAATTAGAACACTGCAGCAGAAGGAGGAGAAGGAGAAGGAGGAAGAAAAGGAGGAGGTGGAGGTGGAAGAGGAGGCCGCATTTATGGAAGAGAGAAAGAAAGAGACAGACAGACAGGCAGGCAGGCAGGCAGACAGGCAGAGGGACAAATGAGACACACAGACAGATTTAATGCTCCACTAGACCGGGGACAGACCGGACCAGACCAGACCGGAATGGACCGAGGCCAGATGCGGAAGCCTTACCGATCTGGACGCTCGGAGATCCGCACGACGCCTCGTGCCACAGGAGCGTCAGCAGCAGTAGCAGCTTCATGGTTCCGTCCACGGTTCCGCACGTAACACCTGAGCAGAATCCGGTCCGTTTCTACAGCGGCTCCGTTGAAAACCGGGGGCTCATGTCGGTTATTCCGGTTCGAGTGAGAGGCTGGAGTCTGGAGCTCTGCAGATGCCGTAGCGTCTCTATCAAGATGCGCGTGCCACTGCTGCTCAGCTGTGGGGGGGGTGGAGGGGGGTGGGTGTGCGCGCGCCGAGGATTGCCAAGGAATACCGATGAGGCACGAGAGCATCCGAACAGGCGGCAGCTTCAAACGGAAATGAGCCCGTTAGAGTGAATGATGACGTTCCGTTAAACTGACAGAAGCACGAGGACACACATAAACACACACATACACACATAAACACACACCCGCACACGCACACACATGCATGTATATACATACATACACACATGGACACATGGACACACATACAATCATAGCTGACATACACACATACACACACACATACATACGTACACACACACACACACACACACACACACACACACACACACACACACACACACACACACACACACATATATATATATATATATATATATATATATATATATATATATATATATATATATATCATTCATATCCATATTCATAAGAAGTCCACACCTTTATGTGTTGAATTAAATCTGGAATCAAACACCAGAAAGTCAACAAAATGTTTAAATATATGTATAGGTCAAAGGTCATACTTTGATTTAAGCTTCAGTCACAAATGTCAATAGGAAAAGATATGAAGACTGTGCAAATGATTTATGGACCATTAATCTTTCTTCTGTCAGGTCTCCCTTTGGAGGATGTTGGAGGGAAAATATAAAATTATCATATTAACAATCGTATTAATTATTCTCCAGATGTTTTAGTGTTGGAGGGAATAGAGAGTCTTTTTTTCCAAGGCCAGATTAAGCTAATGTTTGGGTTGTTTTGACTTGGACACAAACCATTTGGGACCAATCTTTTTTTGTTTTCTATTGAGGTGATGGCAGAGTGGTGGGTGAATTGTTACTTATAAAAATAATATTTGTTTAGCCTGAGCCTTTTTTAGAACTGACTCATTATGTGCAGGTTATCTTGCTATGTCAATCAAATCAACAGATCATTAATCATCAATATGGGATTATTTGTGTTTAAAGATTTTCCCTTAATGTAGTGATTTTGTAAAATTCAAAAAATCTTCAGGACCCCCTCAACAACCAAACAACATTATAACAGTGGTGCAATTATCATTTTTATTGAAATAAAATTATTCATTTCCTTGAATAATTTGTTGTGAAAATTTAAAAATAACTTATATTTTTGATGGAACGACACAACACAACTGCTCCCTGAGGCAATATCTTTCAAATAAAAATAGGAAATGTGCAGTTATCTAACAACTATGACAATACAGTTGTTTTACCTCCCTGAAATGAGTCCAGGTGTTCCAACACTCCAAAATTTGTTCCCCCTGCTACATGTTCTAAGATGAAAAAAAAAAAAAAACACCCAGGAGTGATCCCATGCCCTCTCTGGCAAGCCTTCACACCCCATCCTAGGGGTCCTGCCCCACGGTTTAGGAAACACTGTTCTAACAAATGCCTTAGGAACTACACACGGTGTTGGTGGGTCAGGAGGTTGTTCCATGTTCCTGCACTGGATGCAAGTAGATCAGAAGAACATGTTATTAGGAGTGAAATATTATTTGAAACCATAGTTGAGGTTCTTCAGTTCAATCTTTTTAGTAATGAGGACATTAATGTTGTTAAGATTAGGACTGTTAAACAGCTGCAGTCCATCCAGAACGCTGCTGCTCGGGTCCTGACTGGAACCAGGACAGTAGGACTGAAAGAACCTACTGGTGTATGAGTGTGTGTGTGTGTGAATGGGTGAATGTGAAGCTAATGTAAAGCGCTTTGAGCACCATGAAGGTGGAAAAGTGCTACACTGTAGATTTTGCAGTGTTAATTTGGAGACAATGGGACCAAATACACTCTAGAAGAAGTTAAATAAACTCTCTAAGTGTTGATTTAACTCTGCAAAATTTACTGTGTATATAAGTGCAGACCATTTACCATTGTACTGGCTCTCTGTCACTCTCAGAATAGACTTTGCTCTGCTTGTCTATAAGTCTGTTCATCGTGTAGAACCATCGCACATCTATGACATGTTGTTTCCATATAAACAATCTCGGACCCTCAGAACCTCAGGGATTGGTCTATCTGCTGGAGTCCAGTCAGGACTATATATGGTGAAGCTGTGGTATCAGTTCCATGCAGCTAAACTGTGCAACACTTTTCTTGGTGACATCACACAGCCCTGAAGTCTGACAGTGTTTAAATCCAGGCTGAAAACAGTTCTGTTCAACTGTGCTTAGAACTGAAAGGGTTCTATCAGCAATCTAACCTTTGACTTTATTTTAATTGATTAATATTTATGTTTTATTGATTGTGTTTTAACTGTAACTGCATGTTTTTAACCTGTCTCTTTTTGTACTTTTGTAAAGCACCGTGAATCGACCTGTGTATAAATTGTGCTATACTAATAAACCTTGCTTGCTTAGGGTTCCTGTGTCTTTATTAAACTTCTGTTTGGCTGGTTTCCTTTGTTTTTACTGTTGGGTGATGGGTTTCTTCACATAGAATAGTTCACCTTGGTTATAAGTAGGGCTATAAAATGATTTTTTAACAACCCTAGTCTTTTTAATCAGATTAATCAAAGAGTTGTTGTGGATTAATTTGGATTAATCACAATTAAATATTGTTCATTTTTAAACTATATTAATCATGTGGACCTGCTGTATATGCACTTAACATGTTTGTCACAACCTGGGTGATGCATTAGCTTTAGTACTTGAAGAATTTCTGACTAACATATGTTTCATATTTATGTGGTATTTTACGTTGAAAGTGCTGGAAAAATTCTTCCTGGAGAGTGTGTTTAATACTTTCTGTGGGTTGACTCTTCCAACTTGGTTTAGTTTGTCCTTATATTTACATCCAGAGTTATTGGTTGGTTCTGCTGCCTGTTAGGACTGGATTAATTGACATTTAGCACATGCTAATGCTAAATCTACTGACCAAGATGTCAAAACATGGTATTCAAAATCTCTGATGAAACATTTTAGAGAAATTTGGACAGATTAATGTTGTTACATGATCTACATTTTTACATTTTAAATGTTAGCAACATTTTTTGTTAGCTGGATCAAAAGGGATTATCCAAAACAACTAAGTACCTTATGTTGAAATAAATATTGGAATGGCAATGAATTAAAGTTCACTCTGTGATGGGACATTACTGTGTTTTGACCCATTAGCAGAGACATTCAGAGTCATTACAGATGAATTAATTGCCTTACATGTTTTAATGAGAGTAATCATGATAATGGATTAATCTGTGTTCATGCATCTATTTTGACAGCCCTAGTTATCACACAACTAAATGTAAGATTAACATGCAAGGGGTAAAAACACAGTCAGTATGGGATTTTTATTTATTTATCTATTTATTTTTTATTTTGGGGAAAAAAGGGGGGGTGAGAAAACGGTGCCGAAATCACTCGCAAGACAATATCAACATTACAAACAATAACAACCATGGTAGCAACAACAATAACAACCAGAACGATAAATCGGCAAACAGGGCAAAAACACAGGAAAAGTTTTTTTTTAATTAATTAATTAATTCATTCATTAACTAAATACATATTATCTATTTAATAAGAAACACAAAAGTCATCAACAACACAAACAACAACAGCCTGGATAATACACATAAAGTAACAGTTCTTTATTTCTAACAGTTGAGCTGGTTTTTGTTCCCTGTGTTTCAGCACCATGGACAGCGCACCAACCTAAACCTAAAACACACATTCACATCCTAACAGGTTTAATATATTTCATGTGTGGAAACAGCCTCAATAATCACCACATTATGGGTGGACATCTCTAATGTTGGGAAAGGCTCCGCCCCCCATGGCCCATTTGGAGGATAAGACGGTTGAGAAAATAAATGACTGTGTGAGTGAATGAACAGTTCTCTCAGATTAAACTGTTCAGTGTTTTTGTAGAACTGTAAACCTGAATAAGTTAGCAGACTCAAAAAATTTAAGGCAATTGATTGCCTCAATTATTTTAAGTTTCCAGAACTTTAAATGTAGATGCTTATTAAAGTATACTTAAATTAAAACATTACTTATGAAGTGAATATTCTAAGGTTCTGTCAGTTCTACTGGGAGACTAAGTCAGGGTTCAATGTCTTTGTCCAAGGACACTTGGACATGTGGACAGACAGAGCTGGGACGTGAACCTCTGACCCTTCAGTCATGGATGACCCACTCTACCAACTGAACCACAGCCGCCCCTGAATAAATTTACTGTGTTTTGTGATTACAATTTTTTGATGTAATAGATATTGGTGTTTATTTGAAGTGCTCTGATATTGTATTTCATCATCTACTACATCAGTTAAGTTTATTTTTTCCAATCATCCTTATTTGAAACAATAGAAATAACAGAACAATATCATTCTCAGCATTTAATAACTTAATTCCACTAAGTTTGACCTCATTTATGTTTTTAAGTTATGTTCACTTATATCCACAATAGTTCACCTTAATAAAAAAAATATTAGTTGGAAGTACTTAAAAAGAAGAACATGTTACAGCAACTTAATACATTTGAGTTAGCAGTACTATTTCTCAAACTTTGAGTATTCACAACTTAATATATTTAGTTATTCTCAAAATTCGGGTTTACAGTAAGAGGTAAAAAAAAATAAAGTATTGAATTATTTAATTTAATTAAAAAAAATAATAATAAGTACAGAGCCCCTCTGATAACATGGCAAAAATAGTGGCACAAATTAGTATTTAGATAGATAGATAGATAGATAGATAGATAGATAGATAGATAGATAGATAGATAGATAGATAGATAGATAGATAGATAGATAGATAGATAGATAGATAGATAGATAGATAGATAGATAGATAGATAGATAGATAGATAGATAGATAGATAGATAGATAGATAGATAGATAGATAGATAGCCTTTATTGTCATTTTACACAGGTACAATGAAATTTAAGCATCTCCTTCGGTGCAGCCTTAAAAAAACAAGTTATAAAATAAGTATATTATATAAAATAAGTTATTTCATTGCCACATTGGCCATGAGGCTCTGTAAATAAGATAAAAAATAGTATAAAAAAAAATCAATAAATACAATAAAACAGTAATCTAAATAAATAAATAAAAACATCCACCTTTAACCCTTAGACACAGTTCTTCATCTTTTCATGGCCATAAGATATAACCATTTTTGCCAGGGCCTCATGAAAACCAATCAATCTGTTCTTTGTCTTATTTTGTTCCAATACATGAGAAAACATTCCAGATCATTTTATTTGTAAATCAGATTAAGTTTACTGGGTCCACCATGCAATTAAAAAAAAAAAATTTTTGACCATTTTCGGGCATTATTCAGTATTTCCGTACTTTTTCAGTTATGGGGTACATAACATTTGAAAAAAGGAAACATCACACATGGAATTGATTCAGAAAAATATTCAATTATTAAACCTGCAGTATATTTTAGTAATAATGGCAATGGAGACATAACTTCATCACTTCCAGAATTTGTCAAATATAGGTCAAAAGTAAATACCTGCAGTCCAGCACATGTCGTGTAGCACTTGACTAAAAAAAAACAAAAAACAGTTCAATTGTTCATATTGACCATGGAAACATTGTTTTAACATTTCTATCTCACTGTCTAAACAGGTATAATGTGGTTCTTGATTCTATAAGTTCATTGTCTTAACCCAGTGACTCAACATTATATTGACATGTCATGAACTTTTGATTGTAATCAGATTACACTTGTAAAAGGTTCACTGCTTTTAAAATAGATGACCCTGAAAAAAAAAAGAAGCTATTGGTGGGACATCCATGCTCACAGATAATAAACCTCGTTCATTTAAAAAAAACAAAGAACATTTTATTTTCCACAAGAAGTTCTTCAGAAATCTTTGGACTTGCTGCAGTTGAACATCAGCCTGTTGGTGGAGGAGGTTGATGAGTGAATCAAACCAAGCAGCAAAAGTCAACATTCAGGCAATAAACGTCATCAATAACTGTTCAGAATATGGCGTGAAGTTGACGTCTGCCAAATCTCATGATGACTTTTTATCTCAATTGTGACTTTTTTTCCCTGTTTTTCCTAAATTTCCTGCCCATACCCACAATACTGAGTACAGTGACCCTATCAAACACATTATCTACACAGTAACTCTGATTATTATAATTATGTATTATTATGTTCATGGCAAAAAATGAAGTTTTACTTTTTACTTGTGTACTTTATTACAATTGTGAAATTGTACTTTTTTACTTTTACTTCAGTAAAGGAGTTGAATCAGTACTTCTACTTTTACCAGAGTATTTTTCACATCAGTGGCTGTACTTCTACTTAAGTACAGAATGTGAATACTTTGACCATCTCTGGACAATATACATGTATCATGATAGCTGAATCTGTGCTGACCCATCTTGTTCCCTGCGTTATAGTTTTGTACAACCAACGAAACCATGAACAGGTGAAATTGCAGAAATACTGAAATATACCCAAAAAATGGCAAAATATTGTGTATTCTTAAACTGTTGGTGGACACAGTAAACGCCATTTGATTTGAACCAAATTTTACCTGGCGGGTTCATTTGATGATAGGAACAAAATTATCACAGGGACAGATCAAAATTCTAAACTTAAAAACAAAATCAAGGGCATTGTGTGCACCCTAATATTCGAACATTCAGAGACTCTGTAGTTACCATGGAAACACCATCTTCTCCAACAAATGCACTGCAAGGTGACACAAGAAATCATTCCATATACAAATTTTACAGATATATTTATTATTCTTCTATATTCCCCTTGTATCTCCTACTAAATTAAAATGTGTGGTTTCCTGGTGTATCCACACATACTGCACCATCATTAAACTGTTCAAACTCTTATTCTTTTGTTGTAACATCCATCAACATCTGTTTTTTTTTTTTTTTTACTCACCTAACTCATAATAGATAGAATTTCACTGTTGAACAAATGAAAGACACGTTAGATTCATGCATTCATTATTCAAACTAGGGCATTAACGACTTCAGTTTTTTTCAAGTCGACTTATCTGTCAATAAAGTCGAGTTCCGTGGATGGGTCATGATGACGTCATCACATTGTCAGTGGAGAAACAACAGACACACGGCTAAAAAAACAAAACAAAAACCACGGACACACGTCTGTCCAGTAATGAGCAACTTGTTTACTGCAACGTAACAATGTCCACTGACACAAACAGCATTTTAACTGCAACAAAACAAAGGCTAACATTAGCAAAGAGTTTCTGTTAAATGTAACTGAACATCAGTAGGTGAACATATGTCTGCATTTGGTCTGGACCCACGGTTCTAAAACTGGACTGTCTACACGTCTGTCACACGTCCTCACTTTTTATATTACGTGTAAAAAGTTTAAGGCCAACAGGATGAACACAACATTGTCCATATCATGTGTTTGGGGGAAAAAGAGTGTGTTGTCTTAATGCGGGTTGTCTGTGCTGCTTATCACACAGGTTAAGCTAGCTAATGCTGCTCATATCATTCACATTAGCCGATACCTCTTCAGATGCCGTGTCGTTTTTCTTTTCATCTAAAGTGAAGTATGTATCAGTCCCACCACAACTGTCTTAACTGCAGGTGTCTTGTTTATGTCTGGTCTGTGCGAGAGAGAGAGAGAGAGAGAGAGGCAGGGAGAGAAAGAATAACATGACTCCTCCAAATTTAAGTCGACTTGTGCTATGGAAGTCGACGTGTCGACCAGTCGACATTTTAGTTAATGCCCTAATTCAAACTATTTAGTCAAACAAATGGAGCCTTGACGCCTTTTCCTGAGTAAAAGAGCATTTTATTTTAATATGTCACTTAAAGGACTTTGCAATCTCAAGCTGCATCAACATAACAAAAGCCGTACATTTGAATAGATGATACAACATTCGACATGAGGAGCTGCTCAAACACAGAAAAGCTGGTTCCAAAAACAGGGAAATACAGGAACAGGAGGATTTGACAGCAGCGTTAAGGCCCATATATGGACATAAAAAGGGAAAAGGATTATTTCAAGTGAAACTTTGTTTGGCATTTGGCATGTCACGAAAACACGGAAACAAACAAAAGGAAATTTGTACAGTTTCTCCAAAACTACTGTGGGCTGCTGCCAATTCCAAGAGAATTTTAAGATAAAGGTTTGTATGAAACTATAATTTAATAATTTCACCCTAAAATATAATTGTTCATCTATGTCATAATTTCACCCCATAATATCATAATTTCACCCTATAATGGAATAATTTTACCCAATAATGTAACAATTTTGCCCCAAAATGTAATAATTTCCTGAAAATGCAATAAAATTTGGACTCGACTCAATAAAAAATTTAATAAAATCCAATAATGTAATAATTTCAATTATGTAATAAGATATTCTGACTAACATTGGAATATCCTTTTTTAACTAATGATTTAATAAGATTACACAATTGGTTATATTTCACACCTGTCCTCAGTCCATACTGTATGGAGTTGGCCTGGAGTTGCTCGGGACTAATGTAATAACATTACATTATTGGGGATTTATTACAGTTTAGGTGGGTCTTTTTTTTATTCTTGTTTTTAGACCCTGTCCCTTTTGTGAAGTGTACCATCTGGAAGTGTTGACTCAAACCTTAAAACACCATTTGAATATTTTACGTTAGTTTATTTTGAATATTAACAAAACACAATAGTCCTATGTAATCTTTGCAAATGAAACAGATAAGATAATGAAACAAACAAAGAAGACACAATATGAATAAGGAACCGGGTTGGAGGAGTCCCTCAGGGCTCTGTCCTCTGTCACATCACAGTTATGGGATCATGATGTTGATCTGTCGGACACGTTGGAATCATGGTTCCACACCCAGAGCCGTGTCTGTTCCCTAAACATGCTGAGTATAAGGCTGGAAATAAATGTCCCATCAGGCATCAGGAGTATCAGGTCCTGAACGTAAAGTGCGACTAGTGTTCATCCTGCAGTAAAAAGCCTTTATTCCAATTAATGATGGAAATAAATGCAGAATATTGCCTGTTATTGAGCACATGCAGCACCGACTAAATAGATTATCATAAGGGGGGCGGGGTTAAATTTCTACAGTGATAACAGTAATGATTCTACAGTTTATGAAGGTACAAGTCCATCTGTTGCTGCTTTAATGCCACATGAACATAAGGATCCTGGATGTTTGGAGGATCCTGGGGGTTTGGAGGATCCTGGTTGTTTGGAGGATCCTGGAGGTTTAAATGATCCTGGATGTTGGAGGATTCTGGACATATGGAGGATCGTGTCATTTTGGAGGATCCTGCTGGTCTGGCATATCCTGGTGGTTCAGCGTACCCTGGATGTGTGGAGGATACTTGAGGTCTTGAGGATCCTGAAGGTTTGGAGGATCCTGGAGGTCTGGAGGATCCTTGAGTTCTGGAACATCTTGGATCGTGTTAGCTGCTAATCCCTAACCCTAAACCTAATCCCTAACTGGTAATTGTGGAAGCCACTAATCACGCTAAATGCTGATCTTACTAATCACTAACCCTCCTTCTCTTGTTGTAACATCCATCAACATCTGTTTTCTTTTTGTTCATGCCAGTCTAGTTGTCCAAAAAGGTCATTCTATTGCAGTTTTGTTTGATAAACCAATTTCACTATGTCTGGAAACCCAATTCTTGTGATCCCAAAAATTTTCGGCGACATTGTCATTGCCCAGAAAGCCTTATTTGTATACACATGATATATTTGTACAGTTTGTGGGTCAATTGAAAAGTGACTCGTTCAAATACTTCTACCCAGAGCCACAGAGAGACACAGTTACCACACACTCTGAGGTGGTTGCCAAGGCAACCAGGTGGTTGATCTAAGCCTTTACTAAACTACTAAACTAAATTAACCCTAACTACGGGAATACACAAGCCATACCAACAGGACTAAAGTAATCCTAACTACATGACTAAACTAACCAGAATTATAAGACTAAGATGACCCTAAGTATAGGACAAACCTGAGACTAACTACCAGACTAAACACACCCTATATATAGGACTAAACTAACCCTAACTACAGGTCTAAACAAACCCTAACTACCAGAATAAACACACCCTATCTACAGGACTAAACTAACCCAACTAACCAGGTGGTTGATCGAAACCTTAACTAAAGTGACCCTGAATTAATCCTAACTACAGGAATACACAAGCCATACCCATAGGACTAAACTAACCCTAACTACAGGATTAAACTAACCAGAACTATAGGACGAAGATGACTCTAAGTATAGGACTAACCTAAGACTAACTACCAGAATAAACACACCCTATCTACAGGACTAAACTAACCCTAACTACAGGACTATACTCACCCTATCTACAGGACTAAACAAACCAGGTGGTTGATCTAAGCCTTAACTAAACTGACCCTGAATTAACCCTAACCACAGGAAAACACAAGCCATACCGATAGGACTAAACTAACCCTAACTACAGGACTAAACTAACCAGAACTATAGGATGAAGATGACCCTAAGTATAGGACTAACCTAAGACTAACTACCAGAATAAACACCCCCTATCTACAGGACTAAACTAACCCTAACTACAGGACTAAACTAACCCTACTAAAGGACTAAACTAACCCTAATTATAGGATTAAACTAATCCTAATAAAGGACTAAACTAACCCTATCTATAGGACTAAACTAACCATAACTATATGATTAAACTAACCCAACTAAAGGACTAAACTAATCCTATCTATAGGACTATACTAATCCTAACAATAGGACTAAATTAACCCTAACTATAGCTCTAAAGTAACCTGAACTATAAGACTAAACAAACCACAATTATAAGACTATACTAACCCAACTAAAGGACTAAGCTAACCCTAACTACGGGACTAAGATAACCCTAACTACAGGACTAAGCTCACCCTAACTATAGGACTAAACTAATAATAACTATAGCACTAAACTAACACTAAATACCAGACTAAACACACCCTATCTACAGGACTAAACAAACACTACATGGAGGATTATAAAATTAAATTAACCCTAACTGTAGAACTAAATTAACCTTAACTATAGGACTAAACTAACCTTAACTATAGGACTAAATTAACCTTAACTATAGGACTAAACTAACCTTAACTATAGGACTAAACTAATCTTAACTATAGGAATAAACTAACCCCAACCATAAGATTAAACTAACCCTAACTGTCCAACTAAAGAAACCTTAACTATAGAACTAAACTAACCAACTAAATGAGTGTGTTCTGACGCTGCCATACTTAATGTTTGGGACCACTGGTCCCGCCTCCAGAACCCAGAAGGAGGTTCACATTTCTTCCACCATTTTTTTTTAACAATAGGAGTCCATTGGAAGTGTGGTAACTCTGTTTTTCTGCCGTTCTGGATTTCCCTAAAAAAATGTCCATTGGTTATTACTAGTTAATCCCTTCATCCATCCCAAAAGGGAGGCAAGCAGTATTGTTTTCGAATAATCATTTTGTTTGTCCGTTTGTTTTTCTGCAACTTTATGCAAAAACTACTGGACCAAATTGAATGACGTTTTCAGGATGGTTCAGAATAGATTCCACTAAATTGTGGTGAATGTAGGACAAAGGTCAAAGGTCAAGGTCACCAAAAATGTGTTTTCACAATGATCAGAGATTGGGCAAATAAGTAATTAGCTTTTTTTTGGATGGATGATTAATAGATTAATTTCGAATATGAATGTCAAAACAAAAAAATGTAAAAGAAAAAATACAGCACAAAGAAATATACAAAAACAAACACACTTAAAATACGACACATAATACATATTTGAAAAGGAGTGAGAAGAAGCATGGCTTATGACTTATGACTTTTCATTCCTGTATACTCAGTTTTATATATCGCTACATTTTGGTCTCACTTTTGATGTGCATTGACATCAGAACCTTGAAGGACAAATTTGAAGATGATATTAAAAGGTCAGAATCAAATTTTGGATATAACCTTTGGACTATTCACCTTACAGACTTACAATGAGCACCAAAATGACCTGGCCTATCAGTTCTGCATCTTGTATGTATAAATTCTGACCTATTGTTGACCAAAAAGGTCAGGGGTTATTGGGTCAGTACCTGAAAAACAAAAATAATACCTGGCATGAGCTTAAAATGGTGTTATGGCCTTTGACCTTAAGTGACTTAGAAAGGTTAAACACCTAGTCTCACGTTTTGAGAGGGAGATGTCCATTTAAGAGATAAAATGTTTGTTAGGGGAAAGGGTTAGTTGCACTTGGCACCACTTGTTATTACTTTCACAGTTATATCATAACTGCTACGGGAAAACAAACCTGTGTTTATGTTCATTCATGTGCTAATACAGTGGTACCTCTACTTATGAAAATAATTCACTCCAGAAGTGTTTTCGTACCGTGAATGTTTCGAAAATAGAGTCGCATTTTACCTGTAAAAGGCCTAATGTGTTCCAAAGCCCCCAAAACTACCCTCCAAACCCTTTAAAAATGATACAAATTTACAGATTTTGTATGAAATATGTGTTAAAAAAAATTTAGATTTAGCCTGTCCAGGCTAATGGCAGTGTCCGGTACAGAAGAGTTGAGCCACGTTTTGGTAAGAATGATGATGCAGCAGTCTGGTGGATCATGTTTGGCGTTTAAATCTAGTTTAAATCTAGGTAAACCAGTTTGTTTTCCAGTGGGCATACGTTGGCGAGCAGGACTGATGGAAGCAGTGGTCAGAATGGTTTAGCTCTTAGCTTAGCTGTAAATCTACCACGACAGCCACACTTCTACTTCCTCTTGTGCAGCTTCCGATGTGTCCGGAGGTGGCCTCTGTCGGGGGAGACTCTGCTATAGGACGCTGGATCTGACTGGTGTAGCAGACCGAGGTTCTGTAGAAAGGTCCAGCGTATTCGGGCTAGTGGACTATTTTTCTTAAGCTGATGATAGTCTGCCGGTCATATATTCTTTTTCCATCGTTCAGCTGAACTTTTGATACTAAAAGCGCTGGTCTAGCCGGGAGCCACAGTAGCCGCTCTGTAATGAATGAGGTTCAAAGGTTAACAAAAAGCTTCATGGGTATCTCCTCATAGCCAATAGGATGCTACGTAGAGTACATACATGATGTATTTACGTACATTACGTAGTTAAGTATAGTAAAGTACATACAGAATTGTATTTATGTCTTGGACGTTTCAGTTTCCTTTCATAAATAGAAAATTTATTTCGTATTCAGGTGAAAATTTGAGGCAAAGGTTTTTCATTACTTGGATCATATCATTAGCTGGGTGTTTCGTAAGTAGAGGTACCACTGTATCGGCAATATTTGTTTTATTCAATTACAGGATTCACACGTTTCCTGACATGAGGTGTTAATTTGCAAATCTAAAACCAGGATCCTTCCAAACCTGAATGACATCCAGGGTCCTCTGGTCCACATAACCCCCTCCAACCTCAGTGGTTGGTAGTTTGACCAGCCTCAGCTTCAGTGTCACAGGTAGACGGACCAGTAGACCACATTAAAGAACAGGAAGGAGAAGGGGAACAGAGCGCGTGCATAGAGGTCGATGCGTTTGGCGGCAGCAGGGATGACAGGTTTGGGGGGTGGGGGCTTCTTGTTGGTTTTGCTCTGGGACTTCAGCGCTCCGCTCACTTCCACAGGTTTACCGTAACAGTCAAAGTTCGACAGTTCAAAGTCTCGAGGTAAAGATCCCACGATGCTGAAGTCGTTGGAGCGCAGGTCGGATTTGGACGTACAGACTTTTTTACAGCGAGTTTCAACAACCTGCGAAAAAAACCAAATTCGCAGATTTAAGGAGATTTAGATTAATTTGAATTTAATCCAGTTTAAAGTCCATGTGTTAGAGCAGAAATGGAGGAACAGGGAGTGTAAATAACAACAAGGAATGTAAACAAAAACAGGGCATGTAAATAAAAACAGGGGGTGTAAATTAAATGAGGGAGTGTAAATAAAAACAAGGAATACAAACAACAAGGAATGTAAATAACAATAGGGTGTGTAAACAAAACAAGATATGTAAACAAAAACAGGGTGTGTAAACAAAAACACAGAGTGTAAAAAACCAAGGAATATGAACAACAAGGAACGTAAATAACAACAGGGTGTGTAAACAAAAACAGGGTGTGTAAATAAAAACAGGGAGCGTAATATTCTGTCAGGTGTTAAAGGGAGGCGTGTTGTGGAATGTTTTGTCAGATTCTGTTCATTACAAACAACAAATGAACTTAGAATGTGTTGGAGTTACACTTGAATCAGAGGGTCACATCTCTGGGCCTTTGGGTCAGGGACAGGAGTGTCACTATTGTTTCAGCCTCTGGGCCCAATAGCAGTGCAGAGTGGAGTCTCTGGTGGTGGGGGTGTGCTGGATGGTGGTCCAACTGGGGACTCCATGACATATGTTTACTTTCATGTTACATTCATACGCTGAGCAGGTAAAGCAACAAACACAGTTTCTCCACAATAAACACCGTGTTCGAGTACAGGGACGTCTGTAAGTGCACGTGGACACCCAAGGCCAGAGGTCAATGAGTGACTTTGTTGTCGTGTCATCAGACCTCTGGACACTTGGCTGAAGGAAGGGGCGGAGCTGTCTGTTGTGTGTCTGTTGGGAACGTCTGGTGGAAGCTGATGTCAGCGCAATCTTCAACTCTCACATCCAAGAGAGCATCTCCTAGAGCCTGGGGGAAGTTGTGGACTAGGGCTAAGTAAAAAAAAAATCTATGAAATTGATTTTAAATTGATTTTCTTTCAAGTTTGCACAATTGATTAATAGTGGGTGAGATCAGTTTAACAGAGCAGGACAGCGAGTATCTGACCAGGATACCACCAACTTGGAAACACAGCTGGCTCCATACCGTTAGCCCCTGGTGAAGACATGGTCGATCTGGCTTGTAATTGTTGTGGTACGTGAGGGACGGAGAAGATGTGTGAGGAACACCCCTCTGTGGGAGGTCCTGACAGCCCGGAGCTTCTCAGAGGTGAGTGATGGAAGCCGATCATTGTAGAAATATTAACTTGAATACTTGAGTACCACCTGCAGACTGTTGGTGTGTGTGTGTGTGTGTGTGTGTGTGTGTGTGTGTGGGTACCTGCAGGGTGTTGACGTGGATAGGCGTCCCTCCAGTCCCATTCACTGTGTTGTTGTTGGTTTTATTTGATGCCTTCTTTCCTTCTTGCTCCTTTAAAGCTTTCTCTCTGGTGATCATTTTGGCCTTTTCCTCTTCAATCAGTTTGGGACTGTTCAGTATGACCTGAAACACACATGAAGTGTGTGAAGGAGGGGGTCAGTGTAGCCCACTATCATGCCCTTTCCACACACAAACCATACCTGCGCAAATGGTAAGTTTCATCTTCTAAATCAGGCCTGTCAAACATGAGGACCAAACACAAAATCAGCCCATTAAAGGGTCCAAAACTAACCCACCAAAGGATTTAAAATGGTGGTAAAACTGCAGAGTGCATTTACATGCACATCTAAGTCAAGCTATCTGCAGTATTCAAGATAAGGACTTGACTGAAGTTTCCCAGAAGCCCCAGTTTACATGTGCAGCTAGAGATTAGATGACATTAGGTGGTATTCTTCCATTTGGCACCATAGAAGAAGAACAATCAGTTTAAAAAAAAAAAAAAAGCATCAGATTTGAAGATTTGACATAGTAGTAGAACAACAACACCCAAAAAAGATATGGACTACAACCATGCAGTAGCTCAGTATATTTCATATGTACTGTTCACTCTGATTTATTATATGTAATGTACATGTTGTCCTGTCATGTCTCTGGTTACTACCTGAAGGAGGTATGATCGAGCTAAGGTTGGCAGCATTTAAATGCACAGAGAAATTTGATTACAATCATATTATCTGACCTGATTATTCTAAAAACTCTAAAAACTTCTAAAACTCCAGTTCAATTAAATTATAATACCACTAAGGTATAAAAATATTTAAAAAAATATGCATAATTATGAGAAAATTATGAGTGAAATAGTCCTAATTATGAGATAAAGAGTCAAAATTATGAGATAAAAAAGGTAAAAATTATGACATTAAAACATCACAATCATGAGATAAAAGTCAGAATTGTGATATAAAAACAGATTTTCCCTCTGAACTGATTTATTTTTTGTGCTGTCACATCTGTTTGGGTTGAAAAGGTAACAAGTCTATTCTGAGAATGTAAGGAATAGATATTTAACAGATATCTATGAGCAAATGTGGGGAAAAATTAATGCTTAAGTAAAGTACAAACACCTAAAAATTTACCCAAGTACAATAACGAAGTACTTCTACTCAGGTACTTCTCACCTCTGTTCAAAGGACAGGCTTTTCTGATGGAAAATAATTAGTAACTATGAGAAAAACGTTACAAATTATGAGATAAAATGGCACAATTAAGATCAAAAGTAATAATTATGAGATAAATGTCATAAATATGAGATAAGAAATGCATAATAAAACCAGGAAAAATCAGAAAAGTTTCAAAAATATCCAAAAATAAAGCCTTTAAAAGTGAGTTACTGTGTAGAAAATGGGGGGGGGGGGGGGGTCACAATCGGGATAAAAAAAAGTCCTCATTAGAAGACCAAAAAATTCATAAATATGACATAATTAAGAGATAAAAAGTCCAAATTACAAGATACAAAACCACAATCATGTGTGTCATAATTATAATATGTAAAGTCACAGTTTCTCTCCTCCACTGAATTTCCCTCTGAAGTCACTTATTTTTCATACTGTCACATCTGTTTAGTTTGAAAAAGTAACGAGTTTATTCTGAGAATGTAAGGAGTATAAAGTACAGATATTTATGAATAAATGTAGGGAGTAAAAGTCAAACGTTTCCTGAAAAATAAATACTTAAAGTTAGGTACAAGTACCTAAAAAAAATCTACTTAAGTACAGTAACAAAGTACAGACAAGTATCTAAAATACACTGGAGTGACTTTAACCCAAACCAAAGATCAGATGTAGTGAAGATGAGAACTGACCTGCACCACTGCGTACTCCACCAGGGACGAAAAACCGAAGAGCAGACATGCTATGAGCCAGATATCGATGGCTTTGACGTAGGAAACCTTTGGTAACTCTGAGGCCAAGGACATACTTTCACTGGACAGAGACAGAACCGATAAAATACCTACAGAAACACACAGGTGCATAAATCTAATCAACCATGGATCGAACAGAAATGAAATAATACAACAGGTGTAGACGGTCACTCAGTGGTTTTCAACTGTGGGATCACTTCTGAGATAATAACCAGCGTAATATATTCATACATACTAAGGCTGTGTCAAAATGAATGCAGATTAATCCATCATTATGATTAAATGGATTAAAAATTTAACACAGTTTAATGGAAAAGTTGTTTACAGTTGTTTTATTGAAACTGCTGAAGGTGTTGAATGTTAATTGCATATATATTTGTGTTTTTTCAAGTGTTTTGGATAGTTTCTCATATTTTTTGGTGTTTTTTTTCCTGTATTTTGGAAGAGTTTTTGAATATGTTTTGGATTTTTCAATGCTTTTTTTTTGGGGGGGGGGGGGTTGTACATTTGAGCATGTTTTGTATATATATATATATATATATATTTATTTATTTTTTGTGTGTGTGTTTTTTAATGTACAGACAAAACAGTCGACCAACATAAAGTGTTTTAATCATGATTAATTAAAATTAGTCCAATATTACCCTGATGATTTTTAATCAGATTAATCATCTGATTAAAATCATTTGACAGCCCTAACACTAATGAGGAGTTACTGTGCCACATGCTTACAATTAATTATTTTCATTTTAACTTCCATATTTTGTGTGTGTGTGTGTGTGTGGGGGGGGGGGGGGTTCAGTGCAAATCCTGTGTTTTCTCCGTTTAATTCAGTGATTCTGTATTTGTTCATTAAAGTCAGATTAAAGTTGATGGTTTTTATATTAGAAACAAATCAAACTGATTAAACAGTGTCTTTTTCAGTCCAATCTGTTCTGAACTGAACATAAACGCAGTGTTTTTCTTTTCTCCTCTCATTTTCTCTTCCTTTTTCCTTTTCTTTTTTTCCTCCTTTTCTCTCTTCTTTTTCCGTTTTTTTTTTTCATTTTATTTTTCTTGCCCTTTTCCCCCCTCAATTTCTCTCCCTTTTTTGTTTTGTCACCCTTTTCTCCACTTTTTTCTCTTCTTTTTCCCTCCCCTCTTTTTATTTCAAGTGTCAATAAACCATAGCAGGGAAAAACAGCACATCTGCCAACATTTGACTTACTTTATATTTTACTTATTCTTATTCTAGTCTTATTATCTTGTATGTTTTTGTATACTGTTATATTTGTATATTTGTATAGTTATATTTAGCATTTTGCATCTTTGCACAGTCTTAAGGGAGTGTCGCTTCCATTTCACTGTGAATGCTCATCCACACGTGACAAATAAATAATTCTGATTCTGATTTCAGTAATGAGAATTTACCCAGAAAATGTCTAAAAAGTGGAAAATAAAAAAATTAATGTTTTAGAATGACGAAAAAAAAACCCACATTTTCCTCAACAGTTTAATAATGGCTTTATTTCATATTTAACCACTAAAACCTTTTTTTTTTTAGTTTCATAAGAATCACTCTATTACAGTCAAGTGTTTTTCTAGTGAACTGTGTGGTACCAGTACTCACCCAGTGGTACTCTGGCAGCCGACGCATCAGGGTTGATCCAGAAAGACAACCAGGACAAGACCACGATCAACAAAGTGGGAGCATAAACACCCATCATGTAAAAACCCACCTGCCGACGCAGAGTGAAAATCACCTCCACACAGGTGTAGTATCCTACAGTCACAGAAAATAAACTGTCTCAGCCTTAGGGTTTCACCAGGATAAACAAAAAAGTGCTCAGTCTGACCTCCCAACTCCTAATTACGAAATGCCGGTACAAAAAAAACACAACAATTTAATATATACGTATTAGAACAAGTCAAAGAGGATAGGGGAGTGTTCAAAAACAACAAAATTATTCTTCTAAAACAAAAACTTGTATTTTCTCAATTAACGGTAAAATAAAATACAACAATTACTAAAACTCCCTGGACCAAAAAACATTATAAACTAGAAAAGCATTATGACCTCCGCCAAAGTAGACCCCTCTCCCCCCAGATCACCACCAAAATCTAATCATTTCTAGATCTCCCCATTACCAACCTACCCTGAAAATGTTATCAAACTCTGTCCATACATTTTTGAGTTATCTTGCTAACTAACAGACAAACAAACTGGCAAAAACAGAACTTCCTTGGCGGAGATAAAAAAAACAAGTGGTGTCAAGCCCAACAAACCCCACCCCTTCGCAAACTTTTTACCTGATTTACCCTACCTATTATCATTGTGGGCTGTGATCTTTGACCTACATTCCCCAAAATTTAATGGGATCTATTCTACACAACTTTTCTGAAAATTTCATGAAAATCATTGGAGTAGTTTTTGCGTAAAGCTGTTGACAAACAGACAGAGAGACGAGGGGGGAGGGGTAATAAATAATCAATCAAACAAACAAATAAATCATGTCATGGCATCCAGAGGAAAAATGACATATGTGTCCAGAGGAAAAACTGGTGTCAGCTTCAGCCTGTATGTTCAAATAGTACACCATCAGCAGGTACATTTCAGTTAGCGGTAAGGGTGAATGGAAGGGTTAAGGTTAGGGTTACACCAGGGGTCTGCAACCCTGGACACTATCCTGCATGTTTTATGTTTCCCCCCTTCCAACACACCTGATTCAAATGTTCAGCCTTTCATCCAGCTCTATAGAAGACTGAGAAAAACCTTCAGGTGTCTTGGAAGAGGGAAACGTCTAACACATGCAGGATAACAGTTCTCTCGGACCAGCGCTCCAGACCCTGGGTAAGGGGTAAGGATCGACCGATACAGGTTTTTTTAATGGCCGATGCCGATGCCGATACCGATTTTTTTCCCATCACCCTTAGCTGATAGCTGATATGGACTCCCGATTTTCTTAAGCTGATATTTGGGGCAGAAAATGACAAATATTCCAGGTGTCAAGTTAAAAATAAATATTTAACAGTAACAAAAATAAGTTGAGGTAGAACTTGTAACATTTAAACAACCTCTAAAACATAAAATACTTAATTATATTTAAAACAATTGTGGAATCGGCAGAACCACATGCGAATCGGCCAAATTCGCCCTGTATATCAGCCGGTCAATGTATGGGTCGACCCTTAGTTAGGGGTAGAGTTAAGGTTAAGGTTAGGGTTCAGTCAGCTGCAGATGTAGGCGAACAGACAAAAAGGTGTACGGATAGTTCTGACATTAGGTCAGATACCAAAAGAACTGACCTGACGTACAATGTTATTTTGGTGTATATGTGGATTTCATTAAAAGGCCATGTCCTGTTCACCTCCAAGCTTAAGCTCCGCCCCTTTAACTGAGATGGGTGTTTCATGCTGTGTGTGTGTGTGTGTGTGTGTGTGTGTGTGTGTGTGTGTGTGTGTGTGTGTGTACTAACCTGTTCCCTGATAATATTTGGTGCAATTTCCATATTTAATATCTTCTTGTTTGATGTCAAACTGAGGCAGAGCGATCTCATCCATCTGAACAGGGTCTGACTGCCACATAAACACCAGGTCACTGGTTGTGTATCCGACTACAAACAACAACAATAACAACAACACACTTTAGATTCACTATTGAAATATTCTGGATTTCGATTTTCAGCATCAACTGTTTTATAGAATAGTTGATGCATGACCCAGGTACGTCACATAATTAATCTATATGTGACTTAATGATAATATTTAAAGACCAATAATTAAATTATATGTGTGTGTGTGTGTGTCTGTGTGTGTGTGTGTGTGTGTGTGTGTGTGTGTGTGTACCATTGTGTGTGATGGTTGTTTTTTACAATGATACTGATAACTGATAACTACCTGCTTCTCATATCTGATCCCAAACACCAATAGTTCCTGTTCTTCTTCTTTCAGTCAGTGTTAAACTCCACAAAAAGTCCAACAAGTATAACCAGGTACAATAAACCACTGCTCACAAAAGGAGCAGGGTTTGTATGAACCATGCCCCAGTTCATGCAGATGGTCTCCAATAATCTACTGTTGAAAACTGTGTTTTAAGAGTGTGTGTGTGTGTGTGTGTGTGTGTGTGTGTGTACTCACAGCTTTCCAACTGCATCTTACACAGCTGTGTGTCCATGGGGAAGAGTGTCAGATCCAAAGGACACGACAGAGTCACTGACAGCCTAAAGACACACACAGAGGGAGACCATTTATGGACATTTACAGACACACAGGTGGAATCTGTCACTAACACTGAGTTCTTACTTCTTGTAAACCTATTATGAAAAATGATGAAGGGTATTTTAATGGTCACTTAGTATGAATTTTTGGGGATAAGAAAGTATGACGATGACTTTTCCTTCACACATACATGAGTAGAAAGAAGGGCCGTCAGAAGTTTGAAATTTTTAATCAGATTAATCACATGGTTGCTTTGGATTAATTTCAATTAATCATGATTAAATATTTCATTTTTAATCTATATAAATTATTACATTTAAATTTCCATGGGTAAACAGACACAATAAAGAAGTGAATATATCTGCACTGAACATGTTTGTCCAAAGTAGGCGACGGATCAACCTAGTGCTAGCATTAGCCTAGTGCTAGCAAAATCCCAGACTAATGTATGCTTCATGCTAATGTAGTATTTTAAGATGGAGGTGATTCAGTGAAAAGAAAAGTCCTTTGGGCTTTAGTTTCACAAACCTGGCGCAGGTGAAGCGCAGACCACGTCAAAGGTGTATGTCCAGACGAGTTTTGCAAGTTTCGTCTGCCGCACACACTGACGCAAGTCCTCCCCCTTTCCATCTCCCTTCCTCCCACTGGGGTAAGAGGAAATGAGGGAGGAGAAAGGGCGTGCAATGGATTTGACACAGCCTATACAGACCTCCACCAATCACATTAGTGCCTCTCCTCGCCCTTAAATATGCTGCGGCGAGGCACACTGCAAGTTTCGTCATTTCGCCATGGACGCCACAGTCAGACGCCCAAACTTCTCCCAGGAGGAGACTGATGTTTCAGTCCGGGAGGTTCACGCCCGCTGTGCCTGAAAATATGGAACTGCGGGCAAACCTCCACGGGCTGATGAAGCAAGAATATCCAGAGAGGAGGTCACAAATATTATTAATGAAGTTTGTTCTGATACTGAGAACTGTTGCCCAGTGTAAAAAAAACGTTGAATGATGTCCGTAGAAGAGCCAAAAATTAAAGAAAAGTTAGCATAACAGAAGAGACACACCATGGTAACCCAGAGAGCACAAGTGCCACAGAGGCTACGATGCGTGTCACCATGTGGACCACCTGGGGGGTTAGATATAATTACCTCGGCCAAGGAGGTTATGTTTTTGCCAGAGTTTGTCTGTTTGTTAGTTAGCAAGGTAACTCAAAAAGTTATGGACAGATCTTATTGAAATTTATAGAGTAGGTTGGTAATGGGGAGATCTGGAAATGATTAGATTTTGGTGGTGATTCGGAAGAGATCCTGGATTGTGGATCACTTCTTCTGGATCACCACCAAAATGTAACCATTAGTTCCTTGTGACACTCCCAACACATCCTGAAAATTTCATGACCCCCGCCCCCACCCCACCCCCCAGATCTCCCCATGATCAACCGAATTTAATCAAGATCCGTCCATAACTTTTTGAGTTATCTTACTAACTTACAGATAGGCAAACAAACTCTGGCAAAAACATAACCTCCTTGGTGAACCTCTTTTCATTCGAAGGGCGGAGGTTTGTCTTAGTGGACGTTTGCACTCTGACCTCCGTTCTGCCTGACCACGTCTCCAGTGTTTTTCCTCCCAGATCTCAACCGCCTTCACCTCACCTATGTACAGAGTCCTTCCCCTGTGTACCCACCTGGATTCCGCCCCTCAACCCTGAGCCCTATCCTCTACATGGCACTGATCCCGGACCAATCTCGACAAAGCCCCAGTCGCATCCCCAGGTTCTGGACGTCTTGGACCCAGACCCTCCGGGACCCCGTGGACCCTCTTGGATCCCTATCCTGCCCTGGGTTACAATGAACATCTGTGTGCATGTGTCTGCATTTGGGTTCAACCCCAGTACATAACAGTTCCTCCTACTTATGGGATGTTTGTGGTCATGGAAACGTGTCTGTACCTCATGCTGATCAGGATGTCTCCGTTTCTGAAGATGAACAGGAGGATGTTGTCCTGTGTAACATCATGGAAGTTTGCATTTTTCTCATTAGCAAAGAAAAGGTCTGGCTTCCACAGACACTGGAACATCTTTGGGTCAATAGTCAGAGAGTCACTCTTAAAATCAGCAGGAAGTCGTAAACGAGGATCATTCCATCTCTGACGAAGAAATATGTTCACTCTGTAGTCCTGAAAAGAGACATTAGAATGATTAGAAACTGTAGAAACATTAGAATACAAAAAATTGTAATGAAATGTATTTAATTTAAGTAATTAAAAATTAATTTAAAAAAATTACAAATAAAAACAAAAATTTCAATTAAAAACAATTCAATTTATAGATCTGCCTTGTTATCATTGTAAAAACACATGTTTAGAAACCTTTGACCTACATTCAACAAAATTTAATGGTATCTATTCTGGACCATTTCATTACTTTCCTGGAAATTACCTGGAAATTGGTTCAGTAGTTTTTGTGTAAAGTTGCTGACAAACAAACACTGATTAAAAAAGGAAAACTGAACCAAAAATTAGCCCTCTCTCCTTCAGGGGGGCAGAGTAATGATTAGAACAGCTGTAGAGACATTAGAATCATTAGAACGGCATCATAATGACATATGACATGTGCTGATAATTAATACCACAACACTGGGACATCAGGATATGAAGATGATGATGATGATGATGATGATGATGATGATGATGGTGATGATGATAATGATGATGATAATGATGTGAGATGGTGACGATAAAGACGCTGATGAAGCGTTACCATCGTTGTTTCCTGGATGGAACCAAAGCTGTTGATGAAGATGTTTACTCTGGACTCAACTGGAATACCTGAAACAAACACACACACACACACACACACACACACACACACACACACACACACACACACACACACACACACACACACACACACACATGCATACACCACATTTCCTCAAATTCAAAACTCATTTTTAACTCTATTTATATATGTATTATCCATTATGCTCCAGGTTAATTATATATTTTGTCATACTGCACATTTGACTGTATATTTAACTGTATATTTGACTGTATAATTATATTTTACTGTGTATTTAACTTTGTATTTTACCATATATTTGAATGTATGATTATATTTGACTGTATATTTAACTGTGTCTTTGACCATATATTTGACAGTTAATTATATTTGACTATGTATTTGACTGTATAATTATATTTGAGTGTGTATTTGACTGTATAATTATATTTGATTTTATATTTGACCATATATTTCACTGTATAATTATATTTGACCATATATTTAACTGTGTATTTGACCATATATTTGACTGTATAATTATATTTGACTGTATATTTAACTGTGTATTTGACCATATATTTATATTTGACTGTATATTTAACTGTGTATTTGACCATATATTTGACTGTATAATTATGTGTATATTTGTATATTTACTGTATGCCGTGGTTTTAAATGTTACCTTGAAAGTTGGGCCTTATTCTTGGGTCATAACTGACCATCAGACGATTCAAAATGTTGGAGGTGGAGTTTTCTGGAACTTGAGCCAAATCTTCTGGGGACAGTTGGCTGTGAAATGGAAAACAAACAGAAGAGTGAGTTGTAAAAACAATATGGTCCAAACTGAGGACATGAGCGTCATTGATCAGGAGACGTGGTGTCATTTAAATTCATTCAATTTGAATGATGCTTTAGTTTGTTCTTTACGTCTGCACATGTGTAATAAATACTGTTAAAATACCAATATCAAGACACTGACCAACGTTATGCCTGTTATTATGTTTTGTTTTTGTGCATCTCAATCATGATGCACAGAAATAAATGATAAATTGAGACAGAATTTTGATCAAATTGCATTTATTTTTTTCAGGTGATTCACATTCACTTTTTTCATATTTTGAAAATTGTAATATTTTTACAATTAACTGTAATTTTTGCCAGTAAGACAGATAAAACAATATGTATTTATCATTATGTAGAAGTTGTTATATTATTTCCTGTATATGTCATGATCACTGTTTTCTGTCGTGTCACCTTTCCTCTCTTTCTGTCCTTCTGTTTCTCATTTGTTCCTCATCACCTCACACTATACGTTCTTTTCTTTCCTTCTTCCCTTGTCGGGTTATTTTCATTACAACCCTGTCTCTCTCCTGAACAACCTCAACCCTTCCAGATGACCAGATTCTCACTCTCCTCCTTTGGATCTAGACTTTCTCCTCTGAATTTGTTTTTACAGCATATCTGTCACCTATCTCCTTGTCTTGTTTTGTCAGCTCAATAAAAGAGCTTGAACTGCCTTTTTTCAGTCTGCTTTCGGGTCCTTTGCACCACTCACATCACAACAGTATATTATTTTCTGTATATAATGTTATTATTCTTGTATATGATATTATTTCCTGTGTATAATATTATTTTTTGCAGTATATAATATTATTTCATGTATATATTATTTCCTGTAAATATTATTTCCTGCAATATTACTATTTTCTGTATATATTATTTCCTGTATATAATATTATTCCTGTATATAATGCTATTATTTCCTGTATATAATATTACTATTTCCTGAATGTAATATTATTATTACCTGTATATAATATTTCCTGAATATAATTGTAATATTTCCTGTAATATTACTATTTCCTGTATATAATATTATTATTTCCTGTATATAATATTATTCCTGTATATAATGCGATAATTTCCTGTATATAATATTACTATTTCCTGTATGTAATATTATTTCCCGTATATAATATTATTCCTGTATATAATCTATAATTTCCTGTATATAATGTTACTAATCACTGTATGTAACATTATTTGCTATATATAATATTACTAACAGACCACATATATGGAGGAAATAACCACATGACTTACGATGGACAGACGACCTGCTTGCCTTTCTTTCCCTTCTTGGTGGATTTTCCTTCTTTGCCTTGGGTCAAACAGCTGCAGTAAAGCAGCAGCAGTGACAGGATGATCACAGGCCTTAACGCCGCCCACATGGTGCCTACACACACAGGTACACACCAGTGTGAGTGGATCACATATGCACAACTACACAGCCTGACCTTCAGCACATATTTAAACTCTTCCACAGAACGGCAGAGGTCATGTTTTCACCAGGGTTTGTTTGACTGTTAGCAAGATGACTCCTACAGTTATGGACGGGTTGAGATGAAATTTTCAGGAAATGTTGACAATGACACAAAGAAGAAATGATACATTTTGGTGCTGATCGGTGTTTATGTGTGTGTGTGTGTGTGTGTGTGTTAGGGGTGGAAAGTGGAACATGAAACAACTAGGGCTGTCAAAATTAATGCATTAATGTAGATTAATTCATTGTTACGCTCGTATCATGACACGTGTCTTTCATTTGGTAGGTTGGTGGAAGTGAAAGTGAAAACCTTGCACTCATTTTGGTCATGGGGGGGGTGGGCTGATCTACTGTGATGTAGTCTTGCATTTTGCATCAACAATTAGACTCAACAAAGAAGACAATATAGATACAGTCAACATGTTCATTTCAAGCTAGGTGGTGCATTAGCTTAGTGCTAGCATTAGCCTAGTGCTAACAGAATCTCCAAGTAGCGTATTTATGCTTCACGTTAATGTAGTATTTTAAGCTGAAAGTGCTTTGGTGGAAAGAAAACTCCATCTTGCAGAGCGTGCAAAACTCTGTATGTCAGGCGACTGTTCTGTCTTGATTTTTTTTGTACTCAGGTTTACTACAAAATACACAAAAATAGACTTAGAAGCACAAAAATTAATTGAGAATTAAACTGAGGAAAAGAAATCCAAACATACTAAAATTCGTGAAAAAAAACCTAAAAAAACAAGAGTAAATGAAACAAAAAACTGATGAAAAACCCAAAACATATTCAAAACCTCTTCTAATAAACATGGAAAAAAATGCCCCAAAAATTTGAGAAAATATCCAAAACATATGCAAAAATATGAATATATGTAAAATTAACATGTTGATTCAATACATTCAACAGTTTTAACAGAACTAAATTTTAATCAGATTAATCATGATGATGGATTAAACTGCATTAATGCATTCATTTTGACAGCCCAAATTTGTGATAAAACTCTGACCAATCATTTTTTTCGGTCTGAATAAAATGATTGGCTGAGCGTCCTGTCAATCATCTGTTCTCCAATCCACATCAGATCCTGGTGCCTCATCCTGGTCCTAGATCTGATTTAACCTGGTTTGTTGATGTTACTTATTATTTTGTTGGTTTATAATGATTTTTTGTTCATTTTTATCCATCACTTTGGCTATTTTTGTACATTTTGTTCCTTATTTTTTATTCTTTTTTTAGACTGTGGAACTGTTAAAGTATTAGGAGTTAAAGGGTTAATGTAGATAGAGTTATCAGTTAGCATTAGCCTGATGAGTCATTAGATATCCATCCCAATGCTGAACCACACATATCCTGTAGGCCTGAGGCTTTTATTACCCACTGTTCATGTGTTTGTCTGTGTGACACATAAAAATCCTCTGACTGTACCTTTTTTTTTTTAAATATAGCTGCTTATGATGTTTTCTCTGAAATAGCCTACAGCTCAGTATGGGCTACAAACATATACATGAAAGAAGAAAAAAGACTGGAGCAAGAACACATCCTGGAGGTGATTGGTTGGTTTGTGAACAGAACATTTAATAAAGTGACTTTAGGACATTGACCTTTTTCAAAGTTAATGGAACTGCGTAATATTCACAGAAAAGGACGTGCTGCCAAACGGCAACACGTCCAATTTTTATTAGGGCTGTCAAAATTAAAGTATTAATGCAGATTAACTGACCATCATGTCTAATCTGATAAAAAAAAAAAAAAGTAACGCAATTAAATAGAACAGTAGTTTACAGTTGTTTTGTTGAAACTGTTGAAGGTGTTTAATGAACATGTTAATTGCATATATATATATTCATTCGGGCGGTCAAATGATGACAATTTTATGTCAGTTAACTGTTCTTTTCTATTGGGGGTTTAAATGAAGCATCACAACATTAGCCTAACGTTAACATTAGTTTGGTCTGTTTAAGGTTATTCACATGGATGTCTGCTATGTAGCTACAGTAATGTTAGCCTAATGCACAGGTGTCAAACATCAGGACCAGGGGCCAAATACAAACCACCAAAGGGTTCAATCTGGCCTGTAGGATGAATAACAATGAAGATATTTTTGGTGTAAAAAACGATTTGAAATCAGGTTCTAAATACAGAATAATTAGATTGACATTAGGTCAGACCAGTAAAATATCATAATTACCTACAAATAATGAAAACTGCAGATTTTAATCTAAAACAATTATTCAGAGAATGCCTAATTTCACCCCTATTTTGTGCCAATCTCAAGTTTCTATGACAACCCATTCTTGAATTGGTGCAAATAATGTGATTTTGACCTTTCTGCTAAATGCGAGCTTGACCTTTGACCAATATTGATAATTTCATTATATGTATATATGCATCAGTGCGCGCAATATTATGGTAATATATCCAGTATTGATTAAGTTATAACATGATATGTCTCTGTGGACACACACACACACACACACACACACACAAGGTGATTACAATAATTATTAAATATCAGTCAAATTGCATGAAAATAGTAATACCTCAATTTACGAAAGATCAAACTAATGAATAATCCAAGTTATGTAAGACCTCTATGTAAAATTTTCAGCTCTTAATATGAAAGAAAATTCAAGTTATGAAACGAAACCCCAAAACGTAAATACAGTACTGTCCATAGTGTCTGTAAATACTGTAATGTACTTTTCACTTATACGTAGCATCCTATTTGCTATTTGATAGAGTTGCTCTCCAATTGACGATCTCCCAACACCCTGCTGGCCTCCCATTGGTTAGGAGGGAGCTATCCATGATGCTTTTCATGTGCATTCGACCCTCATTTGTCACCGTTGTTACCACGGTAAATGTGGAAGCACCTTTACTGTTGTTTCGTGAGTTTTTCGAGTGAGCTCATTGCATCTTTACTATTCGTTATTCATCATGGGCCCAAACAAAGTGATTCTGAAAGTCATTCCTGGTCCGTCAACAAACACTGCTAAAGGTGAAAGTGGCTCAAACAGGCAAAAAGCAGTAATGACAATTAAAACAACCACAATGGTATGTACATGATTTGCATGTCTTGTGCATTTTAATGGTTGTATAAATAATTTTCTTTTACTTTTAACACATATTTCATTCAAAATGTGTATACTTTTTATCAGTTTTAAAGAGTTTAGGGGGGGCCTTGGAATGAATCAGGCCTTTTACAGGTAAAATGCAACTCTACTTACAAAAAAAATCACGTTACAAAACCACTACTGGAACAAATTAATTTCATAAATTGAGGTACCACTGTATTAACAAACCATCCTTTTACAAAAAAAACTGTATAAATATCTGAACAAATATGAAGCAGCTGAAATATCTGAAGAGAAGTAGGTGTCATTTTGCAAATATTCTGCCTGTTGTTCTGCACATGTGCAAATGACAAACTCATAGACTGAGGCACAAAATGATTCAAATTGCACTTGTTTTTCTTCAGACGTGTTCAGTTGTTGAAGTTCTTCACATTTTGAGGGGAACATTATAGATGTAAATATTATCATGATGTCATTTGACTCTTTTCAGTGTTATTATTTTATTGGCTTGGCCCTTTTCAGATCATATTGGGCTGAATGTGCCCCCTGAACTAAAATGAGTTTGACACCCCTGGCCTAACGCTAGCATCCGTTTGGTCTGTTTAGGGTCGTGCACATGGATGTCTGCTATGTACCTACATTAATGTTAGCCTAATATTAGCATCAGTTTGGTCTTTTTAGGCCCAGTTAGCCCAATCCAAGTTTATTCAGATTTTGACTTCCTCCTGAATCAGTTTTGGGTGTTTATGGGTTCCTGTCAGCAGTAGGGTCACCTGTCCTCACTTGTTACCCAAAGCTTCATTGGAACCAAGCAGGGGGGCAGGTCCACAGGAATGACACAATGTGGCAGGTGCATCCCTAAAACATAGCATCATTCCCCCTGTTTCTACCCCAGTCAGCAGGATTTAATTCAAAGAAAAGTTATGGTTCATTGGACACGACTGTGAATTACAGACAGTGAATGCAGCACAAGATGACGGGACATTAGCCCTCCCCCACCCCTGCACCCTGAGGCACTTTTCATTTTGAACAAAGTGATGCATTTAGATCTCCACTATGGGAATGAGGTAAAAAATAATAATCTATCTGTCAAGAAATGGAAAAGTACAGACACTAAACACAGAACAAACACTGACTTTAAGTTTTCACTGGTTCATCAACATTAGAAATATGAATGAAAAAAGTCACTCCCTGTTACTGTTCTATACTTATTTCAGCACACTATACACTCATATCTAGATTAGAGATGTCCCAATACGATATTATTGAGTTTTGATTGGTTAGTAGATTTCAGTGGGTTATATATACTTGGGTTAGGGACGCACTGTTTAATTGACGTGTGCACAGCAATGAAGGCACTTAGCTTTTTGACCGTGTCTGTGTCCCGTACCTGAGAACTGAATGATGATTATGTTGAACAGCTGATATGTTTTTTTTTGTTTTTTTTTTTTTACTTTGGAGTCTTTTTTGTATTAAGAAGTAAGTGGTGCAAGAATAAAAGAAGATAAAAAAGAAAGTCAACTGAATGATATGAACAATGCGAAGGTATTGGACATGATTATGAGTCACAAACCTTAAACCTGTCAAACGAAATTGTCCCACTATACTCAACCTGAATTAATTACCAGCTGAAACTAACGAGCCAGCATTTCTCTCAACCAACCACAAACAGCGTCGGCATCAGGCACTGAGAATATATTTGACATCTCTTATCTTAGAATATTCAAAGAGAGACAGAGCGAGAGAGAAACGCTGCCAAGGAACTCTACGTTATCTTCTGTGTCTTAAGGACGTGCTTCATGTGATTGCACATATAAATGTTATAACTTTTACTTTTGATCTACAAAGATTTATCATTACACAGGAACACATTACATCTAACCCCCGAGGTGGTCCACATGGTGGCACGCATCATGGCTTCTGATGCGCTCCCCTGTGGCACTTGTAGTCTCTCGGTTGCCAAGGTGTCTCTCTTCTGCTCTGCTAATTTTTGTTTGGCTCTTATACGGACATCGTTGAACAATTTTTTTACACTGGGCAATGGTTCTCGGTGTATCAGGGCAAATTTCATTCATGATATTTGTGACCTCCTCCCAGGCTACTTTAACTTCAACAGCCCGTGGAGGTCTGCTCGCAGTTCCATATATTTGGGCACTGCGGGCTTGGACCTCCCGGACCAAAATATCAGTCAGTCCTGGGAGAAGTGACAAAACTTGTAGTGCGCCTTGTCGCAAGCACATTTAAGGGCGAGGAGAGGCGATAATGGGATCGGTGGAGATCTGAATAGGCTGTGTTAAATCCATTATACACACTTTCTCCTCCCTCATTCCCACTTACACCAGTTAGAGGAAAGGGGATGGAAAGGGGGAGGACTTGTGCCAGTGTGTGCAGCGTGCGAAACTTGCAAAACTCATCTGGACAAACCCTGTTGGTGTCAAGTAGCTGGTCTGCACTTCGCCTGCGCCAGGTCTGCAAAAAAAGAGCCCTTAAAGTCCGTGGTCATTACACAGACTTCTGTGAAAGTGCGCTGTCACAGTTAGGACAGGGAGCTGACGCTAGCCTGCAGGAGGACAGCCCGAAGACAAAAAAGGGATGAAATCAATTTAATAATTCCCCCTTTTTAAAAATCATCCTAATTAACCCCTAAACACCCAAACAGCCGTCAGTGACACAATCCATCTACAGACATACAATGTTTAATACCTGTTGACCCACTAAACCTATCAACACATATAAATAATTGGTGTAAAATACGCTTATTCATCTTTCCATGTTCATTAGATATGACCACATTTGGATGTTCACAGGTTCCATAGTTAATGTGGAAACACAATCATCTACAATATTGATTCACCAGTCAAACTCAATGACAGTGTATGGACACACTGGGTTCATATTCAGTTAATAAAGACATATTTGACTGAAAATGTCACTTTTTCTGAACTTTTCTCTGTGTTGATATTAACTTTGAATTTAATATGAGTTTTCATGAATGTTTACATGATTTGTCAATTAAATATAGGAAAATACATTATTTACACCAAAAAAAGCAAAATATAGAGGACAATATTATATAAATTTAAAAAAAATGGTGATGCATCAGTTAGGAACATTAGAAATAGAGGGAAAAAAATCATTTGGAAACAAAGACAAAAGTAGCATTGGGTCTTTTTGGGTGAAAAAAAAATCCAATTTAGATTTAAAATCACTGCTGGGATGTAGTGAGGCCACCACCCTCACTCAGTCCATTTAGTCACATCTAAATCCAGCTATTGTCAATAACTGAGCTAAGGATTTAACTCGAGTCCCCCAGAAATCCCAGTGTACATGTGCAGCAAGAGAATCCAATTACTGAGTGAGTTACATTCAACTCCCAGACACTGAGTGGCACTACACACCCTTTGACATTAGCATTCTTCTGGTTGGCATGATGGTTAAAGAACAATTACATAACAAAGGTGTCATATTTGAAGCAGTCATAGAAGGACGAGGACAACACAGAGAGACGATATAGCAACGAGGCAACAGCTCAGGACATTTAGGACAAACTTCAACATAATAATAATAATTATTATTATTAAAATTATAATAATAGCACTTGTGCCTCACAGCAAAAAGGACCCTGGTTCGAATCCCACACCAGACCTTTATGTGTGGAGGTTGCATGTTCTCCCCGTGTCTGCATGGGTTTTCTCCAGGTTCTCTGGCTTCCTCCCACCATCCAAACACATGTACTGATAGGTTCATTGGTTCATTGGTTAATCTAAATTGCCCATAGGTGTGAATGTGAGACTGATTGTTTGTCTATATATGTTTAGCCCTGTGATGAACTTATCCTTATCAGTACCTCTTCTCTGTGTTTGGACCTTGAAGAACTGGAGTGGGGCAGAGGAAACCGATTTTCCTGTTTAATTTGGATACAACATAATTTAGTTGTAAACTGGTCTCAGCATTACTCCACACTTTGGAACAGAAATAATGTTCCACAGTTCATTCATTTTCTGCAGTTTTGTGACATGTCGAAGCACATCCGCAGTCTCTCCCACAATGAAACCCAGCTTTCTTTGAGTCCACAGCTCACACACTGATATTGTGAGTCCACAGCCCTCTTCCGACTGTGTCCTGTCAGTTGTAAACCTTCTCAACATCACAAACTGTTCAAAAAGTGCTCCTTTTTTTCAATCCGACAGCAGTGGGGGTCCTTTCAACTTTGTGACATCAGGGAAACTCCTTGGCCAATTAAAAGGTGTTCCGTTGTCAGAAATCCAATATGTGTGATGACTTCTTCATTGGGGCGGCATGGTGGTGCAGTGGTTAGGAGTCGTCCCTCACAGACAGAAGAACCCTGGTTCGATTTCCACACCAGACCTTTCTGTGTGGAGTTTGCATGTTCTCCCCGCATGTGTTTTCTCCAGGTATTCCAGTTTTCTCCCACCATCCAAACACATGCACTGATAGGTTAATCTAAATCTAAAAGTGAGAGTAATTGTCTATATATGTTCAGCCCTGAGATGAACTGGCGACTCGTGCAGGGTATACCCCGCCTTCACCCATCGTAGCTGGATTAGGCCCTCACAGAATCATGTGACCCTAGTGAGGATAAAGTGGGTTCAGATGACAAGACGAGATGAGACTTCTTCATTGCTATCATCTTCTTTGTTGGTCCTCATCTTCTTCTTCTGTTGTTCTTCACTGATCTTCTTCTTTTGTTGCAGTCGTGCCATGACTGGTTACTTCCTGAAGGGGCATGTCTAGCCAGTCAATATTTGGGCTAACCATAGTTGTATATATGCTGGAAAAGCTGGACATTATTTGGCACAAATACAAAATTACAAAAACTCCAGTTGGGTTCCACTACAGTTCGACTATGGTGTATATATGGATTTGAAAACTACAGCTATTAGCCAAACTAAGGCAATACGTGGAATTTCTATAAGTCCATGTAAACGTACTGACTATGGCTCCTGTGGCTAAGTGGGTCCAGCAAGCAAGTCCCCCACCCCCACCCCCCGCGCTCTTCAGGGGACGAGACTGTTTTGGTTGAGTGTCCCAGAGCCCCATCCTGATGACCAGATCTACAACTCTGACATTTTGTTGAAGATCCAAAAGAGTTGATCATTCATACACCAGCAATGACAGGTCAAAGAGCAGAAACAGCAAAAAGGCCAAAGTGTCATTTGTCGCTTTTACGTTGACCCTCAAATTACACAAAAATATCTAATGGAAAAATATCTAATGGAAAATTTACCACTATTTTGACAAAACCAAAATTTTTTCATAACAAGTTTTTGTGGTGGTAAAAGGTGGTTTTGTCAGTTTCAAATGGAGCTACAATGGAAAAGACCTTTTTTCACAACTACAGTCAAATGAATGAAAACAAAATAGATGTTGATGGACGTTACAACAAGAGAAGAAGAAGAGTTTGAACAGAAACATGATGCGGTATGTGTGGACACACCAGGAAACCAACAACATTTGAATTTAGTAGCAAATAGAGGGGGATATAGAAGAATAATGAATATATCTGTAAACAATAGGATATTTATGTTCATCTCCATGTTTATGGAATGATTTCTTGTGTCATCTCGCGATAATAAATAAAGAAATAATTGCATTTGTGATTTCATGGAAAACCCAACATCACACACTTTTTACACAGATGTGTGATAGAAAAGATACTAACGGCAGTGAATAAAATAAACAAAAATTACAAAAAAATCTATTAAATAATAAATAGTGTGAAGAAATAAGCCCAAAAAAAAGCTCAAATAGAATACTAAATAAATAAATAAAAGAAGCAACAAAATGAACAAAACCAGCAAGAGAAATGAATACAAATGAATAATGAATCAACAGTGCCAGTGACACTAATATTGACAAAGTAAACCACAAAACTGAAGTGAAGATGAAAGTTAAGGGAAATAAGCAAAATAATAAATAAAATGAACAGAATTAAATATGAACATTTCAATAGAGTAAAGTTCAGATAACTGTGACCTGGCGTTTCTATTCAGACTGAAGTCACACTGTCAAATATCAGACCACATATGAAAGTGGTCACATATGGATATGAACATAGTATTTAGATCCATTTATATACAGTGTGAACAGAGCCTCAGTGCAGACTAGATTAGACTACATTAGTCCGATGTGATGACACAGCTGAATGGATTGGAAGGGGGCGGGGCTACTATGGGCTCTCACACACACTGATTGTTTTGTATGTGTTAGCACAACGTAAAAGGGATGCAGATAGTAATACACAAAAACAGGACACACACACCACTGTACCCCCAAACACACACACACTACTCTACCCCCCTCATGTGCACGCACACATACACACTACTGTACCCCCCTCACACACACACATGGACACACCACTGTACCCCCCTCAGACACACACACACACACACACACACTACTGTACCCCCCTCACACACACACACACACACACACATACACACACTTTGCTGTACCCCCCTCAGACATACACATACACACAAACACACTACTGTACCATCCACACACTCTCTATCACACACAGACACAGACACACACCACTGTGCCCCTCTCAGACATACTCTCTTGTACCCCTTTCATACCCACACTCCGCTATACCCCCCTCACACACACACAGACACACTCCGCTGTACCCCCAGACTGCATTACCCCCCTCCCTCTCCCCCCTCAGGATGCTGCATGGCTCCTCTGTCCTCTCCTTCACTGCTGCATGTTCATGTTCTTACCTCAGACTGGATCTGCTGCTGCTGCTGCTGCTGGAGAAACAACTGAGTGTCACTGAGACGTGCAGAGAGTGTCCCTGCAACACACTGAACGTCCTAGCACTGTGCCCCCCCCCCCCACTTCACTCTGTCCCTCTCTCTCTCACTCTCTCTCACTCTCTCTCCCCTCCTCCCTCCCTCTTTCCTTTTCTCTCTCTCTCACCCCCCCCCCACCTCCTGTCCTGTGTATGTGCGTCTGTATCTGCACTGCACTTGCCTCCTCGTCCAACTTCCTGTCTCCGTTCGCCTACAGGGCAATATAACAATGTCAGAGCCAGTGGGGGAAGTAGCGCGCAACTCCTATTACCTCACATCCTCTACACATATGGAGTCCAATGAAAAGGACGAGTCGACAACAGCAGGACAATGTGTGTGTTAACCTATGGAAATGCACAACTCACTGTTTTACTTCAGTACACTGCTGCTTTGATTCCACCTCTAAACATGTTTAGAAACTCACAGGAGAACAGGAAACAAGAGGAATGGTCAAAAATTCAGACTAAAGACATGAAACGCACACAACAACAGAGACAAGAATGAAAGTGACAGTTAAACACAGTCCACTGAGATGTCCAAAATCTAAAAAAACAGGTGGTGCCAGGCACAACAAACCCCACCCAATTTAAATATTAATGGACACCTCCCTCTCAAAATGTGACACTATGGGTTTGACCTTTCATGGTTGCTCAAGGTCAAAGGTCATGATGCCATTTTGGAGCCTATGTGTAGTTTGCTATCTTTCAAGAACAGTAACAGAGTACTTATCACCACTCTTTTTGGAGTTATGACCATTTAAACTCATGTCACCTTGATTTTGACCATTCAAGGTCATTCAAGGTCAAATGTCACAATGCCATTTTGAAGCCCATACCAGGTTTCCTACCTGTTAAGTCTCTATCTCCACTGTTTTTTCTGTTATGGTCCATTTGAGCAGTGTCATTTATACAGTGTTGTCCATGAAAAGATGGAGTTAAACATTTGCAAAAATGTTAGGGTGGACAAACTTTAGGTGACAGAGTTAAGGTTAGTTTGAGTTCGGTTTAGTTCAGGTTACTGCACCATAGGTCTACTACTGACAGGAATGTTACAGAATGGGGAAAGTACATTGGAAAAATATACACACGGTCTAAAATGTTTGTGAAGAAGTAAATAAAAATCTGTTCTAACAGTCCTACTTCTATACCTACAGTTTGTTTGTTTTTCCGTTATTGACATGAAGGGGATGCTACAGTAGAGGGCACTACAGGACAGAGGTAACTATGACCTCTGCCCTCTGTCTCAGTCAGCTGATGGACAATAAGGAACTGTATGTCCAAACTGATTTACACAGTAAGAAGGAAGCACTCATAATACAAAAATAACTAAGGAGGAGTCAACAATAATACACTTTAGATTTAGGAGGTAAGCACAGTGGGGGTGGAGCCTATCCAAGACACTTAGGGGTATATATATATATATATACCTGCCTTCACCCCTAAGTGCATTGGTGTCTGTGTGTATGCTCTAACTTCTGTTTAAGAAATACAAAAATTAAAATAAACACATATAAAAACACATACATAAATGAGTGCTGTAACTTCCGCTGCGCCGTGAATGCCTCACAGCCCCACCCCCTCTCTCTTGGCCTGGTAAGGCCGTACCTGTGCCAGGTGAACCGGTAGTCCCGGATAGACCCGGTTCACCTCCAGCCATGGCTGAGTCCCAGGTGCTGTGCCTGGAGGACGGACACATGTGGACCCGGGTTCTGGAGTCCGAACCCGGGTTCTACTACAGTGAGGAGCAGCGAGCGGCCGTGGAAGAGCTACTGAGGCACGGGGACGGAGCCTTCAAGACCCGCCTCCAGGAGGACCACATCCGGGACTTCCTGTCCGCGCGAGAGGTCAAACTGCTGCACAACACCTTCCAACAGTACCACACAACCGGACCGGGACCAGGGTCCGGTACTGAGGACCCCGAGAAGGAACGGGACCCGCAGGGGGAGCAGGAGCCCCAGGGGGAGCAGGGCGGATCAGGGCTCCAGTCCACATACTGGCCCCAGAGGTCTGACACTGACGTCCCGCCGCTGGACTTGGGCTGGCCCGGTGGCGGCTTCTTCAAAGGGGTGACCCGTGTGTCCGTGCACGTGCACCCGCCCCGGGACGGCGGACCGCACATCAAAGAGGTGGTGCGCAAGTGCATCCAGGAGGCCAGCAAGGTGAGTCCTGATCCACTCAGACCACCTGGAGCACATAGAACTGGGAGGACTGCGTGGAACTGGGAACGATTAAAGGACTGATTTATTTATGTACATTCTGTACATCGTTCTTTATGTTGTACGTGTTATATTTTTAATTAGTCTTTGTATTTTTTAATAATTATTTTATACATTATGAAAAATAAGTATATATCTTTTTATTTTGTTGATTTTTTTTGGAAATGTATAACATACAGTCCAATGCTGTAGTCCAAGATTGATTGATTGATTGATACTTTATTGATCCCTTCCAGGAAATTACTAGGTTACAGCAGGAGAACTGCAGTAACGGGCTGCCCACCACAGACACCAAACAAGAATTGCATGGAATACAACAGAAATGCAGCCACATACAATAAAATGTATTCAAACAGCAGACGTTAGACACAGAATATGTGAACAGCTGTATATGATTGTAAACACAATAACCCTACTTATTTGTCAGTCAGCGTTGGGTATACCCGCTGCTAAATCCACCTAATGTGTATGGAGGATCAACCCTGCCATATATAAAAATATATTTTATTTATTTATATTTGGGTTTGGTGTTTGGGTTTTTAAGGGTTAAAGGTGGACATATGGGTTTTTAAGGGTTAAAGGTGGACATTTGGGTCTTAAATAGGGGTGTAATGGTATAGAAAAATCACAGTTCGGGACACACCTCGGTTCATTTTCGGTACAGTATGGAAACAAAATGAAAAACTATTTTCTTCCTCAGCTTGGTATTTATTAAACAACAAAAAAAAATCAATATACAAATGGAAACGGTAAATAAATTCAAAGTGCTGCTTGGTACCAGTAATTCAATTATATATTCTTAAACGATTAACCAAATGTTGAAATTAAAACTAATGAATTCCTTTCAAACAGTAAAAAAAAAAAACTTTTCCCAACATCTTAAAGGTGTAATTTAGCTGAAAAGCACTTTTCCACGCTCCTTTTGGAATCTGATGGGTCACTCTGAGTTACCAACACATGCTGCCTTTGAAAGTGGTGTCACCTCCACTGGCTGTATTTCTTATTCGTAGAAAACAACAGAGAAACGAGCCACACAGAAAAAGTCTGTCCACTACACATCACAGGGACATTGGCGTCACCCACGTGGGGTTAAGCCTGTCCCCCATTGCAGTGAATCTGAAGTAGCATTAGAATTAGCATCTAGAAGAGAAGATGGCGCCACAGTAACTGCTGCACAAAAAAAATGAAAAAAAAATGGCGGAGCAAACTGGTTCATGTGCTCTCTGTGGAAATAAAGCCTTGTTTTTTCCTGCATGTTTTCAAAACAAGCAACAGCACAAAACCTACCTGGATGATAAACACACACAGCAAGAGGGGAGGTGTTCCTTTACACATTTTGAGCCAATCAGAGATGCCTCAATGCCGCGTCAGAAGTACCGCTAAACTGTTGTTCCACCTCAAGTCATTTTTCTACCGTCACCTCCACATTCAATTCAATTCAATTCAATTTTATTTATAAAGCCCTAAATCACAACAAAGTCGTCTCAAAGGGCTCTACAAAAACACAATCAACTACAGAGATACACGAAAAAGTCCCAAGCATCCCCTGTCCTTAGACCCTCCTTCTCGGCAAGAAAAAACTCCAAAACCCAGTGGGAAAAAGAAGAAATCTCGAGGAGAACCACATTGAAGGAGAGATCCACTCCCATGGACGGACAGGCTATAGATGAACGTCCATAAATAAATGCAGGAAGGGGGGCTGGTCCAGACAGGCAGGGGCAGTGGTCCGGGGTCACAGGTCGGCACAGGCGAGAAACTGCAGATCCTGCCGTCCATGGCTCCCGTGCAGACACTGTCAGGAGAGCCACCACTCCCCCCAGGGGGGGGGGGGGGGGGGGGGGGACGACACCAGGTGACTAGTCATGAACAGACTTGGTATGAAAGATAGGTTGTAAAAGTTACAGAAACAGGTGTGAGGGAGAGAAAGAGAAGAAAGAAGGAACTCAGTGTACTGTACTTCCCCCAGCATTCTAACTCCTAGGGCAGTCCAAACTGAACTGTGACTCATACACCACATAATTTTTTAACTAACCTGATCATAGGCTTTCTCAAACAGGAATGTTTTAAGCCTAATTTTAAATGTAGAGACTGTGTCGGCATCTTTAATATTAAAGGGAAGCTGATTCCATAAGACAGGGGCCTGATAACTAAAGGCTCTAGCTCCTACTGTACTTTTAGAAACCTTAGGAACTTTCAATAAACCTGCATTCTGAGAACGAAGGGTTCTATTGGGTTGGTACGGAACCAGATCATCTTTAAGATAAGAGGGGCCCATACCATTAATGGCTTTATATGTAAGGAGGAGGATTTTAAATTCAATTCTAGACTCAACTGGTAGCCAGTGAAGGGTTTGGAGCACAGGGGTGATGTGTTCTCTTCTATTTGATCCTGTTAATAATCTTGCTGCTGCATTTTGAACCAGTTGCAAGCTTTTTAGGGAATATTTAGGACACGCTACAAGTAAGGAGTTACAATAATCTAATCGTGATGTAACAAATGCATGAATTAATTTTTCTGCAGTCGTTTTAGACAGAATATTCCTAATTTTGGCTATGTTGCGCAGGTGAAAGAAGGCTGTTCTGCAAGTTTGGTTAATGTGCATTTTGAATGAAAGATCTGGATCAAATAAAACTCCTAAATTTTTAACTTGATATGCACATGGTCACAAGAGCATGAATCACAAACGAGCGAGTCTCATAAATATTAAAGAGTCTTCCCTTCACTACTCCTATCATGTAGAGGTATCTTTGTGAATATTAAAGAGCGATAGTGGCACATGCAGTGGCATTTGTTCGATATTGGGCTGTACTGAACCGAACATTTGTTTTCAATGGTTCGGTATGAATACATATACCATTATGGGCTTAGTCTTTAAGGGTTAAAGGTGGACATTTGGGTCTTTAATGTTTGAGTTTTTTTGTTTTCGTACTTCATATCACTTGACTGTTTGGTTGCAGGTGGTTGCCATAGTGATGGACCTGTTAACAGACATGCAGATCCTTCAGGACCTTCTGGATGCTGCAGGGCGTCGTTCTGTTCCCGTCTACATCCTGTTGGACATGGGTGGAGTTCCACATTTCCTGGACATGTGTTCGAGACTGAACATTGGTCCACAACACCTAAAGGTAGGAACACATTTATTTAGTGCATTTATTTACTTGATTTCATAAGATAAAAAAAATCAGTTTTTACATGCCAGTAAATTGACCAAATGTCAATTAGAATCAGTCATAATCAGAGTTGGAGTCAATCTATTTGCGATTTGCAGAAAAAAAAACTGCATTGGAAACAGGTTGCCAGAGCTCTGCAAAAGGTACATAAAAGACAGTAAACAAGACAAAATGACAATTATTATCTGAACACACTTTATCCACACTAGGGTCATGGGGGTCACTGCGCCCTAATCCAGCTACAATGGGTGAAGGCGGGGTACATCCTGTATGAGTCTCCAGTTCATCTCAGGGCTGACAAACATTCACTCTCACATTCACATCTATGGGTTATTTAGATTAACCAATTAACCCATGTGCATGTCTTTGGATGGTGGGAGGAAACCAGAGTACATGGAGAAAACCCACGCAGACATGGGGAGAACATGCAAACTCCACACAGAAAGGTCTGGTGTGGGAATTGAACCAGGGTCCTTCTTGCTGTGAGGCACAGGTGCTAACCACTGTACCGCCCTAATTTTTTTTTAATGTATATATATATATATACATATATATATATATATATATATACATATATATAAATTACAATCATAAACGTATTTAAGACAACTTTTAAAATATACAATTTTATATTTTCTGCCACCCATTGACAAAATACTCTGCATTTATCGTAGAAATATCAAATAGAACTGTGAAATCAAGTCATAAAAGGAAAATAATCCTTATGTTTACACTTTAATTTTTAACCCTAACCCTTGTTTAACCTTAAACTAATATCCAAACACTCTAGAAAGAAAAACAAATGAAAAGTATAAAATAAGTGAAAAACATAGAAACAATACACAAAAATAACATTTTATATCAAGTTAAACTACACGTGAACTTACAAAGTTTTCACATGTCAACACAAAAAAAGGAAAATTAATAGGTTAATAGGTTTATTTGAGCACATAAAATTATCACATGACAAAGAATACAACATGGTCAATGGTCATGGCCACCAAATAATGACACTCGGTCTGTGGGAAACACTGATATATCTTGCTGGGTGTTGATTGGTGTCCCCTGCGTTAGCATGACACAAACAGCTACAGTGGTAGGCTGTCTGTCCAACCTGAAACTTCGTTTTACTGATTCCTCCAGCAGTAACAACTTACACCATTAGCATTATCATACTCAAAGATTCCAATACACACTTCCACAACAGCCCCAACTAATTATTAGTCTTTCTTTCTGCACCTTTCAACTCATTTCACCCATGTCCACAACATATTAGTAGCCAACAACCTCACATTTTCCACGGGCTCGCAAGACTTCTCTTCGAAACTTGACCCAACCAGCATTTAAGACTAGAGTTTTCATTTTCAGTAACACAAGTGGGAACGTTTCATTAGTTTTGTTCCCGGAAGCATTTTACTTGTGGACCAGTGTAATACTCAGACATTAACTGTAGCGCTTGTTCAAGGTTCAGCCTTAGCCAAAGGCCGACCTGAATCTGCATCAAAGTCAGTGGTGTAGACTAACGAGCTATGGGTTGTAACACTATAATAAAAACTAATGAGTAAATGTAACTGAAGGTTGTGCTGCTGTTTGTTTTTCTGACTGTCACCTTCTGCCACAGAACATCAGAACCAGAACTCTGCAGGGAACCGGCTTCAACCTGTCCTTTGGTCGACTTCCTGGTTCACTGTGTAATAAATACATGCTGGTGGATGGAGACAAAGTTATATTTGGTTCATACAGGTGAGTTTGTACCAGTGTCAGCTGTTGATTTTTTAAAACCTCATTGTCCTCTTCAATCATAAAATTTGTCAATTTATTTCTCTGTAAATTCTGCCTCTGTCCCTTCTCTATAAAATGCTCTGTCAGCCTTTCATAACATGTTGGTATGAAAATGTTGAAATTATATTAAAATTGAAATGAGGAAATACTACGAGTGTTTTATTTACAATGTAAAAATTGGACAAATAATTTCACTGAAAAAAATGGGACTGAGCTGAGCTGCCTGTTGGTGACTGTGTTATATCTGAAAATACCTTTCAATCAAAACGGGATCCAATCATCATGCAGAAGCTCAGTGACCAGGCTGGCCAAAGCCCTGCCCACAGTTCCATTCATACCCAGATAAAGTGAGTGTCTGGGGGCGGGACAAAATCGTGGCATTTATCCAATGACCATAGAGTTTCGAGGCAATGAAAACAGTGTGATTCAGTTCCGTTGAAATGCATGGATGCAGAGTATTAACGGGAAACTGCACTGAAAAAAACGTGTCTATGTAAATGTACGAGAAGTAACAACATTGGATCAGCTGATTTGTGATAAGGAGCTAATGCTGAACCAATGCTGAACATGTTCTAACACATTTGGAATCAATCAAATGTGAACAAACTGAACATATTTAACCATTTAATTTCTGACATTTTAAGGGAAGATAAGCTTCCACTACAGTCTGAGAGATAACACCATGGGTTTGTACACTGTTTACCTCTGCATTTCTTACTCCACCAAGGAATGATAGAGTTCTGTTTTCACAAGAGTTTGTCAATATGGCTGTTAGCAAGATAACTGAAAAAGTAATGAACGGATTTAGATGACATTTTCAGGAAATGTTGACACTTGGTATAAGGAACAAGTTATTAATAAATATTGGTGGTGATCAGTTTAAAAATCATTTAACACGTGTGTATGTGTATGTGTGTCGCCTGTTAGAGGAATGGAATCTTCAGTAGATAATAAAGCTGTATAACTGGAGTTGCCTCATTTTTATGGTCCTCCTTTGCCCGTGCACGCCCAAAAATAACAGAAAGTAAAAGTACAAGTGCAGTATGGATCAGTGTGGGTAAATAAAGCCCTGCCCACTGACAGGATTAGAGTTCAGGTGAGCGTTCAAGCTCCTTCTACTGACACTGTTTTCATAAAGGAACATTACTTTGCCTTTAAAAAATTTACTCCAAATATATTTGCAATAGAACTTTGATTTCCCTTTTTTTCTATACAGAAAGTGAACAATACAATACAATGTTGTTTCATCAGAACCTATAAGGACAAATTTGAAGACTCTAGGCCAAGGTCACAATAACAGTCCAAATTGAATTTTGGACCATTTGGACTTTTGAACTATTTCTTACAGATTTCCAATAAGCACCAAAAGGCTGGTCTTTCAATTCTGCATCTTGTGTGTCCTCTTGTTGACCCAAGAAGTCAAAGGTCATTGGGTCAACACCTAAAAAAATACAATGGACTATAACAGAAAAAACAGTGAAGATGGACTTAGTTACTATTATTGACAGGTGGGAAACCTGGCATGGACTTCAAAATGGCATCATGACCTTTGACCTTGAAAGGTCAAAATCAAGGTTGCATGATTTTAAATGGCCATAACTCCAAAAAGAGTGGTGATAAGTACTGTGACTGTTGTTGACAGATAGGAAAAACATGTAGGCTCCAAAATAGCATCATGACCTTTGACTTTAAGTGACCCTGAAAGTTTAAAATGAAAGTCTCATGTTTTGAGAGGGAGATGTCTATTAAAAACTAAAACATTTGCAGGGGTTGGGGTTTGTTATGCCTGGCACCACTTGTTTGTCCAATCCCTAACTCCATCTTTTGGTTCTGGTTCCAGTTACTCCTGGTCTGCATCTCGTATGGACCGGAACATGGTCACCGTCATGTCTGGACAGGTGGTTGACTACTTTGACAGAGACTTCCGTGAACTCTATGCAGTCTCAGAGAGGCTGAACCTTTACCAGGAGTTCCACATCAGCCCCCCTTTGACTGTGAGTGCCACCATGTCCTCAAAGGCGGGAACTAAACCGTTACCTTTGGCAACAACCACATCTCGCTTCCAGGTCAGTTTAGGAGATTCCAGGAAAGCCCACATCCAGGTACCTGCGCACAAATACCACAACCCCAAATATTTGCTGGTGTTTGGAGATGCTCCACCCCCAGGAGGGTCTCTGCAGGAGGCAGGACCAGGGAGGACCTCACCAAGTTCACCAAGTCCACCGCCACCCCCCCTCAGTGACACCATCAACATGTCCAAAGGAGTCAAAGAGGAGCGACAGCAGAGCACATGGAGGCTCAGGTTCTCCAGAGGGAAACTAGGCAGTAACAGTCCTACAAATGAAACATCAATCACCAAACCCCCCCAGACCCACGAAAAGATGGAGGACAGCGTGGAAGTCAAAGGCAAAAGTCCTACCAGACCCACCCAGACCTACCAGAACATAGAAGACAGCGTGGAGGTCAAAGCCAAAAGTCCCATCAGACCCCCCCAGACCCACCAGAACATAGAGGACAGTGTGGAGGTCAAAATCAAAAGTCCCTCCAGACGGTGGGGTTTGAGGAAGACAGAGCTGAAGAAGGACTCTGTCCAGGACATAAGCACTGCAGCGGACAATGAGAGTAAGTGGAAACACTTTAGAACCCTCAGATTAAAAGTGTTTAAGGCAGACGTTAATGTCCAAAAGTCCATGGAATGCGTTGAATTCAGGTGTTTTGTTCTAACAGGTCTGACACACACATATGTACATCTACTTACGAAAGACCCAGCTAACAAATAATCCAAGTAATGAAAAACCTTTGCCTCAATTTTTCATCTCTGAATACAAAAGAAAATTGTATTTATGAAAGGAAACTGAAACCCCTCAGGCATAAATACGGTACTGTATTTACATTACTGTACACAACTATGTAATGTATATAAATACATCACATACGAACTGTACGTACAGTAGCATCCCATTGGCTATGAGGGAGCTACTCATGATGCTTTTTGTTACCCTTTGACCCCCATTCATCACAGAGTTACTGTTGTTTCCTGAGTTTTTGTCGGTGTGCTCATTGAAACTTTAGTACAGTACGTATTCGTTATTCATCATGAGCCCAAAGTAAGTGATTCTGGTGTTAATGAAAAGAAGAAGCAGGGCTGCGTTATCAATAGAAGTAAAACAGGAGATGATTTTTTTTTTTTAAAATGAAAGTGGCACGCGGTTGTGTGATATCGCTAAAAGTAATGACCCTTCCAATGGTATCTATGTGATATGGAAAAAGAGGTCATCGCTGAATGACCAGATGGAGAGACTGTTACTCATTTGGATAAAGGAGAAAGAAATTGCAGGAGATGCAGTGATTGAGGCGATTGTTTCAGAAAAAGCATCTGCCATGTTCAGTGATCTGATGATGGAGGGTGGGGGTGATGGTTCTTCGGAACAGCAAGCACCCCCAGACTTTAAAGTATCGCGTGGGTGGTCAACAAATATTATTGAAAGTGAAAGTGACAATTAAAACAACCACAATGGTATGGAAATGATTTGCATGTCCTGTTCATTTTAATGGTTTAATGTTTAATGTTAAGTCAGTGAAGACACATTTACCCACTGAGACCAATACATTACATCTAAAATCAAAATCTACAATTTATTACACATTTCACACAAAATCAGTACATTTTTATAATTTTTAAAGGGTTTGAGGGGTAGCATTGGGGGCCTTGGAATGAACCCCCCCCCAAAAGAAACTATATATATATATATATATATATATATATATATATATATATATATATATATATATATATATATATATATATATAATGTGTGTATGTATTAGGGGTGTAACAGTATAGAAAACAGTGCAGTTCATTTTGGGTACAGTATGGAAACAAAATGCAAAACTATTTTCTTCCTCAGCATGGTATTTGTTAAACCAAAGAAATGTCAATATAAAAATGGAAATGATAAATAAATTCAAAGTGCTGCTTGGTACCAAGAAGTTAAATATATTTTTAAATGATTAACCAAATATTGAAACAAAAAATAATTAATTCCTTTTAAACAGTGAAAAAAAAAACCTTTTTCCAACATCTTAAGGGTGTCATTCCACTGAAAGCTACGTTACTACGCTCCTTTTGGAATCTGATGGGTCACCCCAAGTTACCAACACATGCTGCGTTTGAAAGTGGTTTGTCTGTATTTATCATTCATAGAAAACAACACAGAGAAACGAGTCATTCAGAAAAAGCCTGTCCACTTACACACCATGGGGAGCATTGGCATCACCCACGTGGGGTTAAGCCATCGTGGCACATGCAGTGGCATGAAAAAACGAACTGTATTTGTTCGGTATAGGGCTGTACTGAACCAAAGGTCTGTTTTCAACAGTTCGGTTTGAGTACATCTACTGTTATTGCTTTAGTGTGTATATATGTCAAGGCCCTGATTGGAATCTCACTAGCCTGGAATCGGGCCAGATTCAAATCTGGACCTTGACACACATATGAGGCCTGTAATGGTACACTGAATGTTAGGTTCAGTACATGTTCGGTTTTGAAATGTTTTGTTTTCAGAATCAGTTTGTAATTTACATACATCACAAGGACATAGCAAATGAAACCACAAACCATAACAAAGTGCATCCAAGAAGAAGACGCTTTTGGTTTTGGTTCTCCCAATTTGTGGAGACAATAGAACATAAAAAAAAAAAAAAAAAAACAGGGACAATGTAGGTCTGTTGCTATAAATCAAATGAGTATCATTGTTGTACCACAGGCTGCATTTGGCCCCTGGGCCATGTTATAGCCCCTGGTCTGCTCTCTTACCTGGTCTATGAATGAATCCATTCTTAAAATGCCTGTCAGTGTCTTCCGGACTTTCCACTCACTTCCTTTTGTTTCTTTCAAACAGGTGTAAAGAGTCGACATGGATCGAAGCCAAAGTGTAAAGTGTCCTGAGTAGAAGCTGCTGACCTCTGACCTCCACTCAGCTCCACATGAGCACATCACCTTCTGTAAATCTGTGAAATGTACAATGTTCTGCTTGATTCAAACCCCTGAACGAAGTCCTCCGTGGATTAATACAACTACTACTATTATTAAAGGAACATGGAAATACATACAGCACCTTCTAGACTCATCCATCCCATAATAGTCTGTGTTTACATGCCTAGGGGCATACAATTGAGTAGGTACCCTACCCATATCTATCCACTACTGTGTAGTTACTACCACTGTCCAGAGTGTTTAGTCAGTAATTACCACACAAAGTGTTAACAGTGCTTGAAGTCCCATCTGCAACCTAAATTTCTTTTTCCGATTGGCTCTGCAGTTTTTCTAATGTGCATGTGATTGGTCGTCAACGCTGTCACTCCAAGCTGCAAGTTGCACAGCTGTGCCGCATTTTCACTGGTACCAACTCGACTCAGCCTTTTTGTGTTTCCATTACAAAAAGGACCTGAAACCTGGTACCCAGTACTAGTTTTTTGGTTTCACACCGCCCAGGTTCCCAATGATACTAAAGGGTGACGTATAAAACCTGTAGACACTGATTGGTTGGACAGTTATTGGTTGGACAGTTGTCGATATTAATCAATAATCTATATTTGATAGTTGAAGCTCTAGTAAATACTTTACTGAAGTATTTATTTTTCTGGCAACTTTTTACTTTTACTACCTATATTTGTTTATAAATATCTGTACTTCATTCTCCTTAGATTCACAGAATAGACTTATTATTATTCCAACTAAACATGTGAGTGGATTTAGAGACAAAATCAGTGGAGGGCAGAAATTGTGACTTTATCTCAGCATTTCAACTTTTTTTCTCACAATTATGCATTTTGCCTTTTAAAAAAAATCTGATATGACAGTTTTTTAAAATCTCATAATGATAACTTTTTATCTCAGTTCTGACTTTTTTTTTTATCCCATTTGTCCATGTTTTCCTGCTCATACCTACAAAACTGAGTACTGTGACCTCATCAAACACATTATCTACACAGTAACTCACTTTTAAAAACTTTATTTTTGGATACTTTGGGAGACTTTTTAGAGTTTTTCCTGGTTAAATATTTGATTTATGGCAAAAAAAAAAAGACTTTTCTACTTTATTACAATTAAGAATTTGTCTCGTCTCATCGTCTGAACCTGCTTTATCTTCACTGGGGTCTGTGGAGGCCTGATCCAGCTACAATGGGAGAAGGCGGGGTACACCCTGTATGAGTCGCCAGTTCATCACAGGGTTGAACAGATGCTCTCTGAACACAATCACTGTCACATTCACAACTATGGAAAATTTTTTTGATTAACCAATTAACCTATCAGTGCATGTCTTTGGATGGTGGGAGGAAACTGGAGTACCCATAGAAAAGACACGAGGAGAACACGCAAACTCCACACAGAAAGGCCTGGTGTGGGAATCGAACCAGGGTCCTTCTTGCTGTGAGGCACAAGTGCTAACTACTGCAGCACCATGCTGCCCTTAAGAAGTTGTAATTTTACTTCAGTAAAGGAGTTGAATCAGTACTACTACTTTTACCAGAGTATTTTTCACACAAGTAGCTGTACTTCTACCTAAGTACAGAATGTGAGTACTTTTACAGTACCACTTCTGCCTTTGAACAGGAGGAGTAGACTCTATAAATCCACTGTGTTCATGTAACTAGACTACTTTTCCTCTTCTTCCCATGCTGCTGCTTTCTCTCCCTGTTCCTTTTACCAACTTGAACTTCAGGTTTCAAAGTTCAAAGTCTTGCCAGGTTTTGTAACATCACTTGCTGCAGGACTTTCACTTCCACATTTAGTGTAGCTCCGCCCACTCTCAGGTGTGTGTGGGAACAGAATTGCTTTAGACGCCTCCAACATATCTGTGAAAATGCTCTTTGGATTCAGTGTGAGCGATTTAAGCCTCTGGGTTAACACAACACTAAAAAACAGTAAAAAAAAACAGCATATTTTTTAAATGTTTAAATAAGGTCAGAATTCAAAAGTTGTTCTTTTTTACATGATCTTTAAATGTACTGCACTTCTATGGTACTTTTCCATCTTCATGGTGCTCAAAGCGCTTTATATGAACCCATTCACACACACCAGTAGGTTTCTAAGGTTCTGTCAGTCCTACTGGGAGCCTAAGACAGGGCTCAGTGTCTTGTCCAAGGACACTTCGACATGTGGACAGCGAGAGCTGGGACACGAACCACTGTCTTTCGACGATCCGCTCCACCAACTGAGCCACAGCTGCCCCTTTAAAATCCTGGCCATGAACTAAATGTGCACATTATAAACAAAAGGAAATGCCAAGACTAACATCTGTCGTACTTTAGCTTCGTGGGGACACTATGCAAGATGTTGTTCTGGCTCTTCTATTGCAATCGATGGATACCTTAGATGATCTATAAACATGCATCAAATTATCACAAGTAAAACAAGGTACAGTCATGATGACTTCTCATATTAAAATAAAACATCTCAAGCTGAGTCACTAGGGTTGCCACTTGTGTCTGACAAAAATCCTGGACATTTTGACCATCCAATTGGCCTTTTGGTCGGAAGCAACGCAGCTCTTTGCACATCTAACCCAGAAAAAAAAAACACTCTTTAACAGTGGAATGTTATTGCTCTAATTTTTTTTTTATTACTCCTCTACATAACATTAATAATTAATTAATTAATTAATTAACAATTCATTTCCAACTCTTTCTGGAGCAGGACAGTTTTCATTTTTCTTATCTCGGTTATCTTTAGATAAACATTTACAGTACATGAAGAATTATAAAACAGAAATGTTTCTTTTTCTGGGGAAGACTTTTCTGTGGCGTAAGACAGAAACAGAGTCTCTCTCTTCTCCTCACCATTCCAAATAAGCCTGCGCACCACTGACTGAGTCCAAGCAGCAACACATTATAACATTAAAACTTGCTATGTCATTAATGTATGTAGGCACACTACAATTTAATAGGCTATTGATCTGAGATAATGAGAAGTTTGCTTAACCTGAGTCCTGACTTGCCATGTGAGGAAAGGGGAACGCCCCCATGTGTGAAGTTTGATGAAATGATGCAAGTCAGGTTAGGGTTAGGCCATGTATAAAAAAAAAATTTTTAAAAATCCGGGAAACTGAATGTCCTGGATTTTTTTTTTTTTTTCCGGGACAGACCATGAAAATCCGGGACAAACAGGAAAATCCGGGACATGTGGCAATACTATGAGTCACTCAAGTAATTACTTGAGTGACTCAGTGATTACTTAAACTAGAAAGGGCTTGAAAAGTGCAGACCTACACCTTACATGGGGTGTTCACATCACATGTGAACTACCAAAATAAAGAGGCTCAGTGCATGCAGACAACTACGACAACAATTGATTAAAACATTCCTGTATCAAGGCAATGCTCCAGATCATCTCCAAATTTTAATAAACTGTTCCTTTATCAAAATCAAAGTCTGTTTTTATGATTTTTACTTTTATGGCAAAATGGATGAACAAAACCTTGTGTGAACATAATTAGAAACAAGCCTCTATATGTATAAATAAAACAGATAAAGACTTGTTTGTTATTATTTGTATTATTTAATTTGCATTATTAAAACAAGAGCAACACATTCTTAACACTCAAAACAATAGGATAAAATAAAAATTATAATAATATAAAAAGCCCTACATCAACAGAAAATATCCAAAGCTTGTCTTACTGTGGTTTATATTGCTCTTATATCCTTAATATTTTATTTGTCAGTATTACTTACATACGCGATGACACATGATGGTCTATGTGCACAGGATAACTTTTATTCTGTAACACAGAAAACACCAGTTTTGTATAGTGGCGTCACTTAACTCAGCTAATGCGCTAACGTAACTGAAGTCATACGCAGAGAAATCAGATTATCTGACTTGGTTAGTCTGACAGTCCAACTATGACTTTTAAAACTTAGATTTTAAGTTTTAATTTTAATTTGAATTTGTAATTTCTCAAAGTGTATATAAATGTACTGAGTGTCAGTCAGCTGTTCTCTGTGGTTGTCTTCATCATGTGTGTCTCTGCATTAAACGATTCTGCTGACAGCTGACATTTTGGTGAAGGTTTTTGTCTTCCTGTTTGATTTTGGTAAAAGTGTTTGTCTTCCTTTTTTATTTTGGTGGAGGTTTTGTCTTCCTGTTTTATTTTGGTAAAGGTGTTTGTCTTCTTGTTTGATTTTGGTAAAGGTGTTTGTTTTCCTGTTTTATTTTGGTAAAATAATGTGTGTATGTATTAGTACTTCTTCCTTCTGTTGATCATCCACCTCTCCTCTCTCTGCAGCACCTCCTTCATGTTTCCTCCTTTAAAATACTGAACAGGTTCATTAGTTTCAGTAACACTGACCTCTGTAGGTGAGGAACAGAAACAATTAGACACACACACACACACACACAGATATATACATATATATATATATATATATATATATATATATATATATATATATATATATATATATATATATATATATATATTTGGATCCAGATCTGTCACCAGGTCTTCAGATATTTTTATTTTCTTACATTTCTCCATACTTGTCCTTGCTGGGGCTGAACGTTGCAACAAATGGATGGTGTTTTGGCAGGTATATAGTAGCTTGAATGAGTATGACGTTTATTTGAGTGACGAAAAACAATAAAATAGATTTATTTTATTAATACTTTAATATTTCAAGATCACAATTTGGGACTAAAATAATAAAAAAGAATTAACACAAATAAATACACTTCAATTAAATATTATTATCATTATTATTATTATTATTATTATTATTATTATTATTATTATTATTTATTTTCCCAAGCCACTCAGAACCGCAGGATAAGGATGAAAGAGCCACATGTGGCTCCTGAGCCGCAGGTTTCCAACCCCTGGTCGAGGTGGAACTGGGTGAAACAGCTGATTTCAGCTACAATGTTGAATAGATTTAATAGCAATAGTCATATGAATCTATGCCAAGGTTATGTTTGGGGTGGAGGCGTGTTTGCAGCATTTTCACAATTAATCCTGCTGCCGAGACCACGCGCTCTGACGGCACAGATGTTGCAGGCACAGAGGTATGTACTCGACAACTTTGCCAGGCGGGGATATTTTTTTTTGGTTGTGCATCTTTCTTGTGTTTGCAGCATTTTGTTGATGCAGTGTGTTTGCCCCTGTCGGCCACCGTACAATCCAAGTCAACACGACATTCTTTCCAAGTGAAACACAATAAGTAATGCAGAATTAAAAATTAGTATTCTATATTCGAACTTGTCACGAATATTCGAAAATCATGTCACATCTCTCATATGTCTATCTATCTATCTATCTATCTATCTATCTATCTATCTATCTATCTATCTATCTATCTATCTATCTATCTATACTTATATATATATATATATATATATATATATATATATATATATATATATATATATATATATATAATTGACTTTGTGATGTAAGATGACAATGAGGTTCTGCTGTTTGAAACCCAGCAGAACACACTGTACCATATGGATCAGTGTGCTACATTAACATTCATTAACATTCTATTGTTATTATTAGAACTTTCCTTTCAAGTTGAAATGTCTGATTTTGGTCTCAGATTTTGTAAAATACATTTCCCTCAAAAATGCAAATACATTTCTTTTTCTTCTTTATCATGCATTTTTTTTAGCTGGTGTGACTTATACTCTAAAGCGATTTATAGTCTGTTAAATACATTGTAATCAGATTCACATTTGGACCGAAAGGACAAACACACATTACACACTTGCTTTTTTAGACATATTTACTAAATAAGGTAGCATTAAGTGCAGATGAAAAATGGGAAGGGGAGCAGGGATCAGTCGGGGAACAGGTTCAGTCCTCAATATGGCTGAGGGCTTGTTCATGTTAACAATCTCATTACACTGTACATAAAAATATCGTTACACACATTTACTTAATATTTTTGTAATAAATATACAATTGTTAAAAATAAAAATGAAACTAATAACCAAATGAAAAAACAACAAAGAATCTGTTCTTCATGAATACTGTTTTGGAACCTGAAATTAATCAATACCATACAACGTGGACAGCACTGATCTGACCCAGATCACTTTCATACGTACTCATGGATCTGATACGGTTCTAATATTTTACAATGTGACTTCAGACTCAAGTCTTAATGTCTAATATGAACAAAGACAAATAATAATCTGTTTTCACCAAAGAATTCAGACTGTATATTCAGACCTGCAGTGGGCGGAGCCTCAGACAGATGTGTTCAGAGACATCCTCCTGGGCCTCAAGGGTCTCTTGTCAGTGTCTTAGCTGAATATCCCAGTGTCCATGGTGTGTTTTAGTCCCAATGTCCATAGGGGCGTGGCATCAGTCCTGGGGGCGTGGCTTCAGTCCTGGGGAGCTTGATTTATCACCTTCTTCTTGCGAACACAGACCAGGTCGTAGAATGGGTCCTTGGTGATACTGGCTCTGTTGGAACAAACACATTATTATAGATCACAGGTGTCTAAAATGCGGTCTACAGGTTGAAAAGGGATCCAGCCCAGCCCCCCAAAGGGTCCAAGTCTGAATGTATGTAAAAGTCAGAATAAGGGAGCATATATAAATTTTAGAAAAATAAAATAGACGATCAAATAGATAAAAGATAAAAGGGATGAATGGAACATTTTAAAAATGTATAAAAAATAATTAGATTAAAAAAATTATATATATATATATATATATATATACATAAATAAATAAAACAAACATATAATTTATAATATATCATTTAAAAATGAAATGAAAAAATTTAACAATAAAAAATTGAAATAACATTAAAATCAATCAATCAATAAGTCAACAGTGACCTGATGGCTTGGATCCAGGCATCTCTCTCCTCGGCGCTGGATGCACAGATGGTGTAACTCTGGTGTTTTCCCTCCACCACTCGTCCGTCCGTCTCTGTTTTGCAGGCTTTGATCTTCTGCCCTGGACTGTTTGGGTTGAACAGTTCCAGACAGTACTGTTGGAAACATTTTTAACAGTAATATTTAGATACATTTTTCAATTACATTCTGTTTCTGTTGTTTTATCCCATTTTACAGGAATTATTATTGTTTATCTGCTAGTGTTGCACTGATCGATCAACTGCTGATCATAATTAGCTGATATTGCCTAAAAATGGCCTGGTCGATGATCGGAAAAATATGCCGATCAAGAAGTCGACGTAAATTAACAGCTACCATTTTCAAACTAGCAAATATGCTACAGAACAGGTGCTTCTCTTCTTGACTGTATCTGTACTTTTTAAAATATAGTTAATTAATAGTAGAAGTTTGGGACCGTTTTACGCTCTGTTAGGCGGATAACAGTATGCCCATGGCAAGATAGCGTTAGCATTAGCCTACTGTAGCACTGCCTTATTTACTACAACACCTGAACCGAACGCAACCACACTTTAACAGCACGTGTCAAAGCAGACTCAGAGCTCGATGTTTTGCTAACTGGTGAGTACTAGCATCTGTTAGAATTAGGGCGACCACTGGCATGAAAGAGGAAAAGAGGACACTTGTGTCCAAAAAGGAGAGAGAGAGAGGGGGGGGGGGGGGGTCCACTTCGTGCGATGCTCCGGGGGCGGGGGGTTAGCTCGGCCTTCACCCTCACCCAATGTTGTGGAATAGACTATATCTATTCTGCGTGCATCCGCGTGCGCCTGTGGATGCACGCGCACACAACTCCCAAAACACCTCAGTGTTCTCCCATTCCCGTTCATTGATAGATCTAGTTTAACTCTTTAACTCCTGAGACATTATTGCAGGTTCCAGAAAGTCATTTCAGGGAGATGCTTATCGACCCATCCAACCCCCCCCCCCACACACACACACACACACACACACACCACCACCACCACCCCCTTTCTAGACTATTGAATGAAACCGTGTAATTCATGAGTAAAATGTGCTAGAAAATCAATGAAGTGATATAAATGAAATATACGAGGTGTTTTGTGTGGCCAGACCAGGGCTATAAATTAAAGACCTATTGGAGTCCAGAGGTCACATGACCCACATACTAATCAATAAAAACTTGTAATTTGAGTAACCATTTGCTAGAAAATTAATACTTATTAATTATTAATTTATTAATGTATTAATTCATTCATTCATGTATTTCATTCATTTAAGATGAATATACAATTGATGGGTCCATAAAAAAAGAAAAACTTCATTCAAAGAAACAGAAACACTTTTAAATGCAACTAAAATTATATTCTATTATATTGCTCAAACATTTAGTCATCACAATATCATTACAAACTTTTCATTCAGTTGCAGTTTCTCTACTGATGCATTCGGCTCATGCACACGCCTGTCAGTATATGTATATGTATCAGATAATCTTCCCATCCTTAATATTTTCACATTTCCCATCTGGAAACCCTGAGTGTGAAGCAGTTGTACTTTTAATGGAGTAAAAATGCATCTCAAATGGAAAGCACAAGTGATGTACGATGTAGCACAAGCTGTGGATGCACAATGTAGCATGACGTGGCATGAATGATGCATGAACTAACACAAGCAACACATAATGAAGCATGGACAACGCACAATGTCAACCAGAGTTTGGGATGGTTTCAGAAGCTCAGGCCAAATGTTCTTTGAAGGGTAACATGATTGTTGTATGGAGTAAAAGTACAACTGAAATGGAAAAGCACTGAACATGTCTTACAGGTTTTCGAGGATAAGGAACTTCTCGAACACAGAGGTTCTCTAAAGGAATGATGCCTCTGGGTTCTTTGTCCTGGAACAGAAACACAAATGACAAAGGGATGAATTGGATGAAGGAGAGGAGGGTGGATAAGGAGGACACAAGAGGATATTTATGATGCCATATTTACAGCAGTGAATTCAAAGTAGTACAGGCAGCTGTCCGTCAGGATGAACCACCTCCTCTTCCAGGTTTTAACTCGACCTCCTGAAACAAACAGACATAAAAATTTGATTCATAGGACGAGCAGCTCATTTCACAGAAAGGCTCAGTTACACACACACACACACACACACACACACACACACACACACACACACACACACACAGTGTATGGGGATGTTTGTGAACCCTGAGGCTGTTATATTTGGGTTAGGGTGAACATTAGTGATGAAGGATAAAGGAGGAAGAAGAAAAGCTTCCGTAGGTCTCCAGTGGGTGGTGCTGAGGGCTCGTGTGCAGTACTTCAGTCTTTCCTACCTCTTCTATGGGGGGGGGGGGGGGGACTCTGCCCACACATGTTTAAACTCATCTACAGTCCTGGACCTGGACCACTGTAGCGCCTTTATTTAAATATCCATGTTTGTGTTAAAGTGCTTCCTATGTTCCTCTTCCTCTTCTCCTCCTTCTTCTTCCTGTTAGACAGGTGGGCGTGTCCCTGGTGTCCCATCACTCATCACTGCTCACTCATCACTTCTGTCTAAACTCACTGAATAAATGACCTGGAGTTTAATCCTCCTGTGACTCTGACACACATTGGTTTAGGGTTTAAATCCACTCACTAGGACATTTAACTCATTATTTCCACTGTGTCTGAATCAGTGTTTCATTCTGTTCTGTATGAAGGTACATTTGTTTCTTTATTTTTCAATCGAAACCAAAGTTGCTCCAACTGCAAAACATGTTTTCAATCAGAAAAAACATTACTTCAATTTGAAAAAAACCCCAAAACATTTTCAATAAAAAAAACAACTTGTTCAAATGCAAAAAATTATTTGAGACCAAAAAAATTGCATATAAACCCTTTTTTTTAAAAATTAAAAATACATTTTCTGATTGAAGTAATATTTTGGGATTTGAGCCATATTATGGGTAGGACATTTGTTTCTTTATTACTCAATCACAAAAGATATAAGTTCAATAAAAAAAAAAATATTCTTTTTAATCAAAGTAAAAAAAAATTGTTTGGAGAGTGTGGATTTTTTTGACATTCAAACACCTCTTTTCTGATTGCAGTGAAAAAAAGTTTTCAAGCCTGTTTTTGCGATTGAGTCATTTTGACACAAACATCCCGCAGTAGGGCGGATGCTTCCACACCAGTCGTGTTTTTTTGAGTGACAGGTGTCCACACCAATGACGACTCTCTCTCCAGAAGAAGCTAGAAGCTAGCTACTTGTGTGCGGGGAGTCATTGTTTTCTACAGTTGTATGTTTGTGCTGTTGATACTCCATCTGTGGTTACACGCGCAGGTCACTATATATATATATATATATATTGATGATTTACTGTGAGTACAATGCCCTCAGCATACTTCATATTATAGGTTATATAATCCAAAAATATAACTTCAATCAGAAAATGTATTTTCAATAAAAAAATAAATAAATAAATTCTACTAAAGAAAAAATGGGTTTATATGCAATTTTTTGGGTTTCAAATATTGTTGGGCATTTGAACACGTTCTTTCTTTGATTAAATTTTTTTAAATTGTTATTGAAGTGAAGTTTTTCTGATTGAAAACATATTTTGCGGTCGGAGCAACTTTTGTTTCGATTGAAAAATAAAAAACTAATTTACCTTCATAGTTCATGTTTTACCCAGTTTGTTTTACCCAGTTTGAGGAGCCATCCTTCTCTGTCTGGGTTGAAGAAGGTGTGAGTCAGATCGTTCCCATCATCCTCTGGGATTTTGAAGGGTTCGTTCCGGATGCTCTCATACAGTTTCTGAGGAGAAAATTGTGAGACGTATATGAAGGAGAAAAGAGAAAAGTGTGAAGCTGAGGGTGTAACCATGACAACAGCATTTATCACATTTAAACATTAAAACAACATTTAAACCATAAAGATTATTCTATATAAAGTCAACAGATATTAAAATTTCCCACCTGACCCTCTCAGATATTTCTAATTGTTTACATATTTACTGTATAGAACATTATGGTGGAAAAATACTATATTTCTAGGTTTAAATATAAATGGTTCCAACATTTGATGTAAGTAGTAGGTTCTTAAAAAAACAAAACAAAAATACACACACACACACACACACACATATATATATATATATATATATATATATATATATATATATATATATATATATATATATATATATCACATCACACATGTTGTAACTTATTATGTCATGAAAAAATAAGTTACAACATGTGTGAAGGGTGGGACTTCTTTAAGTTAACAACTTCATTCTGACAGTATTACAACTTTATTCTAGTAGTAGCACTTGTATTACTTTTCCCATTGAGCTCTAAAACACTATCATAGCACTTTGCTCTCTTTTCTAGGTTGTCTTTTTTATTTAAATGTGCGTGTATTCATTTAAACATGCATTTCATATCAGCATGTGGAGTGAAATAAAAGTGTTGACTGTTGGGGTCCAGTCTGGTCCAGTCCAGTCCAGTCCAGTCCAGTCCGGTCTGGTCCAATCCACTCCAGTCTAGTTCAGGCCAGTCTGGTCCAGTCCAGTCCAGTCTGATCCAGTTAGTCCAGTGCAGACTAGTCTTGTCCGGTTCAGTCCAGTCTGTCCAGTCCAGTCCAGTGCAGTCCGGTCCAATCCACTCCAATGCAGACTAGTCTAGTGTAGTTTAGTCTAGTCTGGTCCAGATCAGTCCAGTTCAGTCCCTGTGGTACCGATAGCAGGTTGTGGGGCAGGTCGTCTCCATTGTTGATGCCTCTGTTCATGCAGATGAAATGCTCCAGGCTGGTTTTTTCTTTGACGTTTGGGTTGTGGAGGCTGGTGTTCAACATGATGATGGCGAACGATAGGATGTAACACGTGTCTGAGGAACATCAAAAGAACGGAAAACATAACACTGTTATTTTAACTGTTCAGTAGACAAAAAGAAGCAGAGATCAGAGTGATGTGTGGGGCCTGGACTCACCGCTTGACTGGAAGACGTGAGTGTTACAGTCGCAATAACGCTGAGCGAACGCCTCCATCATGCGGTCAATTTTTTGAGCTTCTCCAGGAAGTCGGAAACTCCAGAGGAACTGTCTGTGACAAAAAAAAAGACAACAGAGTCAGTTGATCCAGGACCTGAGGATGAGCCCCTGTGTATGGGGATAGATCTGTGTGTGTGTGTGTGTGTGGGGGGGGGGGCACAGTTCACCTTAGGGCCTGGACCAGGTTGAGGTCGGAGAACTCATGCAGCTCCACAAAGGCCTTCAAGGTCTGCAGGTGGAGTTCGTCTCTGAATGAAGGAACAAACACAGATGAACCCACAGGAAGTGTCACTTCCACTCCCTCCTCAGGCTCTAGTTTTGTCTGTCCCTCTTCCTCCAGCTCAATCTTTTTCACTTCTATTCTCCTGTTTTACTCCAGACACAAAACTACAGGCTCTTTGATTATCTGGATGGATTTATTATCCATCTACAGAGGAAGGCACATGTTCTGTTTTCACCAGGTTTGTCTGTTTGTTTACAAGATAAGTCAAAATGTTATGGACAGAGTTTGATTGGGTTCCATTTTGTCAAATTTCATGTTATTTTTCAAATTTCTATTTTGACTTTCCAGGTATTGAATGGTCAGACCCCCCAGTATACTAGTGACTTATTGTGCTGCTACTCCTCTGGGTCACCCTTAGCTCCTCACCCTTAGGTCTTCACCCACAGGTGTCCACTGTTAAGTCTTCACCCTTTTTTTTTTTTTTAAATAGCTCAAGATGTTCTTATTTTATAAAGCTTTAGGCTGATGGTTTTATTACCTCCAGCAAGGAGGTTATGTTTATGTCAGCGTTTATCTGTTTGACTGTGTTCAAGATAACTCGAAAACTTCTGGATGGATTTTGATGACATTTTCAGATTTCATTTTGGGGATGATCAGGGTGAGGGGGGGGTCTACCTTGGCGGAGGTCTGTGCTCTCAGAGTGCTTTTCTAGTTATGAAATATTATTGCATTTTGTTTCTTTTATTAAACCCATTTTATGTTGAGCACTTTGTGATTTTTATGTGTGAAAAGTGCTTCTTGAATAAATTTTAGTTACTCATCCTCATCCTCACCTCTCTCCGAGGAATTCTCCGATCGCCGTCTTATTGAGTCCATCCTCTTTGTAGAGAAACTCAGCGATGGACTGGGCCCTTCCATCTAACAACTTCCCCTCCACTAGATAATTAATACCCTAAAAACACACACATACACACACAGTTTTAAAATTACCTCATCTCCGGTTTCTAAAACTTCTGTAATCCCAATTCCTTAAATCTCATTTCTCTTCCTCTTTCTCATCCATCACATGGTTTGAAGCGGAAAATGTCATAAAAATACATGAGGTCTGAGTTAAAAGTACAACAAAACTGGTCATGAAGTAGATAAAGGTTTGTTAGTACTGTGGTAGATAAAATCATTTAGTTGTGACTGAACATAAAAAGCACCAATTAATAAATAGGTATTGGAGAAGGCTGGGGTATTTTCGTGTGCGTGTACACCTCAATGGATAAAAAGGGGATGTAGCCAAATAATTTCACTACCTTGGTACATTTGATGTATTGTTAGCAATAACATTAGCAACACGTACAGGCTCTGAGTCTGCTGTTGACGTGTGAATGCTTTTAGAGGTGTGGCTGGTTCAGGTATTGCAGCATTCATGAAGTACGGGAGTGGTAGGCTAATACTAATGTTGCAGTGGTATGCTAATACAGTAGTAGGAGGCTAATGCTAAAGTTGCATTGGTAGGCTAATGCTGCCATAGGAGGCTAATGCTATCTTACCATGCACACATTGTTGTCCTCCTTACGCAACGTAAAATGCCCCCAAAAGATGTTTTTATGCATGCTGCTACTTTCCACTGACAGTCTTTGATGTGAACTGTTCAAACAGTCTGTGTGAAGTAATGACAGCGGAAGTGCCAGAGTGATAAGAGAGCAACCAGATAAAGTTTTTGTTTACTTATTACTTGCTTGTCTACAAAATGGCAAGATGGTACAGTTGGGTCCAGACGCCATCGCGTCTGCTCCCCTTCGACTGTGCTTTTTCTTTATTATGTTTTATAGTTTTTATATACCCCTTTTCAAACCCAGAGCTTCATAACCATCAGGTATGACTGCAGCATACTTTTAGGTATAATTTCAACACTCAGATTCACTTTTTCTGTATATTGCTCTACCTGGCCAAAGGACGTCCTGTGAGACGCGAACCATAACAATGGATCCATACCTCCATGGAAAACTTGGAAAAAACACAGAGGAAAAAGGGCCGGAATGTCCAATAGATGTGCAAATCGCCAACCGCTGCCCAGTATCCTTCTGGCTCATGTCTAGTCTCTGGACAATAAGCTGGACGAGATCAGGGCCCGAGTGCGCTACCAAAGAGATATACAGGACTGTAATGTTCTTTGTTTCACTGAAACATGGCTGACCCCCACTGTGCCAGATCACACCGCTCTTCCCCATGATACCTTCTCTGTGTTTCAAACAGATTGGACCAAGGAATCTGGAAAAAGTAAAGGAGGAGGCGTGTGTTTCATGACCAACAACAACTGGTGTGACCCGATGAACATCTCAGTCCTGCCCTGCTCCTGCTCACCTCATTTGGAACATTTAGCGATTCTCTGTCGGCCCTTCTACCTGCCCAGGGTGTTCACTTCAGCCACCTTCATTGCCATCTACATCCCACCACATGCAGACATGGACTCAGGTCTGACTTTATGACACAACATTATCAGCAAACACCACAATAAACCCTGGACATTGCCATCATAGTAGCGGGGGACTTTAACACGGCAAACCTGACAAAGGTTATGCCGATTCCTTTCCAGCATGTGACATGCCCAAACCGGGGTGATAACACGCTGGACCACTGCTATACCCTCCATAAAGACAGTTACAAAGCCACAACATTACCGGCTTTTGGGAAAGCAGACCATGCCGCCATCTTCCTCATGCCGAAGTACAAACAGAAGCAAACGCCGGTTGTTCTGGCAACGAGGGAGGTCCAACGCTGGTCTGAACAATCAGATGCCATGTTGCGATTCGGGCATGTTAGAGAAGAGCTCGGGTAATGACATCAGATTATTTACGGAGTTGGTGATGAACTTCATTGCAAAACTTATAGAAGATATCATCCCTGTGGTGACTATGCAGGTTTTCACTCGTCAGAAACCGTGGATCGATGGAACTATACATGAGGCTCTGCAGGCTCAAACCACTGCCTACAACGAAGGACTCGTCTCCGGTCCCATATAAGGCTGCATCCTACAAGCACCGGCAGAAGGTGAGGACTGCTAAGCAGCGCTACAGGGACAGAGTGGAGGCTTCAATGGCTGATAGTAACAGTTGATGAATGTGGCAGGGACCATCACAGCTCTCAGACGGGTAAATAGTAGGAAAGCTGCTGGCCTTCATGGCATCCCTGGGTGTGCACTGAGAGTGTGTGCAGATCAGCTGGCTCCTGTGTTCACCGCTATTTTCAACATGTCTCTGTCTCACTGTTGTCCCCACCTGCTTCAAAAGGTCAATAATCATACCCGTCCAAAAAAGCCCAACCCTGCCTGCAATAATGATTACTGCCCAGTCGTCCTCACCTCAGAGGTAATGAAGTGCTTTGATAGAATAACAAAGGACTTAATCTGCACTTCATTGCCCGCTTCCTTTTACCCTCTCCAGTTTGCCTACCGTCTGAACAGGACCCACCTATACCCACCTGTACAGCGGAATAGGGAACTATGTCATATCATTGATTACAACTCTGCATTCAACACCATAGTTCTCCATAGGCTGGTCACTAAACTGAGGGACCTGCGGCTGAACCCCTCACTCTGCTCCTGGGTCCAGAGGTTTTTGACAGACAGCCCACAGATAGTGAGGATTGGAAGACACACCTCTAGCCCATGCACCCTCAACATTGGTGCCCCCCAAGGCTGTGTCCTGAGTCCTCTGCTCTACTCCCTCTACACCCATGACTGCAAAGCCATTCACCCCTTCAACATCACTGTCAAGTTCACAGATGATGCAGTGGTGGTAGGCCTGATCTCCAATAACAGGATAATGGCCTACATGGAGGAGGTGGATGGTCTGGCATGATGGTGTCACACTAACAACCTGGACCTGAATGTCTCTAAAACCAAGGAGATGATTGTAGATTTCAGAAGGGAGAAGCAGAGGAACCATTACACCCCTCTCAGGATCTTCCGGACTCTGGTGGAGATAGTCAGCAGCTACAGGTACCTCAGAGTCCACATCTCCGAGGACCTGACATGGTCCACCCACATCTCTACACTCGTGAAGAAGGCGAGGCAGTGCCTGTCCTACCTGAGACAGCTAAGGAAATTCACGAAAGTCTCCACGGTGCTGCAGAGAACCTTTTTTACCACAGCAGTCCAGTCTGAGCTCACTGGGAGCATCACCACCTGGTACGGCAGCTGTATGAACAGACCACCACCACAGCACTGCCCTCCATGTAAGAGGTGCACTACCAGAACACAAAGGTTTTTAAAGGACACTAGTCACCCGGACAATAAATTATTTCAGTGGCTGCCATCGGCTAAGCACCTCTGGTCCTGCAGGGCAAAAACGGAGAGACTGAGGAAGAGCTTCTTCCCCCAGGCCATCAGCACAGTGAACTCTTTTATGCACCACATAACCCCCCACCCACTACATAGCTACATAAACACTCATCTACCCCAACCTCCACCGCTCAGCATATAGTCATATGTATATCCATGTACATATTCATATTCCCTCTCGGCTATATTTTTTATTAATATTTTCCCCTATATTCTTCATTCATTCATTATCTGAACCCGCTTTATCCTCACTAGGGTCGCGGGGGTCACTGGGGGCCTAATCCAGCTACAATGGGCGAAGGCGGGGTACACCCTGTATGAGACGCCAGTTCATCGCAGGGCTGTCATACATAGACAAACAATCACTCTCACATTCACACCTATGGCCAATTTTAGATTAACCAATTAACCTATCAGTGCATGTCTTTGGATGGTGGGAGGAAACCGGAGTGCCTGGCGAAAACCCACGCGGACACGGGGAGGACATGCAAACTCCACACAGAAAGGTCTGGTGTGGGATTCGAACCAGGGTCCTTCTTGCTGTGAGGCACGAGTGCTAACCACTGCACCACCGTGCCGCCCCCCTATACAATATATATATATATATATATATATATATTATATATATATGTATATATGTATATATATATACATATATACATCTTAGTTGGACTACAATTGAATCAAACTGGAGCTTTTGGAAATTGGACTATTGGCGCCAGATAACGTGGTTCTGAATTGAAACTTCACTAATGACTTGCCTGGACACACCCCCTTTAGGAAGTGACCAGAGACGTGGCATGACAACATGTATGTTACTGTAATAAATCAGAGTGAACAGTATATATGAAATATACTGAGCTGCTGCATAGTTGTGGTCCATATGTTCTCTGGGTGTTATTGTCCTTCTACTACGTCTGCACACACACACACACACACAGACTCATTGGGTCTACTGCATCTGACATCTTGCCCTACCCCCATTACCTTGACACCCACCCCCATAACATACGACCGCAGGTCTGATGACACAACTACAAAGACGTTTATCAAAAGATAAATGCACAATTTATTTTTAGAGCCAGTTCATAGGTACACATCCTGTTATTCATAGATTATACTGTTAATATTGTGCATATGTATATATTTATCCTGTTATTCATGGCTTATATATACTGTAAAGACCCAAAACCTGCAACCAAAAGCAAGTACTGACCTAAACTGTTTCATACCTGTTGATACATAAATTCTGTCAATACATGTAAATAATTGTTGTAAAATACAGTTCATCATGGCGATCAGATATGAACATATTTGGATGTTCAGAGGCTCCGTAGTTACCATGGAAACACCATCATCTTCTCAAACACTGATTCCCCAGTCCAACCCATGCAGTTGTATCAGTGACCGTGGATGGGCACACTCGGTTTATGTTCAGTTAATAATAGATTTGGTGGAAAAAGTCATTTTTTTCCCCTAAGACTTTTTGTTGTTGTTTTAAATATAATAACTCTCAAACGTAATGTCATTATGATTAAACTACATAATCAGTAAATTAAATGTTGGAAAACAACTGACTTATACAGAAAAAATAACCCAAATATATAGAGGATAATATATAATATATGGTTAGAAATCACTTAAAAAGGTTATATATGGACAAAAGGTATTTTGGGAAGTTTCACAAAAATCACACTGAAAGATAAACAGATAGACAGGCAGGCAGGCAGACAGACAGACAGATAGCCATACATACATACACACTATTCTAGTTAGTTTTATTCCTATGTTAGATAAGATCTGTTCTTATGTTTTGTAGTTTTTGTAATTTTATATCCATTCTTATTTCATTACAGCAATGGCAATAAACACTATTCTATTCTAGTTTTTGTCAGAATAACTCCGTCATCGTTTGTTTAAAACATGAGAACAAACTTCATTTATAACCACAGACCCTGTTACCGTAGCAACTGGGTGGTTGGAAAGAGGAAGTTACCACGGTTACAAATAAGTCACACACACACAGAAACACACACCATTTCAAACCTGTCGATATGAAGAGGCTGAAACTGAAACCATCCACTCTTGTTCACTTAACAGACACACACACACACACACCTTTTTGGGGTCCATGTTAAACTTCTTCTTCCCGTTGGACATTTGTTTGGTCTTTTCCACTGTTTTACTGTAGGTGAAGCAGAAGGACACAAAACTGATGAGACACTCCACATTCAGTCCTTAAAAATACCTTAAATCTGTAGATATATATATATATATATATATATATATATATATATATATATATATATATATATATATATATATATATATATATATATATATATATATATATATCAGTGATGCGTGGGTTGACTTCTAAATGACCTGCAACTGATCTCTTTTTTTACCCGCTTGCCCGCAACTCATACCGCAAGAAGTATATTTGAAAAGGACAGACCTGAGCCGCTTGTTGACCCAATTTTTAAACCATAGTCAAGGATCTTTATGAACATCACATGACCTTACTCTAGGGCATTAACTAAAATGTCGACTAGTCGACACGTTGACTTCCGTAGCACAAGTCGACTTAAATTTGGAGGAGTTGATAAGTCGCATGTTATTCTTTTTCTCCCTGCCTCTCTCTCTCTCTCTCTCTCTCTTATTCTTTCTCTCTCTCTCTCTCTCTCTCTCTCTTTCGGCGTGTAAACACAGACCAGATGTAAACAAGACACCTGCAGGTAAGACAGTTGTGGTGGGATAACAAAATACACATCACATGTGTGGAAATACTTCATTTTAGATTAAAAAAAAAATGGCGCGGCCATCTGAAGAGGTATCTGTTAACCTGAGTGATATGAGCAGCATTAGCTAGCTAACCTGTGTGATAAACAGTCCAGACATCCCGCATTAAGACAACATGTGAGTAAGGTCATGTGATGTTAATAAAGACCATTGACTACTTTTTAAAAATGGGGGTCGAGAAGCAGTTTGGGTCTGTCCTTTTCAAATATACTTTTTGCGGTCCAAGTTGCGGGCAGGTTAGTTAAAAACCGGTTGATTGTGGGTCGTTTACAGATCGACCTGCGCGTTACTGGTAACAACAATAACTAACTTTTTTTTACCTTTCCTTATTTCTATGATATGTTATGTTTTATATCACAGGTCTGTAGCAATGTAAGAAATAAAGATTACAAAACAACAACATAAACTGCAACAACAATAACAGTAACTACAGCAGCAACAATGACAACAGAAAGAGCAAAAGTAACAACAACAGAAACAACAATAGCAACATAAACTGCAACAATAACGATTCCAACTGTAACAATCACAATACCAGCAGCAGCAACAACATTAACAGCAACAAAAATTATAACAATATTAACAACAGCAATGACAAAATCAACAACAACTGTAAGAACATCAACAGAAAGAACAACAACATCAGTCACAGAAACAACAGTAACAACAACAGAAGGAACAAAAACAACAGTCACTGAAACAACAACACTAACAACAAAAACAACTTCAACGGAAGAAATAACAACAGATGCAGAAACAACAATAATCACCATTGCAACATCAAAAGCAGCAACAACAGTAACAACAACAATGGCAACAACAACAATAACAACAGCAACAGTAACAGTCAGACAGAACTATGACTTCTGACTGAAGTCTGAACTCTGACCTTTCCTCTGTCGTCTGGAAGGTCAGTATTTGTGACATGATGTTGTCAATCTCCATCTTCAGCTTCTACACAATGAAAGACACTTATGTCAGCGTCGGCACAAGGTCATAGATGGAATCAGGACGGAAGTAACAGAATCCAACATGGCACCCGTCGATACGCTTCAGAATTATTTTCTATCTATTTAGCTTCATTTACTGGATGCCGATGTTCACCCTACCTACGACGTAGGCCTACGTCACGCAGACTATAGCCTTTTATAGGCTAATGCTAAAGTAAGGATTAAGACAAAAAATTAGTTGACTAATTTTCGATAGATTTAATAAGCAAGTATTTAGGAAGAAAAACACCATAGACAACCTGACACTGGCCATGGATACAGGTGGGGTTATCATTTATAAATTTTAATTAAATCTGAACTCATTCGTGTGCTCATCTGCCAAACTCATTTTGTTCAGGTTTAGCACAAGTACTCTCTTACCAAATAGTTTTTTCTACAAGACAACACTGCCAGGAACTCATTGTTTGACTCACTGTAGACATCAAAGGCCTCGTAGGCTTCGGATTTTGATCCAAGAGTGAAAATTATTGCCCGTTGATCATGTTGATCAGTGGTTACCAACTCAGTAGCTGCCATGTTGGATTCTGTTACTTCCGTTTATGACATAGTGCTGACCCTTATGTCACATTTAAAGGTCAATGGGGAGCTTAAGTCTCCGCCCCTTCCGCGAGGCTCATGGGGCCTGAGATCGGAAAATTAATGAATGGTATTCAATGGGAAATAAAATGTTAAAATCGTATCTAATCGTTGTCATGTGCCCTGAATCACACACATGTTGTATCTCATAATAAATGATAATTATTGATGTGTGTTTCAACTGCTTCTGTTAACCAACGGCTGATTCATTTATGAATAAAACCCATGAATAATTTGGACTACACGCCTGGCGCACATGTGACATCACCACAGACACCACAGCTGAGCGGAGTGTGACGTCACATACGCGACACGTAGTCTCTTACTAAGTCCACATAAAACCTAACGTCAAGTTTGCTTCCCATCAAAAATGGGTGGTCTGCCTATGCCACATCAAATATTTCTTATTAACCACTATCATATGTGAATTTCAGAGCACTTGTCAAACAGATTCAGAATTTAGCTTGACTTGCTCCATTCAGTCTTGTTAAAATTTTTTGCGAGCTAAGCACCCACGGACCGGAAGTAGAATGACGTGACTTAGCCTCCCCATAACTGTAGGATAGGTCAAAGGTCACATGCTTTCAGATGAACCTAGATCATGTACGTACCTGTATGTCTTCTAGAAGATCTTTTTTATAGCTCTTGATGCTTTCAAGCTCCAGCTTCTCATCAGCTGTGAAATCTGATGAAACTGCACAAATATTATTATTATTATTATTATTATTATTATTATTATTATTATTATTATTATTATTATTATTATTATTATTATTATTATTATTATTATTATTATTATTAACCAGACCCAAACATCCTCCTTTAACCCTTTAATACAGTTCTTATTTTTTCATAGTCATCATATATGACTATATTTGGATATTCAGAGGCTTTCTAGTTACCATGGAAACACCATTATCTTCTACATAGTCTACCTATGGAGTTGAATTAATGACAGTGGATTAAAGGAGCAAAAAAAAAAAAATCCCAAAACAAAACCTTGATAATAATATAACAAATAATGTTAAAAATAATCAAAATGATGAGTAAAATAAAGGGGGAAAAAAATAATAATTAAAAAAAACAGCCCAAGTAATGAATAAAATGATCAAAAATAAACAATAAATTAAAAAAGAAGAAAGCAGCAATAACTAATGTTGACAAAATAAGACACAAATTGAAAAATAAAATAACAACTAAAATCAACAAAATGAGAGAAAGGAAAGAATAATATTTCTAAAATAATAAATAACATGTAGGGAAAAATACATAAAATTAAGAAAATGTTAACATTAATTCTCCAGTAAAACTATGTTCATGTGCATTCTGCAGAAAAAGTCAGCTTTTTTTTCAATTTTTTCTGTTTCTGATATAAAAACCATCAACTTTAAACCAAGTTTAATGAACATCTACAGGATCAGTGAATTAAATATAGAAAATATAACTTTTATACAGGAAAAAATACAAAACACAGAGGATAATATTAGAATAAATGCTGATAAATCATTATAAGGTTGTAGGGGGCTGTTTTCTGTATCTGTTTGGGTGAACAGTTCTATTAAATGTATATCTATGTTTGTACCAACACTTCCTGTACACATGTGACCACAGGACGTCCACTTCCCCACCCTTCCTTTACACCTATTGTGCAATGAGCTGACAGTCAAAAACCACCAAACCTTTACTTATTTTATTTTCAAATATAAGAATAACTCTAAATATAAATGTGATCATAAATTATTGACAGTATTTTGGACAGTAAACCAGATTATCTTCAGAAAAATATTTAGAAATATTCATACATTTGAATGATTGGACTAAAAATCAAACATTTAAAATCAATCTTACAATTAAAACTAAAAACATAAACAGTTTCTTTTGTCACATCAGTTTGACAGTCAAAAAACATAGAACTTTTACATATTTTATTTAAAAAATAAATACATATCTATGTGATCATAAACTACTGAAAGTATTTTGGACACTGAAGAGGATTATCTATACAAATATGATTTTTTTATGTTTATATAGCTGGAACATGTGGCCATAAACATTAAACAAACATTGAAAAATATGTTCAAAAACAAAATCAAAGAAATGACTGGTAGCTCAAAAGGTCGCAGTGTCTTAAATAAGTAGTATATTGGGTGCTCTTGGATAAAGGGGTTCACTCAGAGTTGGCTGGATTTATCTTTGTTTGGAATGAAAAAAAAAAAAATAAATGAAAAAATAAATAAATAAATAAATTATATATATATATATATATATATATATATATATATATATATATATATATATATATATATATATATATATATATATATATATATATATATATTATGAATAAATAAATAAATGTGGGGATAAAATTAAATATAATGCAATAAAATATTAATAAGGACAAAACAAATAAATATATAAAAGACCCAGGAATACACTTATCAAACCATCTTTATATTTCTGTAATTCTTTTTTTTTCAGTATGGCAAGGCTGGTCTTCCATACACATCAGGTGGATTGAGCAGTGGGTAATACCTAACACTGACTGAAAAATAATAAGATTTACTGCTTTTACTGACGAATACCCTGGACTACACCACTGGTTTTATTGTCACTGTCTGGAAACATTTTATTAATGACAGTAAAAAGAGAAGAAAGTAAAATAGCTCTTACCCATTTTATCATCAGTCATGGATGTCCACGAAAAAGAAAAAATCATATGAGTGTGAATGTGTGTAAATAAAACAAAGGTACGACTGGAAATGGAACGAACAAGGATGATGAACACGTACACTGAAGGTGGTCGTGTTTTAGTTCTGCCCCTTCCCCATGGGTTTTAGCTCCGCCCCTTCCCCATCGCACACGTCGACAAACAGGAACAGAAAAGAAAAAAAATGAGGAACTTCTGCAGAATGTAACTTTTTTATTTTTTTATCAGAAAAAATATTTTAAAAATATTTATAAAATAAATAATAATAATAATGATAATAACAATAATAATAATAATAATAATAATAATAATAATAATAATAATAATAATAATAATAATAATAATAATAATAATAATAATAATAATAATAATAATAATAATGAAACACGTTCTCAGGTGGTCTATGTGGACTAAACAGGTCATTTTATTTATTTATTTTACGACCTTCTAGAATGTTGCGACAGCTCCTGTTCACTTTGAATGGACATTCTGGTGGCAGATACTATTTGATAGCCATTTACTGCGCTATTAACGCTGGCTGCCAATTGCAACAAATTTTGTCACTTCTGATTCACGGCACCATATCACTCAGCAGGTAGTTCGGCCACTTTGAAAGTAAATATTCGCTATGTTGTAATGGTTATTTTATCCAATCTGTTAGAGTAGTAGAGCCTACGTCTACGGAGGTTTTAGCAGATCAGAGGCAGCAGCGCAACAAAGTAGCCTATACAGTGCCAGTGGAGTGTTGCTTAGGAACAACAATAACGTTCCAACTGGACTACTTTTTCTTGACAGAAGCCATCGTCTATATGAATAAAGTTTCAATCATTTTGGTAAACAATTGTCTGTCTTTTCTCAAGATAAGCAGTAATAAGCTGTTACTATCGAAAGATATTTCCCATCGGGGCGGGACTGTTCGGCCCCATCTGGAAATATTTTTCTGATAGTCATGCGTGGGCAATACATTATCCCTTGCGCATTTATTTATTTATTTTATGAATCTCACACTTGTCAAAAACGATCACAAATTAAAGCTGTATGTAGGAGTGGGTGGGGCCTCACACCACATGTTCTTCCTCCTGACACCAGCCCCTCCCTCTTTTCTGTCCATCATCCTTACATTCTGACAGAACACCAATGCCCCTCTGCTAAAACCGCCATCACCTTCTAATGAGGCTTTTTTTTTTTTTTTTTTAAATGTAGTGTGTGTGTGTGTGTATAAGAATGAATAATTGTTAATGAACTAAAATTGTTTGTTTGTTTTCCAGCAACTTTATGCAAAAACTACTAGACCAATTTCTATGAAATTTTCAGGGAAAATGTGGTCCAGAATAGACCCCATTACATTTTGGTGAATGTAGGTCAAAGGTCAAGGTCAGCAAAAATGTATCTTCACAGTGATCAGAAATTACACACACTCGGGGGGTGTTGCGATTATCTCACGCAACCATCTGAATATCGTGAAGTTCAGGCTTTCTGAAAAACGAAGGAGGCAATCAGTGTCGCTGGGTGGGATTTCCCATAACTGAGCAGCTGAAGTTCAAGGAATATCCGCTGGCCGTTGCCAATATTGCCATTTATCTCTGACGACGATGACATTGGCCATTGTCAGACAACACATGGGTCCGTTTAGGTACAGCCATACTGTTAGATTTGTTTTGATGGTTTGCTTGCAGTATGGCTCTTCTTCCTGCTGTCGAGTTCAACATGAGTGGCTGAAGCGGCGCATCAGTCAAGATGATGGACACATTTGTCATCTAATCACGTGCAGCGATTTTAGATAAGACCCCTCGTTTGAAAACATATTGGTTGTGGGAGGGTCCCAGATGGTATGTGATACCATCTGGCGACAGTCAGGTTAATCAGACATAGGCCAAAACAGCAATTTCCTTTTTATTCCTGTATACTCAGTTTAGCATATAGATTCATTTTTGCTCTCACTGTTAATTTGTATTGACATCAGAACCTAGAAGAACAAATTTGAAGACTGTCAGAAAAAGTTCAAGGTCACAATAAAGGTCAATCATATTTTGGATAAAACTTTTGAACTATTCATCTTATAGACTTCGAATGAGCACCTAAATGCTGATCATTCAATTATGTATCTTGTGTGTATAGATGTTGACCTATTGTTGACCCAAGAGGTCAGGGGTCATTGGATCAATGCCTAAAAATCTAAAATAGTCTGTTACAAAAACCAGTCAAGATAGAGACTTAGTTACTATTGACAGATAGGAAACCTGGCATGAGCTTGAAAATGGCATCATGACCTTTGACCTTGAGTGGCCTTAAGAGGTCAAAATCAAGGTCATGATTTTAAATGGTCATAACTCCAAAAAGAGTGGTGATAAGTACTATTGTTGATGGATAAGAAACTACATGTAGACTCCAAACTGATGTCATGACCGTTGGTCTTGAGTGACCTTGAAAGGTCAAACCCATAGTCTCACATTTTGAGAGGGAGAAGTCGATTAACAGCTAAAATGTTCATGAGCGGCAGGGTTTCTGCTGTTAAAATGAAATGTTTCCTTCCACTGTCCCTATCATTAGTGTTTTTCCTGGAGGTTTCTGTCAATTAGTGTCTGGTTTTGACTGCATCTATATGTAAAGTGCAGGTGTGTTTTTGCTATATACGCATTAAACAACTGTGTAGGGCCCCACAGAGCCACTAGGAGGCCCTGAAATTGCAAACCTCTTTTTAGAGTGGGCCAGATCTGATAATATGTAGATTATCAGGCACCAGCGGTCCCTTCTGACATTTTTAAACAATAAAAATTACATATAAATGCAGTGTTCTGTAATAGTTTTATCTTCATTGTTACAATACCATTTTTAGAAATTGTATTGTGACCAAGGCTAAGCCACTCAGTTCTGAACAATTAAAAAAAAAAAGAAGTTCTGCCTTTCTTTGCCCTCTAGAATTAATAACAGAATAAACTGTGGAGAATCTGGAGTTGATAAAAATCTTAACCCAATGTTCAAGTTAAACATGAGTTGTAGGAGTAATCATTGTTCATATATCACTCAGTAATGCAGAGTCTGTTCACATTTAAGCTAAAAAAGTATGACTATCGCTCTTGTCTTTAACAACATCATTCAAACAGTAATATTTTGTATTACATGTACAAGCACATAACAGCAACAGTTATAGCTAACGATCATGGAAACTTTGTAGGTTGCCATGGTGACGGATTTATCTAACTCACAGGCTTGTGCTCACTTTCGGTTAGCTTGTCATGTGTTAGCATGTTTTGTCTGTTATTCTCCCTGTACAATTAATTTATTAAATAAGGAAGCAGTCGCTGGACAAATTAGACAAATGCAATTACCAAAAATAACATTTTGTAATTAACTTCTGTCCTGTAAGCGATGACTCTCACTGTTAATTTTCTTCCTTTTATTTACATGCGCCATTAGCAAGAAGGGTTCACGGCAAAGTCAGATAGTTAGAATGGTGCTGCCATCATGACATCAAAGGAGGAATTGCATTTTGAAACTTTTATGATTTATTTATTGTGTTGGACAGTCTAAGCAGACCATGAATAATACATTATAAAACTGAAGCTACAGGCTGTATGAATTCTGATCACGTACCGTGATTGGCCAGACCTGATCTAACATATTGTTTGATTGCAGTTTGGCAAAATAGGGGACCTGCAACACCATCTTGCATAGGGCCCCCACTAAGGTAAAAAAAAAAAAAACAGCTGCGGTAAAGTGTCATGATATAACTTTTCTTATGATTTGATGCTATATAAATATGATCTGATTTGATCTGACCAAATGCATGTGTGATAAAATCAGCCTCACAGAGAGTTTGACAGACATCAAAACAAGACCAGACTTATGCCCAAATACCAACATGTGGTAACACTGAAATTAATGTAAGAAGCACAAATATACATGTGTGCACACGGTTTGTGCAAACACAATTTATATTTGGTTAATCATGTTCCTTATTTTGCACATTGCAAAGTAAACTGATCTACACTGGAATGCAAATGATTTCCATCTTACACAAGATTTCAAATGTGTCCAAATGTATATTTAATTCAAAAACAATATTATTGACTGAATTCAAGGTCTTTGACAGTCAAAACAAAGAAAAAAAAAAGTTGTGTGCATCAGGAAATAAATGTGTGCAAAAATGACGGAAGACAAACTTAGAAGTAGAAAAGAGGAAGTAAAGGGAGGGGAGTGAGAGAGGTGTGCAACAGTTTCCTGTGGTTTCATGTTGAGCCTCGTCTGCATTTCAGTGACGAGTCCAGACGAAGCAGACGAGCAGGATGCAGGCGATCAAATGTGTGGTGGTAGGAGATGGGTACGCCTTCATTTACCTTTATAAATATGTGCCTTTATAAGTTTGTCAATATGTATGAACATTTATGTTTAATTCTACTGATGCATGATGTTTGAGTCTAGGATCAATGTTTAAGGTTATTAGACAAATCTGTCAGTGTTGAAAGAGTAACTGATTGAAACCCTTCCGCAATGATGACACTGTTCAACTGCGAAACCTGTTCAACTCTTCAACCTGTTCAACTGTTTAACCTGTTCAACCTGTTCAACTGTTTAACCTGTTCAACTGTTGAACCTGTTCAACTGTTCAACCTGTTCAACTGTTCAACCTGTTCAACCTGTTCAACTGTTTAACTACTAAAGGGTATAGGATAAACATGTGGAGGGTGTTTCATATGTGTAGGGTGTAGGTTGTATATGTTGAGGGTGTAGGTTGTACATGTGGAGGGTGTAGGTTGTATATGTTGAGGGTGTAGGTTGTACATGTTGAGGGTGTAGGTTGTATATGTGTAGGGTGTAGGTTGTATATGTTGAGGGTGTAGGTTGTACATGTTGAGGGTGTAGGTTGTACATGTTGAGGGTGTAGGTTGTATATGTGTAGGGTGTAGGTTGTATATGTTGAGGGTGTAGGTTGTACATGTGGAGGGTGTAGGTTGTATATGTGTAGGGTGTAGGTTGTACATGTTGAGGGTGTAGGTTGTATATGTTGAGGGTGTAGGTTGTACATGTTGAGGGTGTAGGTTGTATATGTGTAGGGTGTAGGTTGTATATGTTGAGGGTGTAGGTTGTACATGTTGAGGGTGTAGGTTGTATATGTGTAGGGTGTAGGTTGTACATGTTGAGGGTGTAGGTTGTATATGTTGAGGGTGTAGGTTGTACATGTGTAGGGTGTAGGTTGTATATGTGTAGGGTGTAGGTTGTACATGTTGAGGGTGTAGGTTGAATATGTGTAGGGTGTAGGTTGTACATGTTGAGGGTGTAGGTTGTACATGTGGAGGGTGTAGGTTGTATATGTGTAGGGTGTAGGTTGTACATGTTGAGGGTGTAGGTTGTATATGTTGAGGGTGTAGGTTGTACATGTGTAGGGTGTAGGTTGTACATGTTGAGGGTGTAGGTTGTATATGTGTAGGGTGTAGGTTGTATATGTTGAGGGTGTAGGTTGAATATGTGTAGGGTGTAGGTTGTACATGTTGTACATGTTGAGGGTGTAGGTTGTATATGTGTAGGGTGTAGGTTGTACATGTTGAGGGTGTAGGTTGTATATGTTGAGGATGTAGGTTGTATATGTGTAGGGTGTAGGTTGTACATGTTGAGGGTGTAGGTTGTATATGTGTAGGGTGTAGGTTGTACATGTTGAGGGTGTAGGTTGTATATGTGTAGGGTGTAGGTTGTACATGTTGAGGGTGTAGGTTGTATATGTTGAGGGTGTAGGTTTTGTGGAGGGTGTAGTTTGTGCGTGTGGTGGGTGGGGCTTGTAGATGTGGTGGGTGTGCTTGACTGTGCAGGTTCAGGCTGATGGAACAGAACATGTTTCAACATGTTGGAAAATGTAAAACCCAAAACAGACCAAATCAACTGAAGTTTAATAGAATGTTTTGTTCTGTAGTGGAACATGTTTCTTGTAGCAACTGTTTGGACCTGAACAGGTACTAAACAGGTTCTTAACAGGTACTAAACAGGTTCTGAAAAAGTACAAACTGCAAAAGACTAATTTAAATTATGGAGGAAAGAGGAAGAAGACCGAGAATGAAAGGTAAATATTTACAGGTAGAATAAAAAGGAATGAGAGGAGCAGATAGAGAACAGCTAAATATAGGACTAAACTAACATTAACTATAAGACTAAACTAACCCTAACTATAGGACTAAACTAACCTCAACTATAGGACTAAACTAACCTTAACTATAGGACTAAAGTAACCTTGACTATAGGACTAAACTAACCCTAACTATAGGACTAAACCAACCCTAACTATAGGACTAAACTAACCCTAACTATAGGACTAAACCAACCCTAACTATAGGACTAAACTAACCTCAACTATAGAATTAAACTAACCTCAACTATAGGACTAAAGTAACCCTAACTATAGGACTAAACTAACCATAACTATAGGACTAAACTAACCTCAACTATAGGACTAAACTAACCCTAACTATAGGACTAAACTAACCCTAACTATAGGACTAAAGTAACCCTAACTATATAGCTAAACTAACCTCAACTATAGGACTAAACTAACCTTGACTATAGGACTAAACTAACCCTAACTATAGGACTAAACCAACCCTAACTATAGGACTAAACTAATGTCAACTATAGAATTAAACTAACCTCAACTATAGGACTAAACTAACCCTAACTATAGGACTAAACTAACCATAACTATAGGACTAAAGTAACCCTAACTATATGGCTAAACTAACCTCAACTATAGAATTAAACTAACCTCAACTATAAGACTAAACTAACCCTAACTATAGGACTAAACTAACCATAACTATAGGACTAAAGTAACCCTAACTATATGGCTAAACTAACCTCAACTATAGGACTAAACTAACCTTAACTATAGGACTAAACCAACCCTAACTATAGGACTAAACTAACCTCAACTATAGGATTAAACTAACCTTAACTATAGGACTAAACTAACCTCAACTATAGGACTAAACTAACCCTAACTATAGGACTAAATTAACCCTAACTATAGGACTAAACTAACCTCAACTATAGGACTAAACTAACCATAACTATAGGACTAAACTAACCCTAACTATAGGACTAAACTAACCATAATTATAGGACTAAACTAACCATAACTATAGGACTAAACTAACCCTAACTATAGGACTAAACTAACCATAACTATAGGACTAAACTAACCTCAACTATAGGACTAAACTAACCCTAACTATAGGACTAAACTAACCATAACTATAGGACTAAACTAACCTCAACTATAGGACTAAACTAACCTCAACTATAGGACTAAACTAACCATAACTATAGGACTAAACTAACCCTAACTATAGGACTAAACTAACCATAACTATAGGACTAAACTAACCTCAACTATAGGATTAAACTAACCCTAACTATAGGACTAAACTAACCCTAACAAAATGGCTAAACTAACCTCAACTATAGGACTAAACTAACCTCAACTATAGGATTAAACTAACCTCAACTGTAGGACTAAACTAACCCTAACTATAGGACTAAACTAACCATAACTATAGGACTAAACTAACCTCAACTATAGGATTAAACTAACATTAACTATAGGACTAAACTAACCTCAACTATAGGACTAAACTAACCCTAACTATAGGACTAAATTAACCCTAACTATAGGACTAAACTAACCTCAACTATAGGACTAAACTAACCCTAACTATAGGACTAAACTAACCCTAACTATAGGACTAAACTAACCCTAACTATAGCACTAAACTAACCATAATTATAGGACTAAACTAACCATAACTATAGGACTAAACTAACCATAACTATAGCACTAAACTAAACATAATTATAGGACTAAACTAACCTCAACTATAGGACTAAACTAACCCTAACTATAGAAAAAAGAGAGAAAAATTCCAAGGCACTCTCTTAAAAGTGAAGAATAAAAAGCCTTTATTAAACTGGCCTGGTTACAAAAACCTATATAATCATATAAAAACATTTAAAAACCCCAACGCGTTTCAGCATAAATGGCCTTCATCAGGGAGTCAGGAGTCAGTCCCTAACTATAGGACTAAACTAACCCTAACTATAGGACTAAACTAACCATAACTATAAGACTAAACTAACCATAACTATAGGACTAAACTAACCATAACTATAGGACTAAACTAACCATAACTATAAGACTAAACTAACCATAACTATAGGACTAAACTAACCATAACTATAGGACTAAACTAACCATAACTATAGGACTAAACCAGAGGTCTGCACTCATGGTCCTAGAGAGCCGATATCCTGCATCTTTTCGATATATATCCCTTTTCCAACACTCCTGACAGTTGTTATCGGTCTTCTGCAGAGCTTGATGATAGGCTGTGTTGGAAAAGGGATACATCTAAAACATGTAGGAAAATGGCTCTGTAGGACCAGGGTTGCAGACAACTGGACTAAGCTAACCATAACCACAGGACAAAACTTTCAGAACCCAGAAGGCGTTCCATATTTCATCTGTTCTTTGTTCCAGTGTGAGTCTATGGAAGTGTTTTCACTATACTGTAAGGCTTATGACTTGGTCTTACAGACAAGACAAGTGTTTCCAGGCACAACAAAGCTGTTATTTAACATCTCCTTCTTAAAACATGAGCCTCTGGGTTGGACCTTTCAAGGTCACTCAAAGTCAAAGGTCATGATCAGATTTTGGAGCCTACATGTAGTTTCCTATCTGTTAACAATAGTAACTAAGTACTTAGGAAATAGAAATCTGGTACGGGCTTCAAAATTGTGTTATGACCTTTGACCTTGAGTGACCTTGGAAAGTGGTGATACGTATTCAGTTATTATTGTTGACAGACAGGAAACTACATGTAGGTTTCAAAATGCTATTGTGACCATGAGCGACGTTGAAAGATCAAACCTGTAGTCTCACACCATTTGTTTTGTTGTAGTTTGTTCATGTGACTCAAAAAGATTTTTCATAAAAAAAAAAACAAGTTTTATTTTTTAATTTGTATTCATGCAATATGAGGGTCAGTAGAAAAGCAACAACTGAGACCGTGAGCAGATAATGACGTGAGGGTCGTGGATCGACATCGCTGATGAAAACTGTAGCAGATATTTGGGTTGTGTTTATGTGACTTATCAAAGACAACAGGTCCAGTCCATATGTTCCAGGATCGGAAAAAGTGGGACTGAGCTGGTTCTCAAAACCTCTGTAGAGTCACTGCTTTGGATATTTGTTTAATGATGATCATTTTTAACTACAACTTTATTCTCATAATGTTTCGACTTTAAAATTATCTCCATATTTTACAACTTCATTGTCATAGTGACAAGTGTTTTTAATTTTCTTTTGTGAACCTAATAGGCTGCCATAGTTTAAGGCTTTTCTTATATATATATATATATATATATATATATATATATATATATATATATATATATATATATATAAATAAATAAATAAAACATCTACTGCATATAAAAACAACAGCACTCCTTTAACAGCCCATCACAGGATTGTTTTTCAGAAAAGGCCATAAAACCATATGAGTCATCCAACTTCCTTTTTATAAAATAAAACACCACTGGCATTTCATATTTACAACATAATGAAGAGGAACAAACAGGAGAGAATATCTGTGACCTGAGAATATAAAATAACCTAAACTCTTAATGAGCCAAACATCCATAATTAACCCTTAAATTCCCAAATGTCGACCTTTAACCCTTAAAGACTGAAACATACACCATTAAACAGTTTTTCCATCTTTTCATAATCATCAGCTATAACTATATATGGATGTTCAGAGGCTCTGTAGTTACCATGGAAACACCATCATCTCCTCCAACATTGATTCTTTCGTCAAATCCATGCAGTTGGATCAGTGACAGTGGATGGATACATTGAGTTTATGTTCAGTTCAGGACAGATTTGACTGAAAAAGACACCGTTTAATCAGTTTAAACTGTTTCTGATATAAAAACCATCAACTTTAATCTGAATTTAATGAAAATCTTCAGGATCAGTACATTAAATCTAGAAAATATAGGATTTAGATTGAAAGAAAAAAAACAATAAAGAGATAGAATAAATGGTAATAAATTACTTAAATGTGGAGAAAATGTCATTTGTGAACATGTGTGCATGTTACTGGGTTAATATTTATTTATTAATTTATGACTGTTAATTTTGTGCTTAAACACTGGCTAACATGCCTTTCATAGACCAACTTTTGAAACTTGAACTTTGTTAAAACCAGAGCAAGTTGACTGATGCAAGCACACGATAGAAGAGCTGATGGAAAACCACTAAAACAAAAAACACACACACACACACACACACGATACACACACTTCCTGGTTTCAGTCCAAACTGGTGCTTCTGAAACAAATCACTTCCTGTTTGACTCACAAACACAAATGTCTTGAGCACTGGTATGGGGATGTCCCAATCTGACTGTTAAGTTTTGGGTTAGCGTTAGCATTAGCATTAGAGTTCAGCCTAATATAATATAATATAATATAATATAATATAATATAATATAGAATTAACCCTCCAAAGCGGTGTCAATGGGTATTGTTTTTGTTTATTTTATTTTTTGTTTGTCCACTTGTCTGTCAGTAACTTTACACATTTACTAATAGACCAATTTCCATGAAATTTTCAGGAAAGGTGTGAAGTGGTCCATAATAGATCCCATTGGTGAATATAGGTCAAAGGTTAATGTCACCAAAAATGTCTTTTCACAATGATCAGAGAAAGGGCAAATCAGGAATTTCCTTTTCATTCCTGTACACTCACTTTTACAGTTTGTTTTTGCTCTCACTGTCGATGTGCATTGACATCAAGTCAAATTTGAAAACTCCAGGTCAAAGGTCAGGATAAAGGTCAAAATTGAATTTTGGATATAACTTTTGAACTATTCATCTTATAGATTTCCAATGAGCACCAAAATACTGGTCTTTCAATTCTGCATCTTGTGTGTATAGATTTGACCTATTATTGTCCCAAGAGGTCAGGGGTCACTTGGTCAATATTTAAAAAACTCAAATGGGCAATAACACAAAAACCAGTGGCAATAGAGACTTGACAGATAGGAAAACTGATATGAGCTTCAAAATGGCATCATGACCTTTGACCTTGAATAACCTTAATAGGTCAAACATTTTGAGGGGGAGATATTCATTAAGAGCTACAATTTTTTTCAAGAGGGTGAGATTTGTTGTGCGTGGCACCACTCTTTTTCACAAATTTTTACAGATTTTCTTTAATTTTTACAGATTTTCTTTAATTTTTTTTTACAGATTTTCTCTGCTTTCACTCCTAACAAACTTAATGTACATTATGTTTTACATCCATTTTTCTTTTGGATCATTCACTTCTTGGAGCAGTTGTTAACATTTTTAAAATCATTTTGCTGAAAGAAATGTTGGTGTCTGTGTAATCAGATGAAAACAGTCTGAAACCGTGGCCTGGAACCATGTTCTTTCTGTCTTTGATTTCTGCCTGAATGTGTTTTTACTTGTGTGATTTAGGGCTGTGGGTAAAACCTGCCTCCTCATCAGTTACACAACAAATGCTTTCCCTGGGGAGTACATTCCAACTGTGTGAGTATGAAAACGCACTACACACACACACACTGTATACACATGCACTGTACACACACACACACACACCGCATACCACACATAGACACACACTGTATACATACACACACACACACTGTATACATACACACGCTCACGCTGTTGATTATTCTTTATTTTATTATTTTGTATTATTTGTATTATTTTATTATTCTGTTGATTATTATAAATGAAATTTCAAACATGTAGTTAATGAAATTAAACCAATCAAACAAGAAACCATCAATAATGATACACAAAGGGTTGATAAATAAACAAAATTTAAAAATACATATACATACACACACACACAAACACATTCATACACATGTAATAAATTAAAATAAATGAAATTAAACTTGCTTGAAAAGGAGTAGGAGGAAGTAAATATTTCTAACACTTTTTTACACTGTGCACATATTGTACACACACACACACACACACACACATACACATACACACTTCTTCTCACCTTATAAAATAATGTCCATATAAACGTTAACACACGTCATTCTTCATATCATTCATACTTAGTCCTTTTCCTAAACGGCCACATGTGCAGAAAGCAGCTGATGTCATCACAGCTGACAGGTTCAGGCTGGAAGCAGCAGGTTCACACAAACACACTTCAGTCCTTAGAAAACTGGAGGGGGCGGGGCTTACTGATAGCCCCGCCTACACAGAGACTCATTCTGAATTAAAGGTAAATGTCAACTGGACTGAAATAAATTATTGTTTGGGGGGGTTTTTTTACACAGAAATATGAGTCTGAAATATAATCTGAGTCACAGTTTGTCTGATGAAGTAGTTTAAGAATCAGATGGACACATGTTAGGTGTCCAAATATTCAAACATTATTAATTCAAACAATATTCATACACACGCACATGTTATTATCATTGAATCATACTGTTCAAATCCAGCTGATGTGTTTATGGCTTCATTACCAGTTGGACTGTTAAAGTACTTCATTACCTGTTGGACTGTTAAAGTACTTCATTACCTGTTGGACTGTTAAAGTACTTCATTACCTGTTGGACTGTTAAAGTACTTCATTACCCATTGGACTGTTGAAGTACTTCATTACCTGTTGGACAGTTAAAGTACTTCATTACCTGTTGGACTGTTAAAGTACTTCATTACCTGTTGGACTGTTAAAGTACTTCATTACCTGTTGGACTGTTAAAGTACTTCATTACCCGTTGGACTGTTAAAGTACTTCATTACCCGTTGGACTGTTAAAGTACTTGATTACCTGTTGGACTGTTAAAGTACTTCATTACCTGTTGGACTGTTAAAGTACTTCATTACCCGTTGGACTGTTAAAGTACTTGATTACCTGTTGGACTGTTAAAGTACTTGATTACCTGTTGGACTGTTAAAGTACTTGATTACCTGTTGGACTGTTAAAGTACTTCATTACCCGTTGGACTGTTGAAGTAGTCATTGAAGTACCAGATTACTTGCTGACCCAGTGGATTACCTGCAGGTTTGATAACTACTCAGCCAATGTGATGGTGGACAGTAAACCAGTCAACCTGGGCCTATGGGATACAGCTGGACAAGAGGACTACGATAGGCTCCGCCCACTGTCCTACCCACAGACGGTAAAGATACACAGATGTTTACATACATTAATGCTATAGTGAAGGTTTCAGTGTGAAGTTCATACACTTTATATATAATAAAAGTCTCATAAAGAAGTGATTAGTGTCATCTGCATATTTAGATATAATACCTAGACGTGTCAAATGATCACATTAATTAATATGAATTCATTACAGTGTTATTTAGTGTGTTATGTTTTTTAATGTCATTAATCTCATTTTTAATCTATAACTTTACTGTTTGAGTATGTGAGTTTACTTTCTGATGTACTACATTAACCCCTTAATGCATTTATTAATGTATTTTAATTCATCATCGTGATTAATCTGCTAAAACATTTTAACACAATTCAATGGAGCAGTTGTTTACAAGTGTGAAATTGAAACAGGTGAAGGTGTTGAATAAACATGTTAATTGCATATATATTCATATTCTTGCATATATTTTGGATATTTTAGGATCATTTTTGGTGTTTTTTCCCCTGTATTTGAGAAGAGATTTGGAAAATGTTTAGGATTTTTTTGTGCTAGTTTTTCGTTTTTTTGTTTGTTTATTTGTTTCTTAGTGTTTTTCTGTGCATTTGGTGGGAAATTTGAGTACAAAAAAAGAAAACCTAAGTGTTTTGTTTGTGATTAATTTAAATTATTCCAAAGCAATCCTATGATTAATCTTATTAAAACATTTTAATCATTTGACATCCATAAAAATGGAAATGTTAAATTAATTAAGTGGAAATAATTAATTTGACTATAGCACATACAATAAATAGATTTGTTTAATATGTTGCATATTTGTAACAGTAGGCATTAAGGTGTTAAAGTTGAATTTATTTGACATTGGCAACAGGAAAAGCAACAAGTTTAGTTTTCAATAATTGTAATGATCACAAAAGTGTTCGGACTGATTTTGTATGATGGTTAACATACAGCAATTTATATAAACCTGATGTTTTATTTAATTTTATTTATTTATTTATTTGTTTGTTTATTATTTGTAGATTGACAAAAAGACAAAAGTCAGATATACAGTGGAATAGAAATTATTATTATTATTATTATTATTATTATTATTATTATGCTACTTAATTTATTCTCCATTTACCACAATGTAAAATTTCAAAGTGATCCAGAATCCAGTATCTCTTCCGGATCATCACTAAAATCTAATCATTTGTTCCTTGTGACACCGCAAACATGTCATGAAATCTTCATCAAGATCCGTCCATAAGTTTTTGAGTTATCTTGCTAACTAACAGACAGACAGACAGGCAAACAAACTCCAGCAAAAACATAACTTCCTTAGTGGAAGTAATTAATTCATCTCTTTTTGTAAATCTCTTGACAGTACTAATAATACCACCTGACATCTGCAGGTTTCAGAACATAAAGTTAATCCATCACATTTGTAACTGAATGTTTCCATGTTTGTCGTTGCAGGATGTTTTCCTCATCTGTTTCTCTCTGGTCAGTCCGGCCTCATACGAGAACGTCAGAGCCAAGGTGAGCTGACTTTGGATTTTCATCACTTTAAGCATAATCTAAAACAGAGGAGAATGAAGATTAATGTGCAGTTAAATGATCTACTAATTATTATAAATGTATTTCTACACAGACCTTTATAACAGTTGAAGGTGCATTCATTATTTCTGCCTCTTGACATTCAGAGGTGGGAAGTAACTAAGTAAAAGTACTTTGTTACTGTACTTAAGTATATTTTTTTAGGTATCTGTACTTCAGTATATTTTTTCTGACGTTTTACTTTTCCTCCCTAGAGTTTTTCATAAATATCTGTACTTTATATTCCTTACATTCTCAGAATAGGCTTGTTACTTTTTCAAACAAAAAGATGTAACGGTGCGAAAAATCAGTGAAGAGAAATTATAACTTTCTATATTATAATTTTGACTTTTTATCTCAGAATTATGTTTTTTTTCATCTCATAATGATAACTTTTTATATACTCTGGTTTCCTTCCACCATTCAAACACATGCACTCATAGGTTAATTGGTTAATCTAAATCAGGGGTGTCCAAATCCAGTCCTCAAGGGCCGGTGTCCTTCATATTTTAGAAATTTCCCTCTTCCACATGATTCAGTTTAACCCTTTAACTCCTGAAACTTTAGCAATTCCACAGTAAAAAGAATTAAAATAAGCAACAATATAAACAAAAATGGCCAAAGTCATCAATAAAATGAACAAAAATGAATAATAAACTGACAAAATAATTAGTAACATGCACAAAGTAAGACACAAAGTTTTTGTTCCTTTTGTGGCTCATTGTTTATTTTTTTACATTCTACTTTTTATTTTATTTTTTCTTTCATTTTGCTCCATTTGTGTCATGTTACTAATTATTTTGAACACCCCTGATCTAAATTGTCCATAGGTGTGAATGTGAGAGTGATTGTTTGTTTATATATATTCAGCCCTGAGATGAACTGGAGACTCATACAGGGTGTACCCCGCCTACACCCATTGTAGCTGGATTAGGCCCCCAGTGACCCCTGTGACCCTAGTGAGGATAAAGTGGGTTCAGATGACGAGACAATTGAGAAGTTGTAGTTTTTACATTTACTTATGTAACAGAGTTGAATCAGTACTTCTACTTTTACCAGAGTATTTTTTCCCACACAAGTAGCTGTACTTCTACTTAAGCACAGAATGGGAGTACTTTTACTAGCACACGATCATATCTAACAATCAACAAACATGCATGTGAAGGTTCAGGTTTTAGGTTCTGTTTACTTTATTATCAGCTTCTTCAGTGATCTTTTTGTCTCCTAGGTTAAATACTAGATCCTCCAGTAGGTTCTAGACCACATCCACTGGTGGAACGTGTAAAAACACAAATGAAGACCAAAGCTACAAATGCTCAGATCAGATGTGGTCACTTCTGCCCCAGCCTGTTTATTCCCAGCATGCACTGCAAACCTAGAGGAAAAACAGAACAAAAGTTTTGACATTTCAACACCAGAGGCTCCAAACATTACAGTTTAACACAAGAATAGGAGAAGCTGATGTCACATCAACTGCCTCTCTCTCTCCCTCTCTCTCTCTCTCTCTCTCTCTCTCTCTCTCTCTCTCTCTCTCTCTCTCTCTCTCTCTCTCTCTACATATATATATATATATATATATATATATATATATATATATATATATATATATATATATATATATATATATATATATATATATATATATATATATTCATCCATTAGATGTAAGGGGGGGGGGGGTGCAGTGGTTAGCACTAGAGGTAAGATCTTAAGGGCCTAAAATGTCAATCATTACATTCAGGCTACTCTCTCACTGACTTTTAAAATATATATATATATATATATATATATATATATATATATATATATATATGTTTATAAAAATGTATACTAGAACTATGTGTGGATACTAAACTAAGGAATACTTAGACCTTGTTCCGCAAAAAAACAGAAGTCTCCTCATCACAACACGTACTGAACTAAATTCTTGCAAAGACAATTCAAAGAACTCCTTCCTGTCTCTGTCTATTATCCACCCGTCATTGTTCTTCTTTGTCTCTCTCTCTCTCTCTTAAAGTGCCACTATATTCTTAAGGACGTACTGCTGCTGTGGTTTATGGCCCAATTTTCAACCCATCAAAATGTCGGACGGCCTTAAATTTTTCCCGTCAACTCTTAAAAAAAGTCTGTCAATGATGGAAAATTGTTGGTTAATGTAACTTCTGCAGACACTGAAATATAAAAGATGTAAATGTATACATTCTTGTTTAACTTAGATTTTGTTACAAAAGACAAGCTTTAGTTTGTTATCACAAATAAAATATGAAATTTTGGGTTTGCTTCAGAGTCGGGCCTGCAAATCAAGGTAATTGGTCGGGCTCGGGCTGGGTTGGGCTTTAATACCCGTGTGCCGTTATCAGGTTGGGCTGGATTTTGTAGGCCTGATCTTACCTCTAGTTAGCACTCGTGCTAACCCTGCACCAGAGCTTTCTGTGTGGAGTTTGCATATTCTCCTAGTGTCTGTGTGGGTTTTCTCCGGGTACTACCACACGATCACATCTAACAATCAACAAACATCCATGTGAAGGTTCAGGTTTTAGGTTCTGTTTATTTTATTATCAGCTTCTTCAGTGACCTTTTTGTCTCTTAGGTTACATACTAGATCCTCGAGTAGGTTCTAGACCACATCCACTGGTGGAACGTGACCCTACTGAGGATAAAGCGAGTTCAGATGATTTTATATATATATATATATATATATATATATATATAGTGTACTTTGACTTGCTGTTCCTAAAATGTACTCACTTCTCTTCTGGTTCAGTGATAATCTGTAAACCACATCTGGTCTGAATCCAAACAATAGTTTTACTGTTAAAGTGCAAACAAACTGAACCAAAACCAATAGCACTTGCCCCGCCATTCAAGGAGTGGGGCCATGAAGCACTGTAGAGGCAGAACAGGGGGCGGGGCCATGAAGCGCTGTAGAGGCAGAACAGGGGGTGGGGCCATGAAGCGCTGTTTGTGGCTGGTTCCCTAAAAGGTCAGTGGGTGAACCTGTTTCTTTTCACCCCTCCAGTGGTACCCAGAGGTGCGTCATCACTGCCCTTCCACTCCCATCATCCTCGTTGGCACCAAACTGGATCTGAGGGACGAGAAGGAAACCATTGAGAAACTGAAGGAAAAAAAACTGGCACCCATCACTTATCCACAGGGTCTGGCTCTGGCCAAGGAGATAGGTGAGTCCAGATGACTTATGAGCTTTAGTTCATTATTATTAAATGCCATGGAACGGCAGAGTTATGTTTTCGTTGGCGGTTATGTTACTGTCTGTCTATAAGCAAGAGAACTCCAAAAGTTATCGAATTGAACTGAATTGATCCCTTACAGGAAATTAATTTCTTACAAGAGCAGAGAATACAGTGCAGTAACAGGTTACCCCCTACAGGCACCAAGTAAAATTCCATGAAAGAGATGAGAAAGGAAATACTTGCAAGTGCACATTTAGTATGACCCACATTTAACACAAAACAGATAACATTACTCAAGTTCAATGAGCTGGATTTTTTTCTTAGGGATAGTCTGAAGACAGTGGTATAAACAAAGATAAGTCTGCAAACAGAGAACAGACTTATCACATTGTAGGAGAATTCAAGGACACATGAGGGATAAGACACAAGGAGCCCAAACAGAGACAACTTATTCTGCTCTAGGACTAAAATTAAGCCCTTGTAGGGTTATACATAGGGTTATAAAATAGACTTCCCCCCACACATCACTCATGGACCCTGCAGTTGTAACTTCCGTTCATCAACCTCTGCCCTCAGTCCAGATAAAACTCTCAGAGCTTCAGGCAGCTGCCTAGTGATGAAATCTGATCTCCTCTGTGAATCTGTGGATCGATTCAGCAGGTCGGTTCCCAAACTTGCAGACTGAGTCACCACGGAGCTGATCTGTCCTACACAGTTCACAAGATTGTCCTAGGACTGGGTCATCGGCAGCTTTAGTTCGGTCACAGTGTCAGTGAGTTCTGTGAAGAGCACCCGAATTTCGTCATGTAGCATCAGTAGTCCTTTCGCTGCTATGATTTTCCCAACTTTGCGATGGATCAACATTCCTCCCAGACCAAAAGTGAGGAAAGTTTACCACCATAAATCAAAATATATACACATCTTCTATGTCCTTGATAAACAGAGGTGTCAAGCATACAGCCTGCCATTGTCGCCATTGAATCCAGGCTGTACCCAGACAGGCTTGTCCCTCGAGGACAGTCTGGTTCTCCTGGACCATGGGTGGATTTGGCTGAAATTTTCAGGAAATGTTGATACTAACACAAAGAAAACAATAATAAATTTGGGTGGTGATTGGTGGAGGTGTGTGTGTGGTGAGGGGGTCATGTATGTTTTATTGGGTTGGTGACAGAAGTGAAAGTGAAACCTACAGCTAATTTAGGGGGGGTGGGGCCTGATCTGCCTTGGTGGTCTGAGCACTTTTTTAGTTTAACCTGTATTTAACCTTTATTCAATATTCATTTGATTGTTATTTTACCTGTATTTAACTGTTGTTCATCCTTTCATTTCTCAAAATTCTGCTAAAATTTAAATGCATTTTGAATTTAAAGTTAAAAATGTGGTTTTATTCAGAACATAATGAACCTCCTCAAACCCAGAAAACGACAAGTTCGGACTTTTTTTTCATTCAATAATTGTTTAGATTAGACACACCATGATTTAAGAAGTTAAAATGTGTTTGACTGCTTTGTTCAGATGGGTTTTCTTATGTCTGATCCAATTTTTTGGGATGCGGGGGGGTTATGTGTGCAGATGCAGTGAAGTATCTGGAGTGTTCAGCTTTGACCCAGCGTGGTCTGAAGACGGTGTTCGATGAGGCCATCAGGGCTGTTCTGTGCCCCCAGCCCACCAAGGTCAAGAAGAAGCCCTGTTCACTGCTCTGAGAGGTAAGGTGTGTGTGTGTGGGGGGGGGGGGGTTCCACTGGTTCTGCATGGAACTCTTTTGAAGTTCTACTAATTTGCACTTTTGGAATAAGGAACTTGATATTCTATATATTGGAGTTACTGCAGCGGTTCTCAAATCCGGTCCTCATGGCCCAGTGTTCTGCATGTTTCAGATATCTCACTCTTCTTTTTTTCTATAAAATATAATAAAACATTTTATTTATGTATTTTTTGGGGAGGGTTATTAATTTAAAAAAAAAATTAAATAAAAACAAAAAATAAAACAATTTTACAAAATATAATTTAAAAGAAATAAAAATACCAAAAAATGTTTAGAAAAAATTTACTCAACTTTAAAAAATAAAAATAAAACATTATCAGGCTTCCAAAGAGCTGATCAAAAATTGAACTAGGTGTGATAGAATAGAAGCGGGAACACTGGCCACGATTTCAGAACTCTGTGTTAGTGTCAGATTATTTACAACAGTGATTATTGATGGTCCTGTAATTTAGGGGCATCTGTTGGTCCTCACTGTGAAAACTGAACTCATCTATTTTTTCATTTTTCATCTCAAATGTCACAGAAATGATGCAAAAAAACTATTTTTCCAGCATGTACAAGTGGGGTGGGGGCCCCAGGGATTTCTTGGTTGGAGCCCATTAATAAACAAAGCATCGCATTTGTGATTTAATAGAAAAAAAACATATTGCACACTTCTGTTTCTTCCTCTTTCAGTAAATACAGATGAAGTTTTACACAGATGTCTGATGGAAAATGACACTAATGATAGATAAGCTGCACAGTTAATTCTAATAATGATGGTTGTTGTGACGGCCATGGGCGTCGCAGCCGTGGGGGATGGGGGTGTTGCGACACCCCCACTTCTCCAACCAGATGATTTCATACCCCCCACTTTTTCCTGAGTTTATATATTGTATCATTAATAGATCCAGGGAACAGATGAAGAGTTGGTCTCACCTACTTTTTATTTCAGGATAAACAGTTACTGTTGGTCGCAATCGCGCCAAACAAACATCAATAACATTGCGTGGCTGTTACAATATCTATGGTTTAAACAGTTTACCCGCCCGGGCGGCACAATGGCATATTTAAATGAAGCTTATCTCAGTTCGCCGGGCGAAATGTAAACAGCTCTTCTTCGTGGTGTTAGCAAACAGTCATCAACCAGTAAGTAATGAGAAATGATGCTGTTGTTAAACTAAGTTAAACTAAACTATGTCTTATTCTGTAACATATACTCGAAGCCAGTGGTTCTCGAACTTTTTTCACTGATGTTCCCCTTGAGGAACATATTTTTAGTCGTCTACCCTGACATGGACAAAACATTTTTGTAAGAAAAAAGAGGAACAGTGTCTGTAAAACCAGTGTCAGATTTTTAAAATCCAAATTTATATCAGGTTTTTGTCTTTTTGTCTTTTTTTTTTTTTTTTACATTTTATCTCATAATTTTTTTTTACTTTTTATCTAATAATTTAGATTTTTTTTATTTCAGAATTTTTACTTATGAATTAAATAAATGTTTAATTGAGGAAAAACACATTTTTGTTATTTTTTTCGGCCATATATTACTTTTTAATATGAAAATGTAACCATTAATGGATAATTGTTCGTTAATTTTCCCATGATAGATTCAGAATATTTTGCTCATGTGCCACAACCTAGAACACCCCCATATTTTAAATGGCTGTGATGCCCCTGGTGACGGCACTTACATACAAACTGCAGCATCTTCCCAGAGGTCAAAAGGTCAAACAGTTGTGATGTGCCCTTCATTAAGTGTGGGAGCTGATGCTAATGTGGCCTCCTGTTTCAGATCAGTGCAGATGGATGGATGGACGGCTGACCCCAGAACGTTGAAACTGTTGTCCATGTAGGCAGAGCTGACTAGACCACGCCCACATTTGAATGTTTTTAAAGTCTGGACAACATCAGGATCTCAGAGGAAACATCTGTTGCTGAATTTTGGGGGAAACAACGGTGAATGGAAACAGTCCTTATGTTAAAAATCATGTATTAATCCTTTTAATGGTTGTTGTTGTTTAGAGAATGATGGATAATAGAGGTACGTAAAGATCAAAAATATAATTTTCTATCAAGAGGAGCCTGAACAATATTGTATTTAGTATCAAATGTTTGTCTTAATATTCAAATAAAACTCATCACATCATTTCAAAAGCATGTGTTGGATATTTTGTGAAGGTTCTGATGTAAAGGACACGTACTGCAGAACTGAAGACGACACTCAAAGGTTTAAAGGGGCGGAGCCTTCTGCTCAATACCTGTTTGGGTTCAAGTTAATTACTGTTCCGAGCAAGTTAACCTGTGGGGAACCCTGGATTCTAGATGAGCTGCTTCTGATGAAGACCTTAACAAAAGATCTGAGTCTATGGTTGAATCCCATTTCACCCATTACCCCTACTCTATTTGGCACCTTCACATGAAGAGGTAGTGTTGTCCTAATTCTCACTTAAACCTAGGGACTAAGGTGAAGGGCTGTATAGGTCTTGAAACAAAGACAAATCCGGACCATACAATGAATGGAGGGGTAGAAGAAATTTGCCATAATTGTGTTTAAATTATCGGTCAGATGAAGGAAAACACAGACATAAAGTGCAGTAATGATGAAAGAAACACAAATGTATGGATTTTTACCTCAACTTATTCATTTGATTGATTGTTAATGTTGTTTTAATGTATAATAGGTCACATTACAAGTAATTGCTGCAAAGAGACGACCATTGCAGAAATGTTTACAACTGCTGGTGTGTATGTTGAATAATTTTGGAAACAAGTTTTCACTTCTATTAACATTAACATATTTTGCAAAGTCTCCACTACATGGAATTGACATGACTCAGCTTAACTTGAGCAACAGGTAATATTCCTGGAGAATGTTTCCATTACAGCAGGGGTGTCAAACTGCGGTCCTCGAGGGCCAGGGTCCTGCATGTTTTAGATGTTTCCCTCTTCCATTACACCTGGAGGCCATTACATCATTATCAGTCTGATGAGGAGCTGATTATTAACTCTTTATGTGTCAGCGCTGATGCATTCTGAATGGATGATGTTTAAATATTCTGAAAAATTCAACCGTTTTCCTTTTAGTTTTGTGGATGGAAAAGGTGCCAAAAAGCAAGAGTTTTTTATTTTTTATTTTATTTAAACATGTTTAAAGGCTAAATTAAAATTGCTGGAACCAAATTTCAATACTAGTTTGTTTTTTTTTAGTTTAGTTTATTTCAGTCATATATTCACTTCAAAGCAGCAAAAAGAGAGAGAACAATAGCCTACAGAATTTGACTGAAAAAGGCTCAGGCAGAAGCAAAGATTATTAAGTAATAAGTAATTTTCCACATTATTTGTCATTTTGTAAATATTTATTAGTTTTTGTTGCTCATTTTGTTAATTTTTCTACATTTTGGTTTTTTAAATTTAGTATTTTTCTTTGATAGGTGTCTTACTTTGCTCATGTTACAATTATTTTGTTAGTTCTCAGGAGTTAAAGAGTTAAACTGAATCACATGGAAGAGGGAAATATCTAAAACATGCAGGACACCAGCCCTCGAGGACTGGAGTTTGACACCTGTGCATTACAGGATAGCACTAGCCCCTTTAGTAAGGCTTTTATTTTGAAAATCCTCATGTGTGTATGCCCTAACGCTGAGTAGCCTGGAGACACCACAGCCTAATGATGTCTGGAGGCACCGCCCCTAACTATCATCAGGGGGCAGAAGACACCGCCCCTTAACTACCCCTCTATCTTGATTGTACTTTCTAATTCTGAATTATATCCATGTGATTGATAGTGTTTGTAAAGTCATGAAGCCAGTTACAGAAACAAATGTAGAAACTTTTAATTGATCTAAAACATATTGAACCACAAATTTAACCACCAGTTTAATTACAAATGGGAGATACATATGGATGATGTTTCCTTTGTTCTTCCTGTTCTTCTAACCACACCCCCCTTCAGGTCACACCTTTCGCTCCAACTTTGGCTGTAGAAAAAAAAAAGAGGTTGGAAATTTAGTTTTTATTTTTAAACCTAAATGTGGTTCAAAGGTAAGATACTGTTAGCCCAGATGTGGTTCTAAGGCAGGGGTCTCAAACTCATTTTTTTCAGGGGCCACATTTAGCCTGATTTGATCTCCAATTGGCCGGACCAGTAACTTTAAAACATAATAACCAATAAAAAATAATGACTCAACATTTTTGTCATTGTTTTAGTGCAAAAAAACCCAATTAAATTATGAAAATACTTTTATAAATTATCCAAATGCAAAAAAAAAAAAAAAAAAGTACAATTAAGGTCAATTTTAATAATATTCTGCCTCAGTTTGTCATTAGTCCATGTGTTTTATTATGGATCAGTTCTACAAAGACACTAAAGTCTTAGTAACAGAAACAGAAAATGGTTTAAATTGTGTCTAATTTTCTTTAGACATTTCAGGTTGTTTACCTTTGTTCAGATTATTCACATGTTATTGTTACAGGATAGTTTGTAAATGTAAATATTTTCATTAATTAATGTTAGTTTTTCCACTAAAACAAAGATACACATTTGAAGTTGTCATCATTTATAGACAGAGAAAAAAATGTGAGAAGAAAATAGTCTTTTTTTTTTTTTTTAGTTATTATTCTCTTCAGCTCAGGGGCTGCATTGGAACATTTGGTGGGCCGCGTGTTTGAGACCCCTGTTCTAAGGTAAGGTAGTGTTTGTCCACATGTGGTAGTAAGGTAAGGTACTATTAGTCCAGATGTGGTTGTAAGGTTTATTTTTTTTCATGTATATGTTGTTTGTTTTTTTAAATATATATATATTAAATTAGCATTAATCTGGATGTGGTTCTGGTGTGGACCTACCTGTCCCGTTTTCCATCAGAGTTTTGATCCAGTTCATCTTTACTCGGGGACCACGTCTGTGATCCAACGGAGGTATGGAGGGTTCCCCTGGTCGATGGGGACACTGATGACCTCAGCAACTTCATAGGGATGATTGGACCTGGAAAAGACAAACAGGGTCAACCAAGACCAGTTTAACTCCAAAACCTGCAGCTGGATCCACATGTGGGTCCAGTTTAATGCTTAACACCTGTAACAGATCTGTTCTACGTACAAGACCTGACCGTCAGCAATAGTTTTGCTTTGGGAAAACTCACCGAACAAATGTGGCCAGGTCTGGGATCTTGGAACTTCTAGTTTTAATCATCTAAAAATGGAAAGTGCACACAGATACAACAGTGATTTTTTATGTTTTATTGACCCAAACTGAAACAGCAACGATAAAAGAAGCAAAATATCAAACAACATTCAAACTCAGAAGAACATTTAGTCGTGTTAACACCACATCGGAAAGATACAAACACTTGTTACTATGACGATAAAGTCACAATATTATGAAAATTAAGAAAACATTGTCAGTGGGATAAAAAAGTCCAAATTTATAAATCGTAAACTTGAATCCTTGCTGATGACAGCATCAACTTTCACTTCTGTCAAAGCAGATGACTGATGGTAATGTGTTGATGGTGGGCGGGGCTAATAGGCTGAGTACTTTTGTGTAATTCAAGATTTTTTTTAGCCACGTTATCCCCATTCATTTCATGTATGGGTCTAGTCGTGCTTCATAGTCAGGGGAGGCGGGGCTAAAAGGTTGTCTTTTAAATCCCTTTGTATGCAATAGGACGGTACTACAAATAATCAGCGTAATCTTTAGAGTTAGGAATAACTAATCAAATTTGGGGATTATGGAATTTAACAACTGTTTTCCGCTTCTATAAAAATAATTTAAAGATTACTGGTGTTTTCTCACATTCCTCACTCATCTTTGATAAAAAGGAAATCGCCACCAAGTCGGCAGCCATCTATCATCGTTGTTATTCTTCCATGGTTGTTTCCGGTTCTTTCTTTCCAAATCGTCGCAGTGTCACTTTGTTACGCCTGCCCTCTGACTCTGTGATTTGTCGGCCAGTTTCAGGGAAATCTAGCTAGGCTACATAGTTCATAGTTCATGTTATTGTTCTTAATTCAAGATTTATTTTTTTTTGCTTAATCCAAGATTTATTTTGCTTAATTTGAGAAAAAAAATCAAGACGTGTCATAGTTTTATGAGATTAAAGTCACAACATTTTGATGATAAATTTGCAATACTGCAATACCAAGAGTTTCCGGTTACAGCAAATGCAACATGTGAAGCAACAACTTCTGTCGGAACAGAATTACTGCTATGTGTTGATGGTGGGCGGAGCTATTAGGCTCACTATTGGCCTTGTGGGTTAAAAAAACTAAATAAATGAAAGTAGAATGTGACAGAATGTTCCAGGTTCTACGTTATGAGACCAGTAGAACAACATTATTCTGGTAAAATTACAGCTTTTATTTTGGTAATGGCAGGTATTGCTACTTCCTGTACGGCATTAATACGTCATACACAAGTATTCAGTATCTTTTCAGATCCAAAGGTTTAACCGACACTCACCAACAGAACCTCAGAGTCTTCTTCTATTTTCCCCTGCCATTCATACCTGAGAAGAAAAGGAAAAAAGGGGAGGACCTTTTGGCTAATTGTCATTTTTCGTTTGTAAAATTGTATGCAGAAGTTTCTGTTTGCACAGTGTGAGGGTCAGTGGAAAAGCACCTAGTACAGAAGGCAGAGGTTAAAGGTCAGACTTACACAGACATGATGGCGGGGATAATGTTAACACATGCAGCCAGTTTCCTCTCAACGATTCCCCTGAAAACAGGAAGAGAAGCACAGATGAAACAGTGGAACATGTACACAGTTTGGGATGTTCCCCTCATGTGTCCATTAAACACACACACACACACACACACACACACACACACACCTGCAGTGAGACCTTGACAAATGACTGAAGGTGAATCCTAATCAAATATACGACACCACCCCCCCCACACACACACACACACACACGCTAAGGCTCCACCCACCAGTGAACATCCTCAGTCTTTACTGTAACCTTCACATCTCTGACCTGGCCAAGTCTTTAGCCACGGTGTCGTTGGGACACGTGACGAAGGCGGCAGAGTGAGTTCCAGATGTGTATGACTCAGATGCCATCGAGAACGCCCTCAGTCCAGCAGAACGCAGCAGGTGGAACATGCACACGCTCAGAAGCACCGCCTGCATCAGCACAGTAGGAAAAAGTAAGCAACAACAAAGCCTGGTACCAAACAGAACCAAAACATGTGTGACAGGCACAACAAACTCCGCCCCCTAGCACTGAATGAACATCTCCCTCTCAAAATGAGAGACTATGGGTTTGAACTTTCAAGGTTGCTTAAGGTCATGACTCATGATACCATTTTGGAGCATACATGTAGTTTTCTATTTATCAACAATCATCACACTATCATCACTCTTTTTGGAGTTACAATCATTTCAGATCATGTGACCTTGATTTTGACCTCTCAAGACCACTCACGGTCAAAGGTCATCACACCATTTTGAAGTGCATGTCAGGATTCCTATGTGTCAATAATAGTAACAAAGTCTTTATCTCCACTGGTTATTCCTGTTTTAGTCCATTTTAGTTTTTTAGGTATTGACCCAGTGACATCTGACCTCTTGTTTCAACAATAAGTCAAATTGTCCCAAAACAAAAGATGTCGAAATGAAATATGGACTGTACTTATATACATTATACACACCACTGGGTGCCCAAAGCACTTCACAATTCCTCACATTCACCCACACATACACACACCAGTAGACGGCTGCTGCCGATACACTGGTGATGCCTGACTCTACTGGGAGTAACTTAGGGTTCAGTGTCTTTGAGGCGGGACGCGAACCGCCAACCCCTCGATCATTGGACAACCCACTCTACCAACTGAGCCACAGCCGCCCTATGAAAAAAATAAAAAATACCAACATTTTGGTACTCGTTGGAAGTCTGCAACATGAATAGTTCAAAAGTTATATTCAAAATTCAATGTTGACCTTTGTTGTGATCTTTGACCGAGAGTCTTCAAATTTGTCCTTCAAGGTTCTGACATCAAGGCACATCAACAGTGAGAAAAACAATAATATATGTATGCAGAAATGAAAAACAAATTCCTGACTTTCACTATTTGTTATAAATGTGAAAACACATTTTTGGTTCACCAAAATGTAATGGAATCTATTCACCTCACACCTTTCCTGAACATTTCATGGAAATCAGTCCAGTAGTTTTTCAGTAAAGTTGCTGAAAAACAAATGAATGGACAAAAAAACAAAAAACAACCTCTTACCTCCCCTTTGGGGAGCGGGGTCCAAATCTAATTGTAGGTTTTTCACTACTGCAGTTTTATTTCATACAATATTGCATCATATATATATATATTACATATTACATCATATGGAGGCCACACCCACTCACCAGCAGGGCTTTGAAGTATCGGCCTTGAACAGTGTCAGCACTGGGGAGTCCGATGCACATGCATGAAGAGTTAAAATACTGAAGTTAAGGAGGAGCCATGCCCACAGCCCCACCCAGGGTTAAGGGTTCAAATCCACACAAACAATGGGAATGTTCATTTGACCTCCAGCAAAAGCCAAGTATGGAGCCATTCTGCGACCAAATATTTTATATAATATAATTCAACACTGTAAATTCAACTTTGGATCTTGCATTTGGAAAACTACAACAATGTGTTCAAATGAAACATAAGTGTGCGATTTTTTTTTCCTGTTATCCAGCAACCACAGGAGTGGCATTGGAAAGATTAATGTTTAAATTCAGTCCAAACCATATCTGAGTATAATTTAACCCAAACTAACTAATGAATGACATTTATCCCATAATATAAACTCTATTCTGACATTAGTCCTGATAGTTTTGCTCCCAGATCCTGTTAGAACAGAAACACATGGATCTTTTATGTTACAGTTATGACTTTTTATTTTTAAAGTCGGATTTTTTTCTACATCATAATTATACCAAAATTGTGACTTTAGAGCTTACAATTTCATATCTATGATATTCATCAATATTCCATATGCCATTCAGGGGACAGACATGTCCTGTTGCCTCTATGTGGGACAGAATAAATCCAGGGATGTGTGCAATACAAAGCAATAGTGGCATGGAATATACTCTCACAGTTTTGAATTTCAAAAATTCAAGTTGTTTGTTTTGTTAAAATGTTAAGAACTTTCATATGCATTCATGAATAAAGTGATGTATTGTATATCTTATACCAGGCATCTCTAAACTATTCCACAAAGGGCCAGCGTGGCTGCAGGTTTTTGTTCCAGCCAAGCAGCGGCACACCAGACTGGACTCAATCAACGGATCTCAGTCTTCAGAGAGTCAATTGGTCAAACTGTGTATTCTTGGTTGGTTGGAACAAAAACCTGCAGCCACGCTGGCCCTTTGTGGAATAGTTTGGACATGCCTGTCATATAGTGATGTCATCTAGATGGTCTGTGTTTCTTCCATTTTTGTGGAGCTGTCTTTTGTTTTGTTTCTGTTTTTTGGGTTTAATTTGTTAGTGTAATTGTTTTGCATTACAGGTTTGTTGTTGAATGTCATTTTGTGTGTGTGTTGAGGGTATGTCTATCCTGAGTTGTGGAAAATTGTGGTGTTTTGTTTTTTTAATGTTGTTGAAGAGTAGCTGATGTGGTGTGCAACAGCTAATGGGGATAAAAATAAAATTGAAAAAGAATAAATCAATAAATAGTTGATCTCCTATTTTTTTTTCAATCTTTAATTACTTTATTATCGATGAATTTGAACTTTCCATGTTAGAATTTTGACTTTTTACCTCACGATTTTGACTTATCATGGGGATATTTTTCCTTTGAATTACAGAATGGATTTTCTTATGTGTAACAAATTATGCTCCCACGACCACTGGGGAAATCTTTACCTTTGCATAACAGACTTTAGTCGCAGCACTAATGGACCCTCCCAGGTGTTCTTCTACTGGAACTACTTCCATCTCAACCAAAACTACACCCAACAGCTGATACTTAAAACACCGCACACTCGAACATCAGTTGTACTCCTCCAGTGAACTAAACTCTGTCCTAACTCAAACATTTTCACAGACAGAAGCTTCTAAACCACACAAACATTTACATCCCTCTAAAACACGCCAGTCCTTTAAACTAAATCACCCCAAGTGAGTTTACGTTGTGCTACATTACCTCATGAAAGGTTGCTTCCCTTGTATGCGACTCTACTGCCGTAAAGCGAAAGATGGAAGTGTCGTAAACCAACACAGGACGGCTTCACTTGCATTCACACCGAATCCTAACAGTTCAAATATTACATACGAACTTGTTTTTAGACTCCGTCGACACAGCGTCTACAAATACAAAATTCAGATCTTATAATGGAATCAGATATTATGTGTACCCGCTCATATTTAATGTTAAATACGACTTAAATCAGTTTTAAATATGAACTGAATGCGACCATGAAGTAATACGCATGCGCAGAAGAGATTCAGTCGTAATACGTGGTTACGTGAACACGCACTGTGTTTACTGAAGTAAACACAGAAAAAACAACGAAGTCTACTCCAATGTTAGTTTGTGTCTTTCACAAAATAGAATTATGAATCCACCCTTAACTTTTTATAAACAAATTCAATCTGTATTAAAGTTCCGTGCGTGGACGTGCACGTTTTCAGGTGGTCTGTAGGCTGTAAAGGTGGTAAAAGTGCTGTAATTCTGTATTTAAGTAGAAGCTACTTGTGCGAAAAAAGTACAGAATTCAATTCCTTTACTGAAGAAAAAGTACAAATGTACAACTTCTGAATTGTAATAAAGTGCAAAAGTAAAATTGCAATGCTTTTGCAATGACAAAAATAATACTTATTCAATCCGGAAAAATCTGAAAAGTTTCAAATGTATATAAAAAAAAGCCTTTAAAGGTGAGTTAGTGGGTAGGAAATGAGTTTGATTGGGTTTTGTGGGTATGGGAAGGACATTTAGGAAAAATGTAGGGGGAGAATCACAACTGAGATAAAAAGTCATCATTATGAGATACAAAAAAAAGTATAATTATGAGATAAAAACTCAAAAATTACGACATAAAAAGTATATATATATATATATATATATATATATATATATATATATATATATATATATATATATATATAGTCACATCTGTTTAGTTTGAAAAAGTAATGAGACTATTCTGAGAATGTACAGATATTTATGAACAAATATAGAGGAAAAGTAAAAAGTTACCAGAAAAGTAAATACTTAAGTAGATTTTTTAAGTACCTGTACTTTACTTAAGTACAGCAACGTAGTACATCTACTTAGTTACTTCCCACTTCTGGTGTGCTGCAGAATGGAAACAAGTTGAACTCTTCCACATGTCTCGGTTGCACTTCATACTAATGACCACTAGATGTCCTCCTCCAGCACTGGAATATTTTTGCAGGTTTTAGTAAAAAAAAAGTGTTGAAGCTTCAATAGCCCAGATCAACCATCACAAGACACCAGGCAGGGAACCAGGACAAAGAATAAACGGCTTTACAGACAGACGGACATTAGTGATGGTGGATGAGGTGTCATGAAACCTTTGGACACATTGATAAACAGTATTGATAAACAGTATTGATAAACTGCATTGATACTGTTTTGATACTATGTCACTGAATACCGACACCTGCTGGACTTCTAGATCCCCACAGCCAACCTGACTGAACTGACACTGATTTACAGGTTGTTTTTTCGTCTGTCAAAATTAACACATTAATGTGGATTAATCCATCATCATGATTAATCTGATTACAATTGTTTAATACAATTAAATGGAACAGTTGTTTCCGGTTTTTGTTAAAACTGTTGAATGCGTTGAATGAACATGTTAATTACATATTTTTTACCCCGCCCCCTGGAGGGGCGAGGAGTATTGTTTTTGAGTCAATTTGATCGGTAGTGTTTGCTTGTGTGTGTGTTTATGTTTGTTTGTTTGTTTGTGTTGTTGTTTGTGTGTTTGTTTGTGTTTGTTTGTCTGTTTGCACTCTAGCGACCACATTTCTGGAGCAAATTTACTGTAATTTGATGAAAAGTTTTATCCATGGAATCTATTTTCATGGATCTAGGTCAAAGGTCAAGGCCATTCAAAATATATAACATTGGTCAGTATCCAGTACGTGAACGGTTTTAATGAGATTGATTTCAAACTTCTTGGGTATATATAGATTTGATATAGGGTTCATCACGCTGAATGTTAGACTTCAAAGACTTGACCTTCATGGTCTGCACCCAAGGTCAAAGTTGACCAAATATTGACAATTTTTGTTCCCACTCTAGCGTCACCAATTATTCATGAATCGTTCTGAAATTTGGTGTGTACAAGGACACAGATAGAAGAAAGAAATGGACATTATTTCAGCCAATTTGGTTAAGTATTGTGCTACGGATGACTTCTAGTATGTTTGTTGGTGCGTCTGTCTATTTGATTTTAAGCAGTGTTACGCAAAAACTAATGGACCAGTTTCCATGAAATTTTCAGGAAAGGTGAAAGGTGGTCCAGAATAGATCCCTTTAAATTTTGGTGAATGTAGGTCAGAGATCAAGGTCATAGTTACCAAAATATGTTTTCACTACAATAAAAGATAGGGCAAATCAGGTCAAATGTGTGCAAATGGGTGGTGGCACTACTACTATGTTTTGGATTTTTCATCACTTTTTGTATTATTTTTTTTAGGAGGGTTTGTGAATTTTCATGAATTTCAGCATGTTTTGTATTTTCTTTGTATGCTTTTTTTGTTTCTTAGTGTATTTTTTATTATTATTATTTTACGGGAAATTTTAGTACAAAAACTTGATAAAACAGTTGACCAACATTAAGTGTTTTTAATTATGATACATCAAAATTATTCCAAAGCAACCCTGTAATTACAATAATTGTAATAATTTGACAGCCTTAGATTTTTTATGATTGCAACTCAAAAGACTCAAAAGACCAAAAAATAATAATTATCGACACCTTACACTCAGGGAGCAAAATATAATAAACACAAAGTCAGCCTCACACTTTTTGCAGAACAAATGCACACAGTGATTATGCAAAACACCTGTAAACATTAGACACTGAAGTCGATCATGACGTCTCCCCTTTGCAATTCCAAAGTACAGACTGACAAATGACTAAACCCATGAGCCAGTGGATTAAACACACACATCAGGTGCATCAGTGCAAACACATGACTGCTTTACTGCAGACACACCAAACAGGTCAGAGCACCATCAAAATACAACAGGTGAGTTTAGCTGTTTTCAACCAACATAGAAGAAGTCAAAGGAAAAAGAGTGAAGGTGAGAGAGGGAATTTGTGGAGGATGAGGAAGAGGAAGAGGAAGAGGAAGAGGAAGAGGAAGAGGAAGAGGAAGAGGAAGAGGAAGAGGAAGAACTGAAACAGAAGGAAAACGTCCTCAGTGAGGAAGAGGACCACATTTGTCAAATGAAATTTGTGTAACACTAGTTGATCATGTGATCATCCATGTACGGACGCTAAAGTAAGAGTTCACCTGTGCATAGATATATAGATGCACATATAAGAGAGAGAGAGAAAGAGAGAGAGAGAGATCTTATCTCTCCCTAACTGATCTTCTCTCCTCCTCTTCTTACCTTATCTTACATATGTACATTACACCATACAGATCAGTGGACCTTTAAATACTAAAACAGACAGAATATTTAATATACATACATATACTACTTTTATGTGCAGGTTTTTTTTTGTTTTGTTTTTTTTACAGTGTACATTTTTTTTTTATTTTGTTTTGTTTTTGTTTTTTACAGTGTACAGTCATTTTTTATATTGCACAGTATATTTTTTAGGGTTCAGTATTTGTTGTTGTTTGTTTGTTTTTACAGTGTACAGTATTTTTTACAGTGTGGACTAACCTGCTTTAACCATCTTTTATCATATTTATCTTTCACACACACTCCCACCCTTTACCGGCCGGTTTTGGTCCGCGGGCCCCATGTTTGACACCTGTGTGCAGTTGAGTTCACTGATGCCTCCTCCTCCTCCTCCTCCTCCTCCTCCTCCTCCTCCTCCTCCTCCTCTGTTTCTTGCTCTAGTTTTTTTTTTTTGGGGGGGGGTTCATCCTCTGCTTCTAACCATTATCTACCCCCTCCTCTCCCTCCTCCTCCTCCTCCTCCTCCTCCTCCTCCCCCTCCTCTTCGTCTTCTCTCTCCACTTCTATCTCAGCTCTGCGAAGAAGAAGAAAAACCAGGAACCCATAGACTGACATGTAGCGCATCTTTGAATTCAGCGTTTTTCACCCCGAATATTCAGCTTCACAAAATAATAATAATAATAAATGTTCGCTTTTACCGACAGCTGCTCCAGTTGGATGTGATGCTCGTGCGTCTGCGCTCGTGCCGCACCGGTACCCGTCACCCAACCGTCTGGGCTCGTTCGGAGGACTAGGCTTCAGCGCATCCATCCGTGTCCTCCTCCTCCTCCTCCTCTTCCTCCTCCTCCTCCTCCTCCTCGTCCTCCTCATTCCTGCATCCGCCGCAGTGACCGCGGATGCTCGGCCTCTGCGCCGCCTGGATGCGCCTCCCGGTCCTCGGTGTTGCGCCGTCGGTACTGGTACTGCTGCTTCTGCCGCCCTGCACGGACCCGGGTCTGTAGGGACCACATATGGAAACCGGAGATCAAAATTTTAGGAAAAAGGGAAAACTAAGCAGGCTGGCATTTCTTTTTATCATTTAGATTTTATTATTATTATTATTATTATTATTATTATTATTATTATTATTATTATTATTATTATTATTATTATTATTATTATTATTATTATTATTATTATTATTATTATTATTATTATTATTATTGAGTGTAATCTTCTGCTTGTTTGACTCATCTACTTGATCTTTCAGCTCAGGTTTTTCTTTCTTTCTTTTCATTCTGCACACGCCTGTCCTACGCTTTACCCACAATGCACTTGGGTTGATCTGTTGAGTTGCCAAAGGTAGTTCAACCTGCTACTTGTTTATCTTAAAAATGCAATAGAGGGGTTTGTTTCAGTTTTTAGCAAATACAGGGTTAATTAATAGGATTTAGGGCAGGATTTAGTTTTTTGTTTAAGGGTAGGGTAGTTGACTAGTTCACACTCCATTTTATTCTATTTTTAATTCTTTTTCGGATAAAAGGATAGTTAACTCTGGTCCACACGTCATTACAGTAGGAGGCGCTAATGTACCTTAAACACTAGCTGCCATTTGTCGTAAAATAAAAGAACTGCTACTTGTTAATCCTATAAATATTATAGAGGAATTACAGGGGTTTATTTCAGTTTTAGCAGATACAGGGTTAATCAATAGGATTTCAACCAATTTAAATCAATAGGATCTAGTACAGGTTATTTATTTATAGGGGGTGCTAATGCAGCTTAACCATTAGGTGCCACTCATCATTAAAATAAAAGAAGAAGAAGTGTACAGGTAATAATAATTATTATTGTAACAAATTTGATTTCTGTAGTGCTTTTTAAAGCACCCAAAGCACTTTACGTTATTGATTCATTCACTCTCACATTCACTCTCTGGTGGTGGTAAACTACATGTGTCCTGGGTTAGGCTGACAGAAGAATTGACGCTGCCAATTCACATCAAACAGCCCCTCCCACCACTGCCACCACTGAACATTCATACTCCAGTGTGTTTGTCCAAGGACACAACGGACTGACTAGGACTGAGTGGGATTCAAACCACCAACCCTTCCATCATTGGATGACCCAGTCTACCTCCTGAGCCTCAGCCGCCCCAAGGTGTGAAACCTGGTGCTAGTGCCCATCATCCAGGACCAGGACCACGATCCAGACCAGGACCAGGACTCAGACTTGGATTGAAGATCCGCCCTCCAAACACCAGCATTATTCCACTCGGGTTCAGGCCTGAAACGGACCCAGAACTAGAGCAGAACCCTCATTTCATTATCGCAGCTTTTTACAGAGTTCGACACAGTGCGGGACAAACTCCACAAAGTAGGCCTCGATCCCAGACCAGGTCTTGTGGGATTTGCTCTCCAGCTCATGTTTTTAGGTCATTTTTTTCTGGAGTCGGTTGCTGTGGAGCTGCTGGAGGACTAGAAACTGAAAAGTGGAACCCTTTGTAGCTCAGACCAACAGATGCTGCTCGGCCTTTTGAGTCGTCATAGTTTCCCCTGGTGATCGGCTCCCACCCAAAACCAACCATACGATTTCCGCCGAGTTCTCCTAACTCCCCTGACCCCCGCCGCCCCCCTCCCGGAACGGCCCACCCCCCCCTTTCCAAGCTGGCGTGGCGATGCAAATTCAGAAATATTTACTTCCTGTATCTTAAAAGGAAAGGGGGGGCCCCTTTTGTGGAATGTGGCAACATGGGTGTGTTTGACCATGGCGTTCAGATGTTGCTGACCACAGTGGGGGCCTTCGCCGCCTTCAGCCTCATGACCATCGCCGTGGGAACAGACTACTGGCTGTACTCCCGTGGTGTCTGCAAGATCAAGAGCACCAATGAGAATGAAACCAGCAAGAAGAATGAGGAAGTGATGACGCACTCTGGGCTGTGGAGGACCTGCTGCTTGGAGGGTGAGTGAGAGGGCGTGGCCTGTGGAGGGTCTGCCCACTGGGGTAGGACCTGAGGGGGTGGGACCTGTCTGTGTGTGTGGTGGTGGGGACCTGGTAATAAGACCACTAAAGGTACTAAAGGTACTACAGGTACTACTGAGACCACTATAGGTACTACAGGTTCTATTGGTAATAAAGGTATTACAGTTACTACTGACACCACTACAGGTACTACTGACCCACACATAAGCATCTGTAATATTGAACCATCTGAACTAGTCCAGACCAGTTCCCATCACTCCTCACATTTCCAGTGCTCCATTTCTATTCTTCATATTTTGAGGTTAAATCTGTTTTCCTGTACATTGTTAACACCTCCTAAATGGAGCATAAGGTTAGACCCTAAACCAAAGTTAAAGAGCAAATACACATGATTGTATCATTTGGTTCTTTTTCACAGTTTTGCTTTTTGTTCGTCTTTGCTGGTTTTGTATATTTTTTCTTGGCAGACCTCCCCTTATACTTTCAGTACATATTTACAGTTATGAAACCCACCAAACATGTTGTTTTCAATGAAGAAGACAAGGAGAGAAAAATAGTTATCAGATACGCTAACAGGGTCCATTTCAATAAGCAGGTTTAATGAAAACTCTAAGTCTGTTAACTCTGAAATGAAGGGTTTTCAGGGGGTTTTGGGGGTTAACAGACTCAGAACTTTCATTAAACCTGCTTATTGAAATGGATCCCTTGAGTGTGGAGCAGAATGGGAAACTTTACCTGGACGTTGAAGTTTTGGACATTTGTTTTCACTGCTCTTTAGCTCTGCAGCTAACATTAGCAGCTAATATTAGCAGCTAACATTGGCAGCTGGGTGCCAGCAGCTGCAGAACCTGCAGAACTCTGCACACATGATCTGTCCATCTAATGGAAAAGGAGTGAACGTACAGACCAGAACAGGAGCTTCATCCACCATTGCTGCTAAAGTTAACTGCTAATATCAAGCCACTAACATTAGTTTGTTTATGACTGACAGGTGATGCCCCGGTGTTGTCGCGAGCATCTTTGGAAGAGTTTTTTTCCCTACTTTTCTGTGTTTTTATAATGAGCATTTTGAAATTGCTACTGCCCCATTAGCATTAGTGTGCTATCATATTGGGGGTAACATTTCCTATACAACAGACAAGTATCATACAATACCGGCTAAAAATCGAACATTAAACTAGTTAGTGTGCTAACATCTGTCCTAGCCAACAAACAGGCATCGTACATAAAATACGTTCATGAACCAATAAACACTGTACCAACCAATAGGATGATCTAGAGCATAAATCCACTGAACAGGATTTATCTGAGCTGCTTGCCAATTGGACACACCTGTGGAATGAAGGCGGGGCTTGTGATTACAGTTACCAGCAGTACCTGGTTGGAGGTGGGGCTTGTGTGGTAGTGGGAAGGAGGAGGGGCTTCCATTTAACCCATAACTAATGGTAAAGGGGGAGGGGAACAACCCCCCCCACACACACACACACACACATGACAGTGTAATAATCTAACATTTAACAGAACAAGACAAATGCATTTATGTAACATGATCTAAACAATGCATTAGTCATTAAGTTATTTTGAGAAGTGATGACAGAACGGATGTTTACTTCGGTAGATTAGATTATTATGGGATGAAGTTGGGTGGGTTTTATTCAGTAGTAGCCTTGTTAAGGAGAATTTTTTTCTATAAATGTACATTTTTCAAGTTCCCACAAATTTTCGTAACTTTGCACACTTTTTGTTATTTAACCACATAAAATCATACAAAAATATGATATATATTCCATGACATTTTTCTGAAGGGATAGTTTAATAAACATGTGTTTTCTGTTTTATCTATCTATCTATCTATCTATCTATCTATCTATCTATCTATCTATCTATCTATCTATCTATCTATCTATCTATCTATCTATCTATCTATCTATCTATCTATCTATCTATCTATCTATCTGTCTATCTGTCTATCTGTCTATCTATCTATCTATCTATCTATCTGTCTATCTGTCTATCTGTCTATCTGTCTATCTATCTATCTATCTATCTATCTATCTATCTATCTATCTATCTATCTATCTATCTATCTATCTATCTATCTGTCTATCTATCTATCTATCTATCTATCTATCTATCTATCTATCTATCTATCTATCTATCTATCTATCTATCTATCTATCTATCTATCTATCTATCTGTATGTCTGTTGTGTTATATGAATAATATGCCTAATATGAATAAGGCAAAACATCTTGAATTACATAAAAAAAATCTTAAATGAATCATAAAAATCTTGAATCCAGAAAAAAATCACAAGTCTCACAAACATTTGGGTTAAATTAGGATATATTGTATATATAAACTCATAATTTTCTGACTGCATTCTGGTAAAATTCAAACTCATTCAAATTCAAAGGTTTGAATTAAGCAAAAAATAAAATAACATACTGAATTAAGGAACACACACACACACACACACACACACACACACACATATACAGCATTTATATATATATATATATATATATATATATATACATATATAGACTTAAAAATGAATGAATGAAAGAAAGAATTTCATGTGTATAATGACAGGTTTAATGTGTATACTTGAGGTCTTTATTATGTGCTGGTCACAGGTGTTTTTATTTTGTCATCTGTGTTGTATGGTGGATGTGATGACAACCAGAGCGTCTCCTCTTTTCTGTGTTTTCTGTTTTCTCTCCTTGCTTCTGTTTTCTGTCTTTTCCTTTCACTGTTCGCACTGGTTGGTGTCCTTGGCATCACAGATTTCAAATGGTGGAGAACAGAACGAACTCCACCTCAGCCGGTGTTTTTGTCTGCAGTGTCTTTTTTAGCAGAGACCAGGCATTTAGAGGTGTTGAGGAAGAGAAGAAGGGATAGAAAAGAAGAGGAGAGGAGGCGGAGCAGCAGCGGTGGTTGTGTCCCGCCCCCTCAGGCCTGCTGTTCTATCTTTAACCCACCCAGACCCAGAACTGTGGAACTGCAGTGTTCAGGACAGGATGTACAACCACCACACTGAAAAAAAAAAAAACAGGATTCAGAAGAAAATGAAAGAAAAAAGACTGACATCTACAACATTTGTCTTCTTTTTCATCAAAAAGAAACACGTTACATACATTTAAAAATATATATTACTTAAAGGTGTTGAACAGACTTTTTTATGATTTTGAAAAAATATAATTTTTATAAAGATGTCTGATGGAATTCCACAGTTTAATATGAGATTCTTGGTACCAGAATATGTTAGAAGTGTTCCCTCATTTATCATGGGGGTTAAGTTCTAAAAATAACCCTTAATAAGTGAAATGGGTTCAGTAGCATTTCCATTCCAGGATAGTACTGACTTTACAGTGCCTGGTCGTCATGGAAATAGTACTGTGATCCCCTGTGTTAACCATGTTTAGGTGTTTGTGTGTTTGCGCAGATATTCATGTTCCTGCAGTGACTGTTCTGTTCCTGTGTGTGCGTGCGTGTGCGTGTGCAGTGAGTGTGGGGGAGAAAAAGAAAAGAGACTGCGGCTTTTTGTCATTTGCATTCAGAAGTTAGCAGTGTGAGTTTTTTCACTGACAACAACATGTGTTCCTGCTGTTGAGTCAGTGAATAAACCCTGAAACCACTAGAACTACGCTGGTCGTCATAGCGATATGACTGACTTTACAGTGCCTGGTCGTCATGGTGATAGTACATACTTTACAGTACCTGGTTGTTATAGTGATAGCTTGGACTTTACAGGACCTGGTCGTCATAGCAATATGGCTGACTTTACAGTGCCTGGTCGTCATGGTGATAGTACATACTTTACAGTACCTGGTTGTTATAGTGATACCATGGACTTTACAGGACCTGGTCATCATAGCAATATGGCTGACTTTACAGTACCTGGTTGTCATAATGATACGGTGCATGACTTCTATGTTGTCTGCTAAGGGTTTTTTTGATAAAAACTCATGTTGTTGATAAACTCGTTCTTTTCGTGTTGTCTCGTCTAAATTTGTACGTCGCCCACCAAAGACTGAATCTCCTGGACTGACCATGGTGTAGTAGGGCATTAACGACTTCAGTTTTTTTTTTCAAGTCGACTTACCTGTCAAAAAAGTTCGTCGAAAAGTCGAGTCGACGGGTCGTTATGACGTCATCACATTATCAGCGGAGGAACAACACAGACACATGTCTGTCCAGCAATGAGCAACTAAGTTCACTGCAACGTAACAATGTCCACTGACAAGAGACAAGCATGAGCATTTTAACTCCAACAAAGGCTCAAAGGAACCCCTTGAGTTTTCAGTTAAATTTAACTGCACAACATCAGTAGGGTGAATATATGTTCAGATTTCCCTGGACCGACGGCTCTAAAACCAGACTGTCCAGACGTCTGTCACGCGTCCTCACTTTTTACATTAAATGCAGCAGCCGCCAAGATGCACACCACACTGTCCACATCATGTTTGGAAAAAAAAAAGAGCGTGTTGTCTTAATGTGTGGTGTCGGCGCTACTGCTCATATCACTCAGGTTAGCAAGTGGATGCCTCTTCAGATGGCTGTGCCATTTTTTTTTCATCTAAGGTGAAGTTTTTCCACACTTGCGATGTGTGTCTGTCACTTTCTTTTGTTTTGTCACACCCACCACCCCTTTTTTACCTGCAGCAGCAATATCCCTCTAAATTTAAGTCGGCATGTGCTATGGGTATTCGACAAGTCGACATTTCTGTTGATGCCCTATGGTGTAGTGTTTTGGGCTGCCATAATGTGGATTAATGTACCCATATATTTATTGTCAACTTCCACATCTGTATTTTGTAAAGGGGCGGAGTCACAGAGACAACTGTCTGGTCAAACACTGTCTGCAAGGTTTATACGTCACCTTTTAGTATCACTGGGAACCTGGGTGTCCCTTTGCCAGAACCAATCAGGATGCAGAACCCAATGAATGTTCATACACTGTCAAAAAATGTATAAATAATGCAAAATTGCCCAAAAAATCTGCAGAAGGTGAACGTGTTATAGTGAGGGAACACTGCATTTCCAAATGAGTCATTCCATATAATTTCATCCAGTTGCCCCTACCTGACCCTCTCAGATTTTTCTAAATGTTTACATACTTTTATAGCACATTATATATGATGGAAAAATCCTACATTTCAAGGCTTAAATGTAAATAGTTCCAAAGTTGAAACCATTTGAAGTAGGTCGGGTGTACCTGAACACTGACACCAAAATTAAGACTTTAAAGGTGTCATCAGATCGTTATTTCATTAATATTGGTTTATACCCCATTGTTACTGAATATATTGTGTGTTGGTTATATTTTTAAAAAAATGTCCGGATTGCTTTGTTTACAGCTGTTTTTTCACGGTAGAAACAACAGTTTACCGGTACTTCGTCATACATGTCCATGACGCAGTGATGAGGCGTCTCTGATTGGCTCAGAATGCGTGAAGGAACACTCCCCCCTCCCCTCTCGATCTGTGTATGTATTTACCTTTACTCAAGTAACATCCAGCTAGGTTTTGTGCCATTGCTTGTTCTGAAAACATGCAGGGAAAAAACAAGGCTTTATTTCCACAGAGAGCACATGAACCAGTTTGATCCGCCATTTTTTTCAAGTTTGTGCAGCAGCTACTGTGGCTCCGTCTTCTCTTGTACATGCTAATGCTAATGCTACTTCAGATTTGCTGCAAATGGGGGACGAACTTGGGGGAGTGTCACCTGCATTCCATGGGTGGGCTTCACCGCACATGGGTGACATGTAGTGTAGTGGACATGCATCTATTTTCAGGTTCTATAACTTCTGAAAAACAAGAGTTACGGGTTTGAACTTTACAGAATATATAGCTTGAAGAGATGTGAAAATATATAGTGACAATTTATAATTGCATCTTATAGAGTATGACCGAGTGTAGATTTTATCCATGGTGAACTTTTGTCCAACCATTACACACCAACTAATCATCATATTGATTGTAAATGTTCTGTGCTGTATCTACTCTACTTGGAGAATGGATCTGAGGAAAATGAAGGTCCTATGTTATGTTGTGGATGATATATGAACAGCTGAAACATATAACGTGAAATTATTGAAGTAAGTGCTTAAATTGGTGTTAAAATTTCACTTCCTGTACTTTCACATGATGTCTTTTATTTTGTGACATTACCTATCCCACATGCTGATGTGAGTCTGTGAATAATGCTCCAGAACACTTTTGTCTCATTTCAATCATCACTGTGCAAAGTTGTAAGCAGGCTCGACTCTCATTTCATTAACATCAAAACAAACACTGGTGTTACGTCCCAGCTTAGGGGTTACCAGGATGCACCATAAATGTGCTCAAACTGTTTTCCCAACTCCCCATTACAAATGCCAATACCTAAAATGATGATTCAATATATTCATTCTACAAATCAAAGAGGATAGCAGAGTACTGAAAATGTCACAATCTGCCACGACCTTTCCCCCAGATCTTCTCCTCTCCAGGCTCAACCTTTCCCCCAGTGCTCTCCATATCCACCTGGTCCCGCACCGTGCAGCTGCAAGTCGTTGCTGATCTGCAATATTTCAGCAGTGAAGCTTGCAGTTGCTGGTGCGGGACCATTCAGATTGTCACCTCCAGTGTTGGGAAAGTTCACCTTGATTAGGAACTAGTTCAAAGTTCAGTTCAAGTTACTCAATATGAATTAGTTCAGTTCATCATTCATTCTTCCAAATTATGAACTAGAAGTTCATGGATCCCAAAATGAACTTTTTCTTTCTTTTTTTGTGTTATTATTGTAAACTTATGTTGCCAAAATTTGTTCAGAATAATAGAAAAATGACATCTATGATAATGCTGTATTTTGATCCCATTTTATGCCTTATACGACTCAATAATATACCATAATGATGCAAGGAAATGTTTTTAAACTACTTAAAAATACTACTTAAAAATATTTAGAGAGCAAAATGTTTAATGTTCCCATATTTATAGTGCAGGTAAATAAAGAAGAGAGGCTTGATGGGAATCGACCACTTTTTCATGCAAAATATTTATTTATTTATTTTTCGCAGTACCCGGTATTTTTTTTGTTGAAAATTTGGTTGTTTGCAACGTGATACGAACGAAATGTGAACTACATAAGAGCGCAGTTCAATAAATGCCAGAATAACTGCGTTCACAATTTCCCGTTCATTTGGCAAAAGTGAACGAGTCGTTCACGTTCGTCAAAAATATTATATCGTTTGTGAATGATCGTTCATTGTACATTGTACAACACTGGTCACCTCCATCTCGTCTCGTCATCTGCACCCGCTTTATCCTCACTAGGGTCGTGGGGGTCACTGGGGGCCAAATCTAGCTACAATGGGTGAAGGTGGGGTACACCCTGTATGAGTCTCCAGTTCATCTCAGGGCTGAACATATATAGACAAACAATCACTCTCACATTCACACCTATGGGCAATTTATATTAACCAGTTAACCTACCAGTGCATGTCTTTGGATGGTGGGAGGAAACCGGAGTGCTCGGCGAAAACCCACGCGGACACGGGGAGGACATGCAAACTCCACACAGAAAGGTCTGGTGTGGGATTCGAATCTCCTCTGTCACCATAACCTGGACATTTTTTTTTCACACCATGGACTCTGGCCGATCTATCCCCAGGTGTTTATCTTTAGTCTGTGTCTGGTCTTCATGTTGGTTTTGTTATTAAATCTTCAGCACTGAGCATCTGAGTCCTCACTTCACCTCACCCCCTCATGACAGAAAACAAAAACTGTTATCTCCTAATGATCAAAATAAAATACAATACTAACTTAATCTGAGTTCTATCAAAGAACTACAAGGTATCTTAAGACAAGTGTTATGTACTAATATAATATTTACAATCTAACAATTACAAACACTAAGGTACATGAATACATAACACAAAATGCAAAACTAGTGATCAAGCTGCCCTGTAAACAATTATTATAATAATTATTATTATTGATGAAACTTAAAAAAATACAAGTTTCCAGAACTTAAAATGTAGGTGCTTGGTATATTTAAATTAACTTATTATTCTAAGGTTTACCAGACCTACTGGGAGACTCAGTCAAGGTTCAGTGTATTTGCCCAAGGACACTTTGACATGTTGTTATGTCCAAACTGGGACGGAAACCTCTGACCCTTCAGTCATTGGACGACCCACTCTACCAACTAGCAGGGACAGAACTTCTTGCTGTTCAGGATACCCGACCTGCATGGCTACCCCATCTGCACCATGCATGCGCAATATCAATATTCATCAGTTATCAAACTACAGCAAATACTTTTGGACAAAACTGGCAGAATGTACCCGATTTCCATCTTTAAAAAAAAATTATTACCAATGTTTACATTTACAAATGTGTGTCTGTGATCATCACACACTTATTCAAACAAAATGTAGGATTTATTTTCTGACAAGGAACTGAAATACAACATTTTTATCTTATTTTTCTTTATATATCAGTGCATCTGTACATTTGTCCTCTGTATGTTATATGTAGATTATATTTGTTCATTCTCATACTTATACATTTTTCTCTCTATACATTTGTACATTGCCCACACTGACCAACACATTCCCTACTCTATAGGGGTGTGACGAGACACTCAGCTCACGAGATGAGACGAGACATGAGATTGGGTTCACAAGATCAAGATGAGATGAGATTTTAAGAAAACTAAATAAAAAATTATATGAATGGACAAAAGACTTTTATTTAACTGAGTTGCGCATGGATTCTATAACTCTGTGTTAACTTTTAATGAATTTCTTCCTTTTAATGAACTTCTTAATGAACTTATTCGTCTACAAATTGAAACTAAAATAAAATGTTATAAAAGTTAAAATAAAATAAAATAAAATAGTATATTTCTCCTTTTTTTAAGTACAAACAGTATGTGCAAAACAAAAAGTACTTCTCTTTCAATACAGACTGAAAATAGTGCAAACAGAATGTAGCAGCCAAAGTAGAATTATATGTTGATATATTTGCGAATTAATGTTTAAAAGGATAAATAGTTTAATTAGATTTTGTAATTTCATAGATAAGTATATTTCATGATTAAAATGATGAATATTATATATGACAGTTAAAATAATTTAAATTCATACGCATAGATTATCTGTTATACATAGACTAAAAATAAGTACTGTCGCTTTAAGAACTGACCAATTTGGCTTGACTGTGGAAGGTGAGGTGTGAATGTATTTGTCAGTGTTGTCTGGTTTGTTGCTGTTTTCTTGGAAGGTGAAGTTGTTGATTTGAATACTGAGCTGTGGTGGTACTGGAAATGTCTCTGTGTTGTGCTCGTATTAGCCGCGATGTACGGCATTGTTTGCATCTGGGGGTGCACACCCGGTGCCCACACCACAAAGGAACAGCTGGGTAGTGAGGTCCAAATAATGTCTAGTTTAAACAGTGTGTCGCGGGAGAGCCATGCTTCACGCACTCCATACATACAGAAACAGAGACAGAGAGAGAGAAAGAGAGAGAGAGAGAGAGAGAGAGAGAGAGAGAGAGAGAGAGAGAAAACACACTGGGGTCACCGTCACAGTCTGTATATTGTCCGTGTCGTATCAGTCACTCTCTTGCCATTTATCATTTCTGCCGGGAACCCAAAAATGCTGCCAAACAAACGATTTAAAAGTAAAACCTGTGTTTTCCGACATCATTTTGACTGCTTGCTGGATAACAAATCTTACGAAACAGAGTTTTAACACACTGAGAAATCTTGCCAAATTACATCTGACAACATCTGGAGCCCTGCTACTCTATATTTCATACATACTCCCCTACATCCTTTTATATTATATCCTCTCTTATTTCTATTATTCTGTCCTTAGTCTATTTCCAGCTCTATGTTAGATGATTCCTTCTTTCAAATTTTGTGATCAGGAAAGTACGTCTGAATAAATGTAGTTTATTTTAAATGACACAAACCGGGTAAGGTTCACCAAACGGTTTTGTTCAAACGCAGTTGCCGTCGTTTAGCGATGGCCGACCTAAACGTGCATGCATGGTGAAGATCGCATAGCCGTGTACATTGGGTAACCACGCCCACCAATCAGCTTCCTGCTTCCTGAAAACACACAAAGAAGACACAGTGCCCCTACAGGGCTGGGGGGAGAAATACACATGAAACACAGGCCTTTACCAGACCTCTGCCCTTACAACTATAGAGCCAGTGTTCATGTCACTGAAAAGCAAACCATTCCAGTTGAAGGTGTCGCTACAATCTACAAATTCTCTCATTGGGACCTTTAACCTCTCCCCAGCTTTACATCCTGGTTCTGGGATGTATTACATTATTTTAATAACATCTATATATACAGGTGTCACATTAACCCTTTAACTCCTGAGACTTTTGTTGACTTCAGTTGCTGTTTGACACATGTTCCATGAAAAAAACTCCGTAAAAACACAGTAAAAACTAAAATAAAAAAATAGTGCCAATGTCCCTGTGCTCATCCACACCTCACAGCTGTGATGTTTTGCTGTCAACAAAAGGGATTCATTCAACAGATCATAAAATCAATCCAACTGTGTGTTTTTATCAACAAATGCCAAAAACAGTGTAAATGGTATAGGAAGGGGCTTCCAAAGCTCTTCTGGGATAACATTAAATGTAGTTAACTAAGTAATGACATATTACTGTGGTTAAAGCTGTTAAATGCTACGCAGGAAGGTGTTGGTGGAAACTAATATTGGATCAATTACTTTCCAATGAATCACTCAGAATTGAAATCTGAAGAAGAAGTTATTTTAGTGCCAGACTGGAAAAAATAAAGTTGTAAATAAATTATTTATAATTTTAAATTTCGACAAACAAAGTGATCAGTTTTGTGTCCAGTGCTTAGATCCATCAAATGAATCAATCAGAATTGAGGGAAGAGAAGCGATTTTAGTGAATTTTGGACGACGCCGATGACGGATGAAGCTCATTGCGACTTCATCCGGATGAGCTAATAAAGGAAAACAGTTGAATTTTTCCGAATATTTCAACTAAACCATCCATTTAGCTGACATGTCAGGAGTTAAAGGGTTAATAACATTATTTTAATAACACCTATATATATATACACACATACAGAATGGACATTTTGTTGAACCATATAACTATAGCAAATGGTATATTACACAAAACTGCAATGGAAAGATATATTTTTTTTGCAACTACAGTCAGGTGAATTATAACAATGTTGACGAAGGTTACAACAAGAGAAGCAGAGTTTGAACAGTTTAAACATGGTTACAATGTGAGTGGACATACCAGGAAACCACAACATTTTAATTTAGCAGCAGATAAAGAGAGAATGTACAAGAAGAATGAATATATCTGTAAAACAGGATTTTTATGTTCCTCTCCGTGGTTTTGTTTTTTTTTGCTTTCATTCATTTCGGTCAAAACAATACAGAACAATTGGTAACAGAAGCAGGTATACAATAGGTAAAAGCAGACTGAAGCCAAAGCTTTTTGTGCCCACCTTATTGAAATTTCACATATACAAAGCATTGACAAAGCGACTTGTGCAAAATGACTTGGTTTATAGTTTGGAGTAGTTGCACACGTCGTCGACCACACTCTCTCGTCCGAAAACCATCTTAGTCCAGTAGCAAAACAGTGTCAAGATGGCTGTAGACGAAGTCAGATGCAATGGATGGCCATGAGTACCTTTGGTGTCTCGTCATGCCCTATGCACTCCACAGTGCATTGCTGGGTTTCTATTTTTTTTTCTCGACGCCTTTTGTATTTGTCATTGGATTTTCATGTATTTTGTGAGATACTTGAGTACAAAAACACCCAAAAGAGAGAAGAGTCAACCATTTTTTTTTATTTGAACATTTTAATCATACATTAGGCCCCCATAGACCCCTGTGACCCTAGTCAATATAAAGCGGGTTCAGATGACGTGACAAAACATTTTAATTATGACTGAAACTAATTCAAAGCACCCCTGTAATTAATCTGATTAAAATCATTTGACGGCCCTAATATATATAAATCTCCCTCAATTTTAGGGTTACCTGAGCTTTTATGAATTTCTACACGATTATTAATTTAAATGCAGGAAAACACCATAATTAGGTGAAAAAACACAAATTAAAAAAGATAAAATTGCAATAAATGGTGACAAATAACTTAACATGTAAATATAGAGAGAGATTCAATATGGAACTTACAAATAGTAACACTGGGTGTTTATGGGTAAAAACTCTCAACTTACAATCATATGACTTCACATATCAATATTCCTCAAACATGTCCATATTTTATGCAACATTCACAGTTAGTCATTTCTTTTATTATTAACAAATTAATAGTTTCATTTCATCTCATGTTTTCAGAATGTTCTTCGTCCTCTTTGATCACAGTGTTAAGGGCCACATGACAGCGTGTAATTATAGACATTGGCAACACAAGGCAGCCTGTCAGTCAGAGATCAGGGGTGCAATGAAAGACTGCTTATAAGCACCCACATCCCACCTGGGACAGACACACACATCATACCATGCAAATACAAAAATTAAACAGGTCTTTATGCATTGGAGGCACATGAACCACACATTTTTTTTTACTGGTTAGTGTTGCTGTTGGTTTTTCAAACAGATCATTATTGTCTTACATCATAAAATTGGTCCATTTGTCAAGATTTTAAATGGTATTAACTCCAAAAAAAAGTGGTGACAAGTTCTCATTTACTATTGTTGACAGATAGAAAACTACATGTAGGCTCCAAAATGACATCATGACCTTTGATCTCAAGTCACCTTGAAAGGTAAAACACAGTCTCAGTATGTAGGAATAAGAATAAGAATAAGACACGTGTAAAAGTACATGGATTGCCCTAAATTTTGACACCAACCACAACTTCTATAAATTATATGTTGCATGCTGATATTGACCTTTGACCCTGAAAGTGGCACAGATATTTGTGATTTTCAGCTGTTCATATATCATAACAGGACATAGGACATTTGACACAGATATCTCCAGGTAGAACAGATACAGCACAGAACATTTACAATCAATATGAAGATTTGTTTGTGTGTAATGGTTGGATGAAAGGAGCAATTCAGAACATCTCTGTAACATGCAATGATACATTTTAATACAAATTGTCACATTTCTATACTACAGATTACCATGAAATGATTCTATAAATTTCAGACCTCTAACCTGAACTCTTAATTTTGGTGTCAGTTTTAAGGTACCCCCTACCTATTTCAAATGGTCTGAACTTTGGAACCACTTACAATTAAGCCTTGAAAATTTTGATTTTTCCATCATATATAATGTTCTGTATGTAAACATTGAGTGTCTGCAGGGTTTATACATCATGTTTTAGTGTCACTGGGGATAGTTATACTAAAAAAGAAATTTGTACCAACCAGTACCAGGTACCCCCCCCCCAAACACACACGGTGTGAACAGCCCTGCCTTAGTGCCCATGAGCTTGTGTCCATGTGGATGAATTCACCTCACTATCACCACTGGTTGCTATGGAGATTTTGCACAGCTGTTGCTATGCAGGGACAGAGCCAGAGGCCCAGGAAGTAGATGAGTCATACCCCCCTCCAACACACACACACACACACACACACACTAATACCCTCTGCTTTCCTTAAACTCAATCAATGGGGACTTGTACACAGACAAATATTTGGATACATAGTATGATAGTACATGCACACATGTGGATGAACGTGTACACACACACACACACACACACACACAGTATACATACTGTATATATGCATGTATGCATGTGTATGTATATGTATATGAATCTGTTCATCTGAGGAATTTATCCCATGAGTTTCCAGAGACAGGGTCACTGTTACTGGGTTACAAAAGAACAGCAGAACTATTATTCAGGGTTATTAATAATAATATTAATAATAATGATAACAGGATGTCCATTAAGTTTCCATACGTAGGAAAAATAAACATTTCTTGACATAAACCATTTTTATTTGTACAATATACTCTATATATGACTGCCATTTTGTCAGGATGATTTAAATGTATTGCTTTTAAATAAAAATGCATTCTTGAGTTATCTGAAATATAAAGAAAGACACATTAGACCCATATATGTATGGAATGTATTATGTCTCTTATGTATGGAGACTTATAGGGACCCTGTGTATAAGACTCTACATTAAAATGATGCTGAACATGTTTGTAGCTAATGCTCATCTTTCTTCCTTTCCCAGGTTCTTTCAAAGGGATGTGTAAGCAGATCGATCACTTCCCAGAGGACGCTGACCATGAGGCTGATGCGTCTGAATACTTCCTACGTGAGTTTTTCCACCCGTTCATCCTCACATCTGACCTGGACTCTATGGGATTTGAGTTTTAGTTTTAGTTTTTTGTTCCTGTCTGAAGTTTGAACCCTCTGGTATGACCTCAGGTTTAGTTTCAGAGCAGATCAAACCAACAATAACAGCCTTAAATGCCTTCACACTGAAGATGATCACGTTCAAACATCAATATCCAATAAGGCGCCATCAGTAGTTTAGTGTGAAACTGGCCCCTAGTCTTCAGAAGTGAAGGCTAGAGCTTTATAAACCCTCAATCTTTAAAGATGTCATGATGTGAAGCACCCCAAAGTCATGACATTTCACCCCCAGGTCATGACCTTTCATTTGCAATTTGATTTGAAGTCAATCATACAAATAATTCCACAGATATGAACAAAAGAGTGTTTAGTGATTTTAAACTTTTCAGTGCCCTCTTGTGGACAATCTGTAATTGGTAAACCAAACAAAATCCTATCACTTCTTCCTCTCTATGATATTTATTATTGTATAAAAAACAAACAAATATCTTTCAAGTAACGCTGTTAATTAACATTTTTAGCCAGATTAATCACAGGCTTGCTGTGGATTAATTCAGTGTATCATGATTAAATTCTTTTTCCCTTTCCTGTAACATGTTTGATTTGTTTTCGCTTTTTCTTATGGAATTTTATGTCTTGCTTATACCAACAAAACAAAATGACTGAAATAATGCAATACAAAATGTCCAACAAAACAAGCCCACCCCAAAACCATAAGCGTTGCAATAACTGTTTATACAGACCTTTGACAGAAGGTTTGACATCGATTACATCAGGATAAAGTGTGTCATGCACGATTATGGTTAAAAGAACACAGAGTCAGAGAACACAGATAGGTAGTTTGAAATCAAAAACTATCTTAATTTTTTTTTTTTTGAAGGAATGAATCCAAGGATTTCCATAATCTCCTGAATTGATCAGATTGGTGGTTGAGATCATGAGTGAATTTCTCCAAAAGAAAGATGGATGACATTTGTGAAATCTACATACAAAAGTCAATAAGTCAATGTCTCCCAATGGAGAAATAAGTTTTGGACAGAGGGAACAACACTGCTCTACATTTTTTTTTTAGAAAGTATCTGCTTCAGATGTTAAATGTGTTAAATCTTACATACTTTAAGAAGATGAATCAGAAAACAAGTGACAAAAGTGCTGGTCAGCTCATGTTTTTAATATATACTGTATGGTGGTGTGTTATTACACATTACATAGGGCAGCTGTGGTTCAGTTGGTAGAGCAGGTCGTCCAATGACTGAAGGGTTGGCGGTTTGCGTCCTGGCTCTGGTTGTCCACGTGTCGAAATGTCCTTGGGCAAGACACTGAACCTAACGCACGCTGCGGTTGTTGTGTATCTGAAAAGACTACACTGCTGTCGCTTCTGCTTTACGTCACACCAGCCACAACGCCGCCCAGTCAGGGGGTAGTCCCACCCTACGACACTGATTGGCTCCTTCATTTTGAAGTAAACCTGAACCACATGGTACTCAGATGGTTGTGTGAGCGAATACAGCCAGATGACATGAGTCAGTTTACTGAATGTAACCCCCAGATCAAATATTCATTTTAACCTATATTCATTGCATTTCATTTTGCATGACCAAACAGACTAGAGAAAGTGAATATATCTGCACTTAATGCATTGCTTGTACACTAGGTGTCACATGAGCCTCATGTTAGCATAATCCTACTGTTAGCATTAGCCTAGTGCTAGCATTAACCTAGTGTTAGCATTGGTCTAGTGCTAGCAGAATGCCACAACTGTCAAAACACTTTATGTCGGTCAACTGTTCTCTTACAGGGCTTTTTTTTTACTCAAATTTGCCACAAAATATACAAAGAAATACATAACATGCAGACAAAAAATATATATAAAATGTACTACAATCCACTAAAATTCACAAAAAATAAACTAATAAAAAAGTGCTGACATTTTTTTTTTAAAAAGGCAAAACTTGAAAATACAGAAAAAAACACCTGAAAAATGTGATAAAGTAAAGACTCTGCCAAGGCCGGTCAGCCCCCCCCTTCTGAATTACATGCTTACCTCCCCCTCCCCCAATGACCAAAATGTCATCACTTGTTCCTTGTGCCAGGATCAACATCTGTCCAGAACTCTTTGAGTTATCTTGCAAACAAACAAACAAACAAACAGACCCTGATGATTACATCACTCCACTATTCTTTAACATGTTTATTCAACACCTTCAACAAATATTAAGGAATCACACAGCTCAGATTTAAAAGCTCAAGACAACAAAGCAAGAGGAGGCACAAGAGCAGGATGAGGAGGCGCAAGAGGAGGGTGAGGAGGTGCAAGAACAGGATGAGGAGCTAGTGCAAGACTATGGTTCCCAGAGGTTTCCAATTAGGATAGTTTTTCTAAAAATACTTATGTGGGTCACACCTCCTCCCTCTTCTTCTCCATCCACCCTTCACCTCCTCCCTCTTCTTCTCATCCATAGCGATAGTACTTACAGTACCTGGTTGTCATAGCGATAGAACTGACTTAACAGTACCTGGTTTTTCATAGTGATGCAGTGTATTACTTCCATGTCGCCTGCTCAAATGATTGTTGATAAACTCACTTGTTTCATGTTGTCTTCATTGTCCACCCAAGTCTAAATCTCCTGGACCGACCATGGTCTAGTATTATGGGCTGACATCAGGTGGATTAATGTACCCATATATTTACAAAAAAAACATATTTATACCAAACTGCAGTAGTCAGCTGTCTACGGCTTTAGTATGATGCCCCACCCACCCACACTTCCTATGGACAAGAGCCATGTGTATCTTCTGTTGCCGTGGTAACACCTCTGACACCAGCGATGCTGTGTGTTTCAGGTGCAGTCCGAGCCTCCAGTATCTTCCCCATCCTCAGCGTCATCCTGCTCTTCATGGGGGGGCTGTGCATCGCTGCCAGCGAGTTCTATAAGTCTCGCCACAACATCATCCTGAGCTCTGGGATCCTGTTTGTGTCTGCAGGTAAGGTCAAAGGTCAAAGCTCTGGGGTCCTGTTTGTGTCTGCAGATAAGGTCAAAGGTCAAAGCTCTGGGGTCGGTTCGTGTCTGCAGGTAAAGCCAAAGCTCTGGGGTCCTGTTTGTGTCTGCAGATAAGGTCAAAGGTCAAAGCAGGGAACGCATTCAGTCCATGGGTGATGAAAGAGCAGGAAAAAGGCGATAGAACAGGGGTCCCAAAGTCATTTTCTTCTGGGGCCACATTCAGCCTGATTTGATCTGAAATGGGCCGGTTGAGTAAAATAATACCATAATAATCTATAAATAATGACAATTCCAAATGTTTGTATTCATTTTAGTGCAAAAAATCCAATTAAATTGTGAATTCTTCTGAAAATTTTAACTTTATGAAAAGTGTTATTTTAAGAATATTCTGCCTCAATTTAACATTTCTCCATGTGCATTATGGATCAGATTTACAAAGACACTCAAGACTTTGAAACAGAAGCAAAAAATGTTCAAAATTCTGCTTCATTTTCTTTAGATATTTCAAGTTGTTGATATTTGTTCAGGTTATTCACATTTTATGGTTACAAGATAATTTGTAAATGTAAATTACTTACTACTTTGATGTAATTGTTTCCATTAAAACAGATTAAAATTTGAAGTTGTCATTATTTATAGGCATAATATTTTTTTACATTAAAGTGAGAAGAAAATATGAAGTCATTATATTTTTGTAGGTTATTCTGCTATTATTTTTTACTTGATATCATATTGGTCTGCATGTGGAACCTGAGCTAAAACTAGTTCCAAAGTCTTGAATGAGGAATTTTTGCACATTGTAAATTCATCTTGCGGGCCATATTAACAGCTTTGGCGGGCCACATTTGGCCCCTGGGCCACATGTTCGTGACCCCTGGGATAGAAGATCCAGGTCCTTAGGTAGACCTAAGGACCGCCCCATCCTTATACAGAGGGACAAAATGGGCCGCCCCCTGCTCATCAGAATCATATGTCATGTATGTGTGTGTGTGTGTGCGTGTGTGTGCGTGTGTGTGTGCTCACACAGTTTATTGCTCCTGAACACACTCTGCTTAATGAAGCCGTTGTCTCCCCCATGAGGAGACATGGCACATCCCACAGAGTGAGATCACACACACACCATGCAACGCAATGTCACCATGACACAAATCACACACACACATTTACAAACAGTCTAACACTATATTTGTAGATCCCATTAAATTTTGGTGAATGTAGGTCAAAGGTCAAGGTCACCAAAATATGTTTTCTCACATAATCAGAGATACAGCAAACCAGGAATTTCCTTTTCATTCCTGTCTACTCAGTTTTACATATAGATTATTTTTTCTCTCATTCTTGATGTGCTTTGACATCAGAATCTTGAAGGACAAATTTGAAGACTCTAGGTCAAAGGTCACAATACAGGTCAAAATTGAATTTTGAGATTTTTTAAATTTATTTTTTAACTCTTTATTTTAAGACTTCCAATGAGCACCAACATGCTGCTATTTCCATTCTGCATCTTATGTGTTTATATTTTGACCTATTGTTGGCCAAAGAGGTCAGGGGTCACTGGATCAATACCTAAAACACTAAAATGTACTGTAACGGAAAAGCAAGTATAGATAGAGACTCAGTTACTATTATTGACAGATAGGAAACCTGGCATGGGCTTCAAACTGCTGTTATGACCTTTGACCTTGAGTGGCCTTAAAAGCTTAAGGTCACATGATTTTAAATGGTTGTAACTTCAAAGAGAGTGGTGATAAGTAGTGTTGTGGGTAACACGTCACAAAGTAACGCACTAGAGCACTTGGATTAGTTTTTTAGTTTAGTCAAAGGTCAAGGTCACAGTGAAGGTCAATATCTAAAACACATAAGTGGTGAGATCTCAGAATCCAGACAAGATAGTATCAGGTAGTTTTTTCCATTCACTTTGTCTTACCTTTGGACATCAGATGAGATTATTTGTTTTCATTATTTTTACTTGTTTTTTGTTTGATTATTGCACTCAATTTGTGTTAGATATAGTTGTTTTATAGACATTTTACTTAATTTTTGTTTTTCTTAACTTTTTCATGATTTCACTCAAGTTTTGTTGAGTTTTGTTCTTTTTGTATGCTGACTCAATTATTTATAATTTCAGACCACATATAATCAATAACACAATTCTGTCCAAGAACATGGTGATGAGTTTGAATAATTGGCTGTGTTTGACTTTAAACTGAACTTGTCAATCTTTCTTTTCTGTCCCAGGCTTGAGTAACATCATTGGGATAATTGTATACATATCAGCCAACGCAGGAGACCCTTCCAAGAGTGATTCTAAGAAGAACAGTTACTCCTACGGCTGGTCCTTCTACTTTGGCGCCCTCTCCTTCATCATGGCTGAAATGGTGGGCGTACTGGCTGTGCACATGTTCATCGACCGGCATCAGGAGTTGCGCGTGGGAGCCCTCGCTGCCGACTACCTCCAGGGTGCAGCCATCACAAGCATCCCAAGCTACCGTTACCACCGGCGCTCCCGCTCCTCGTCTCGCTCAACAGATCCTTCGCACTCTTGTGAGGCGTCGCCGGTGGGTTTAACTGCCTTCGGGACGCTGCCATCCACCGATCTGTCCATGTATACGCTTCCAAAAGGCCAAACGGGCAGCATGACGGCCACGTATAACTCAACTGAGAGGGACCACAACTTCCTGCAGGTCCACAACTGCATCGAGAAGGATGTAAAAGACACAGGTGGACACAACAACACAGCCAACCGACGCACGACACCCGTATGAAAGTCACGAAGAGATCCCAAATTCTACAATTTTTTTTTTCTTTTATCGAGGGAGTCCAAGGGAAGACAATACAGATTGGGTTAGATCTGCTAAAGTTAAGAAGAGAAGCCTGATACAGTTGATTTCAGAGTTGTGCTGCATTTACGCTAGTATCGGCTCGGCCCGACTTGACTTAGCTCACATTGGTGCTTTTCCATTATAAAAAATTACCTGGTATCATGGTACCCGGTGCTAGGTTATTGGTATTGGCTCCACTTAGGTTCCAAGTGATACTAAAATGTGACGTGTAAATGTTAGACACTGATTGTTGGAGTTGTCTCTGCGCCCACCTTTTTTTAAAAAAAAAAACTAGATTGCCAGTTACAGGAAACAGAGCTGCTAGTTAATTCAGTCCACAACGCAGTGATGGCAGTTCACAAAACAACACTGTGGTCGGTTGTGGAGGTTGAGACATTTCTGTTTGTGGTGGTTAACAAAAAACTTCAGTGTGAACCTGATGGCACCTCACCATGTTGTAGAGGTATGGTAGTATTTGTAATAGAAACAGATGCTATAGTATTTGTTGTGGAAACACCCTCAAGGAACTGTACCTGGTACCTGTGCCGAGTCGAGTCGAGCCGATACCATGTAGTGGAAATGCGGCATATATCATCAGAAGGAAAGTTCGGACTACTTCACTGCACCTCAGATCACCCATGAGTTCAACGCATAATAAAGAAACATATATTCAAGGCTGCCTATGAAGTACACACTTTTGACGCATTTCTTTTCATATTCAACACATTGAACGCATGCAAGCCAGGTGATGTGGAAAATTAGGGATGTCCCGATCCCATCATGTGATCACAAATCGGGGGCCGATCATATGATTTCAGACTCGATTGAAATCGGTTGCTAGAAGGGCAAAAGCTTGCTTGATCTTGGTTTTCAGTATGAATACAGACTGTGAAAACGGGGCCTCACAATCCTTCTGACTTTTTGGGTTTTGGATCAGCGATCAGAAATAACATATATATTTAAGTCACTGGCTGCTGTTGGCGTCTGTAGACATGGATCATGCTTTTTAACCCTTAGACGCCTGACCTGCCAGGACCTACAGTTTGACGTGAGTTGGCTCAAAAATGACCCCAAATAGAATGAATGTTTTATGTTGTAAACTGTAAGAATGTCCTTCAGTTCACTGGAAAAAATCCCCGCTTACAAACAAGTAAAAAAAAAAAAACATTAAAAGAAGATATTCTTGCTTGAATTACACAAAAATCTGCTCATGGAACAAGTGAAAATTATCTTGGTGAGACTTCTTGAAATAAGATTTTCCATATGTATTGTCTAAAAAGAAGTTCTCAATATGAGATATACAATATATTAGACATATTGTACTGTACTAGACTGTACTAGACTATATACTAGATATACTCAACTGTACTAGACTATATACTAGAAATGATACTAGAAATGATATCAATAGCCTTGGTCAGATTTAGATTTTTTCCAGTGCATACAAATCCAAATGGCCTCATGTCAAATAACCTATCTGAGGAAAACATGGAATATCAAATGATAAATAAATAAAAATACAAATTGAAACACAAAGATAGGGGTCATTTTTGTCCGCACTTATGCATCCAAGGGTTAATGGGAGGGACAGAGCTTATTGGTGAAACTCAGGCTTATGATCATAGAACTGATGAACAACATACAAAGAACTAATAATAAATTATCTATAACCTATATTATAATTAATAAATAACAGGATCAGTAGGTGAGGGGCAAAGCAAGAAGTGGTAAAATGAGAGAGAAGATGGAGAAATGAACAAAACAGTAAAAGTTGGTGCAGCCCAGACTGGAACAGAGTACGTGTAAGAAAAGGGGAGGGGCTTCAGAAAAATAGAGGAGTTTCAGAAAAGAGGAGGGGCTTCAGAAAACCAGCTGTAGATAATCAAAGCAGGGTGAGTGCTGAGCTTCATGGTGGGTCAGGGGGAGTGGTTTCACCACTAACTGAGGCTGTTAGTCTGACCCGGGTTTATCTGACCCAGGTTGGTCAGATGAGCTGAGCTGTAGCAGGTGAAACCATGGCTGTGATGGTCAGCGCTCGGGTCAGATAAATAAAAAATAAGGTGAATAAAACAAAGGGACATCCTGGATCTGCTTAATCACTCTCCATTTTTTAATATATTATAGAAATATCAGATCAGGACTCAGTATCGGATCAGGACTCGGTATTGGATCAGGGCTCAGTATCAGCTGATCACTCAAAATCAAAGGACTTGGAGGCAAATATGGGGACATATTTACATTAAATGCAATAGTTGAGTAGTGCAGTCAGGTACATTCCGGTCTGCTGGAGAAGAATGTATTCTAATGTTGATTTGGAATCAGTGGTGCCAAAAAAACAAAAAAAATTAAAAAATAATGATGCCAAATATAGATGGTGGTTTGTCTGGCCTCTGAACCGCAGCAGAGATCAGGACGGGGAATTACGATTTCTTGTTCAGTCTATGCAAATTCTAGATGGGGGGGGGGGTGTAAGGCAAGGTAAAAAAAAAATTTCATTATAGCGTAGTTTTATTTACTTTTTACTTATTTTCTCTAATTCAGTTAGTTTTAATTAGTTTTTAAAGCAGATTTGCTAGTTTTTATTCTTTGACTTTTTTTTTGTAAATGCTTAGTTTTAGTTTAGTTTTCAAAATGGTTTAGTTTTTTCATATTTTTAAAGTTTTTTATTTACATTTTGTATAATTGTAATGTATACATTTCTTTTATTTCATTTTTAATTCTTTAATTAATTAATTTTTTTGGTCATATCTTTTATCTTCCTCGCCGTCATATTCTAATAAAATCCCATGCAGGACTCTTTCCGCTTCTTCCAAGTTTAGTTACGACAAAGACGAAAACAAAAGGAATTTCACCCATAATTTTTGGACGTTTTAGCTTAATAAGCACACAATACAGTTTCAATTAGTTATTATTTGTTTATTTTAATTGTAGTTTTTATTTATTAAAATGTTGTTTTTTTTTATCAATTCTAGTTTTCAATAACGATAATAACTTTCGTGTCGGCCAACGGGAAATGTCATAGAAATCAGAACGTGCCTGTGCAAGGTCGCAGTTTTTTCCCTGTTCTCCATCATATTTTATCTTCTTCTGCTTTTGTAAATATAAACGTATTAAATTAAACTACATCACTCACTGTATGAAAAAAAACCAATGACAGATTTTGAGATGCAAGCACGTGTCATGGCAGTTGGCGTGTCTTGTTGTGTCACAATGTGTTTGTGTCTGTGTTAACTATGAAAGGGCCCGAAAGGTGAGCGTACAGATCTATATTTTTACTCTTGCAAACATTAGTGAACAAGTCGCTTTTCCATTGACCCTGAAATTACACAAATATAACTCGTACATAAAAATGTACCTAATGAAAAAAACAGAATTTTGACAAAACCCTTGTTTTTGATTAAAAGTTTTTTTCTGCTATAAGAGGTGGTATTTCAGTCATAACACAAATGGTATATTATACAAAACTTTAATGAAAAGACCTTTTTTCACAACTACAGTAAGGTGAATTAAAAAAAAAAAGGATGTTGATGAACGTTACAAGTGAAGAAGAGTTTGATCAGTTTAAAGTGTATGTATGGACACACCAGGAAACCACATCCATGTATTTAGTAGGAGATAGAGGGGAAGTATTTAAGAATAATAATGAATATATCTGTAAAACAGCATATTTACATTTGTCTCTGTGTTTAAGGAATGACTTCTTGTGTCATCTCGCGATAATAAATAAACAAATCATTGCATGTGATTTAATGGGAAACAGACATTATACACATATTCGGGCTGTCAAATGATTACAAATTTTAATCAGATTAAATCAAAATGTTGCTTTGGATTCATTTTGATTAATCATGATCCAAATACTTGATGTAGGTCAACTGTTCTGTCTCAATTTTTGGTTTATTCTCAAATTTCCCACAAAATACACATAAGTACACGAAGAACAATGCAGAGAAAAAAACATACAGAACATGCTAAAATCCACTAAAATTCACACAAAAAAATAAGCTTATGCAAAAAAGCAATGAAACATTCAAAACATTTAATAATTCTTCTAAAATTCAGAAGAAAATACCCCAAAATATGATAAAATATCCAAAACACATGCAAAAATATGAATAGTATATATGCAATAAACATTTTATTCAACACCTTTATTTAAAAAAAAAACTTTTAACTTTAACTGTGTTAAAATGTTTAATCAGATTAATCATGATGGATTAAGCCATGTTAATTTTGACAGCCCTAGTAAATATCTACAAAGTTTTGTGCATTTATCCAATGGAAAAGTGACTGGTGATGGTGTAGTTTAACCCCCCCTTGGCCCTGTCTTTTACCCCCCACCCCCAGCTGCCCTAAAGCCCACACTTCTTTTAGTTGCAGTATGTTTTTGATTTGTTTTTTTATTCTTAACATTAAAACTGTGAACCACTGAGGTGTGGGATTTTAACAGGGAACAAGTCAGACTGCAAAAAAAAAGACCAGATGTAAATAAACCCACATAAAAAAGCCACATGTTCTTAGTTCAGCGTCAACTCATGGTAAAGAGTCGTCTTTTTTTGGTTTCGCTTTTTGAACAGGCAGAAGTAAAGACAGAACTTTGGGTCACAGAGGATCTGACCGTAAACCCGAAGAAGACTGTGGACTAAATGTTCCGACTGCCAAAGAGACAAAGGAGTGCATCATTGAACATTCTGCAAGTTGAAACTCAGTGATTCCCAAAAAATTAAGAATTTACATGCATGCAAATGAAAATCATCTGATCTGTTCTGCTTTTAAGGAACCTGTGTTTTAAATGAATGAATGAACATGTAAAGGAGGAAGGTTTGACAAAGAAGAGCTTAATGTTCCAGTTCTGTGTCTGTTTCCTTTTTTAGGAGTCCAGCACCCACACATCAGCACCAAAGGCCTGATTCCACCACACACTTTGTTTATATATATATATATATATATATATAATATTAAATTTTCATCTAGATTGTTGCATTTTATTTTCCATGAGAGGACAGATTCAAGAAGGATATCTCTGCACTCCTGTGTTTGTCAAAGCTAGGTGACACATTAGCTTAGTGCTAGCAGAATCCACCACTAACATTTGGTTCACATTAATGTGTCATTTTAATTTGAAGTGCTTTGGTGAAAAGAACACTCCTACCTGCTAGTGAGAATGTGTGAGAGTGTGTGAGAGTGTGTCTAACATTTTTTAATTTGGTTGAGTGTTCCATTTTTTGGGGGGGGGGTTGTCCGTCCACATACTTTGATTCAGAGCCAATGTCTTCCATCTTTATGGGTTGGTTCTGCTGCTTGTCACTACCGGATCAGCTGACTATTAGCATATGCCAATGCTAAATTTACTGGGACAAACCATGGAACAAACTGCCCGAAATATTGACAGAGAAGTTCATAGTCACTCTACTATAAATGGTTTTAATCAGAGTAATCATGATGGTTGATTAACCTGCATTAAAAAATTAATTTGGACAGCCCTAATGTATATATATATAAACCAATTCAAATCGGTTACCAGTCTGTGTCATATGAGATCTGAATGAATCGATCCCTGAATCGGTAAAACTGATACCAACCACGGGCATTGCACCTATGAGCGATGGGGCTGTTGCAACACCCTCACTTCTACAACCAGATAATTTCATACCCCTCACTGTTTCCTGAGGTTATATATTGTAGCGTCCCACTGGATCCAGGAAACGGTCAGAGAGTTGGTGTCACTTATTTTTTATTGCAGGATAAACGGTTACTGTCGATCGCAGTGACACCAAACAAACAGCAATAACATTGCGGGATCATTACAATATCTACGGTTTAAACCATTTACCCGCCCTCGCAGTACATCAGCATAAGGAAATGAAATGCACCTCAGTTCCCGGGCCAAATGTAAACAACTCTTCTTTAAGGTGTTAGCAAACAGTCATCAACCAGTAAGAAATGAGAAATGTTGCCGTTGTTAAACTAAGTTAACTAAACTATGTCTTGCTTTGTGACATATATCCTAAATTAATTGACTGACAGTAGGAGGAGCACTTTTGGATGTTTTGAGTAGGGGTAGGGAGGGGCAGGTTTTCATTCTTATTGTATTTCTGTCAAAAGTTTTCTTCTTCTTGGAATAAATGTTTAAATGAGGAAAATATTTTTGTTATTATTTTCAGCCATATATTACTTTTAAAATATAAAAATGGAACTGTTAATAGATAATTGTTGGTTAATTTTCCTGATGATAGATTCAGAAAATTTTTGCTATGTGCCATAACCAAGAACACCCCTACATTTTAAATGGCTGTGACGCCCCTGCTACCAACGGTCCAATGCCCCGGATTCACAGCCGTGAATCAGTTTCCTGAAGTCCAGCCACCGATCTGTAATTCTGTTCTTTATATCTGTGGCCAAGTGGCTTAACAATGACAGCATTTATTTATAGAAATGTGTACACGTTAAAACTTCCAACCGGATATTTATCTGTGGATCTTTTTTCGGTACAGATAGAATAAAGTTAAAGGAACTGCGAGCAGTTAGTGGACACGGAAGTGACAAAATAAAAGCATATTTATGGATGAAACTGCGGATCTGTGGTTGATCCACACAGCCGAATAGTTTTATTTTGAAGGGAGTTTTATATCCGTCCACAGATTTCCAAAATACTTAACCAGTTCCACATCCACATGTGGATGTTGCACGTAAGATGTTACTGAGCAAAACTGATGTGTAATCCTGGACATTTTCACCATCCAATTGGTCTTTTGGTCGTAAGCAACACAGCTCTTTGCACAACTAACCCAGAAAAAAACAAATAAATCACAAACAAACAATTCAAATAAAAGATTAATAATTACTTTTCAACTCTTTCTGGAGCTGTCCAGTTGTCATTTTTCTTGTCTCAGTTTTTTCCCTTATCGTTAGATAAACAAATTTTAAATTTTTTTAAAGTAATTTTAAGATTACAGCTGACACTGAAGGTAAAAAGAAGAAAACAAATAAATAAGAAGCAAACAATTCAAGCCAAACCCAATTAGAATCAATAACACATCTATACTATATCCAACAGACCAGACATTAATTATTTTTGGCTTATTTCCAGCAGTTTTTGGCTTGGATACCTGGGGGCAGTAGAGAGCACACATAAAAGGGGAAAATAATTAAGTTCAGCAGAGTGGGGGGAAATAATTAGTATAGTTAAATTGTTATAGTTTGACAAAGAACCTATTTTTTCACTGTCTTTAAGAATACCTGAATGTAACAATGTCTTGGTTTGTTGTGAGCTCAGTATTCGATGTACGTGTTTTTTTTTTTTATTTGGTGTGGTCATCTAAGGCCATTGTGTCTATATTTCACCAGAATTTTCGTTGGGCAAAGTGAACAGCTAGCATAAAGGGCGGCTGGTCGAGTGGGTCGCCCAATGACCGAGAGGTTGACAACCCAGCTCTGGCTGTCCACATGTCGAAGTGTCCTTGGGCAAGACACTGAACCCTGACTTAGGCCCCCAGTAGGACTGACCTTAGACCTTAGAAAACCTACTAGTGTGTGTGTGTGAATGGGTGAATGTGAAGCTAATGTAAAGCGCTTTGAGCACCATAAAGGTGGAAAAGCACTATATAGTAAGTGCAGAACATTTACCATAAAATGGCTGGCCTGGACATGGTCTTAGCAGCGTAGCGTACTTGTCCTGTTTTAACTAGTCAGCGTTGAAGCATGTCAATCTTTTAAATTTTTTTACTGGCCTGTCATCCCCTGTTCCTACACAGTGATCCTCATCTGACTATCACGATTCTCCGATTTTGCTCCATGTACCCTCCTCTCTCTCTCTCTCTTCTCCTCACCATTCCAAATAAGCTTGCGCACCACTGACTTGACTCAAGCAGCAACACATTCTAACATGAAAAGCCACGTCATTAATGTACGTAGACACGCTACAATTTAATAGGCCTATTGATCTGAGATGCTGAGAAGTTTGTTTAACCTGAGTCCTGACTTGCCCCATCTGATACAGTGTGAGGAAAGAGGAACGCCCCCTCGTGTGAAGTTTTATGAAATAATGCCAGAACAGACGTAATCAGGTTAGTTGCGGTCTCTGGTTTTGGTCATGTATGAAAATCCGGGACATTCAGTGTCCCGGATTTTTTTTTTCCGGGACAGACCATGAAAATCCGGGACAATCAGGAAAATCTGGGACATGTGGCAATACTGAGCTCCTGTGTAAGAGAATATTTAATCATAGGTTGGTTAGGGGTGTAATGTACACAGGTACAGGTTTGTAAAGTGGACCCGTCAGTCCACCGGTACTGGATCCCCGGTGAGTCTCCTACTGCTGTCATGTCTTTAAAATACCTCTGTAAACCAGACACCAGCATCACAAAGAGTTTTTATCAAATCAGTGGATATAGTTTCAGTGACATTAGTGTTTTTAGACAAGATTATGTTTGTCAATTGATTTTCCTCAAAAAGTGTAAAAATCTGTATTTTCTGACTAACCTCAGTGTATTCTCACATTTGGAGGAATAATTAAACTTTATGACATTTTTAGCTTTTATTTTGTCTTTCTTGAGGGAAAGTAAGTTTTGTATTTTAAATATGAGCAGTTTTACAAACCTGTTAAATCAGTAACGCGAGATTATCAGTTTTGCATTTCACTAATATCAGTTATCTACAGGTATATTATCATTAATATCAGTTATCTACAGGTATATTATCATTAATATCAGTTATCTACAGGTATATTATCATTAATATCAGTTATCTACAGGTATATTATCATTAATATCAGTTATCTACAGGTATATTATCATTAATATCAGTTATCTACAGGTATATTATCATTAATATCAGTTATCTACAGGTATATTATCATTAATATCAGTTATCTACAGGTATATTATCATTAATATCAGTTATCTACAGGTATATTATCATTAATATCAGTTATCTACAGGTATATTATCATTAATATCAGTTATCTACAGGTATATTATCATTAATATCAGTTATCTACAGGTATATTATCATTAATATCAGTTATCTACAGGTAAGGCCTATATTCTAAAGACTTGTTGTGTTAAAGTTTATGTTGTGTGAATTTATGTTCAGTAGTTCCTACTGTATTGTCTCTGTGACACTAAATGAACAAAAGGATATGGTTTTGAAATATGGTGTATTTGTATGTATTTTATGGCAAATTTGAGTACAAATGAAAAAGAATGAAAAAAATTATATATATATATATATATATATATATATATATATATATATATATATATATATATATATATATATATATATATATATATATATATATATATATATATATATATATACATATATGAAAGTGCTGTCAAACAATTCAAATATTTAATCAGATTAATCACAGGGTTGCTGTGGATTAATCACAATTAAATATAATTAATTTTCAATTTATATTAATTGCATTTAATTTTGCATGAGCAAACAGACTCAAAGAAGAAGTGATTCTAGATGCACTGAACAGGTTTATGAAACCCCTTCGACACTGGATCAACTGTTCCATCTTGGTGCAGTTTGTCCTCGCATTTCCATCCAGAGTCAACATGCTGTTTCTGTCAGTTCTGCTGCTGGTCACTACTGGACCAACATGTGTTAGCGTTAATGCTAATGCTAACTACTGGAAAAACTAAGCCAGATGTGTTGGAGGAAATGTTAATGTATTCAAAATGAATCTATACACAAAGGCAATGAAAACACAAAATTCTAAGTTTTGTCTCAGATCTGTGTTGTCCAGTTTGAGAACTTTAGGAAACATCAGCATCACAGTGTGGACCTGATTAGACCTGAAGGATCATAATGTGACTGAACAGTGTGAGTTTAATTATTATTGGTACATATCTGAGTCCAACAGATGGGTTTTGGAGTTGTGTAACTGAACTTGAGCTTAAGGAGTGGTTATCTCGGCTCATCTTTTGAACCCGCTTTATCTTCACAAGGGTCACAGGCATCACTGGGGGCCTACCCCCGCTACAACGGTTGAAGGCGGGGTTCACCCTGTATGAGTCACCAGTTCATCGCAGGACTGAACATATATAGACAAGCAATCACTCTCACATTCACACCTATGGGACATTTAGATTAACCAATTAACCTATCAGTGCATGTGTTTGGATAGTGGGAGGAAACTGGAGTACCTGGAGAAAACCCATGCAGACATGGGGAGAACATGTAAACTCCACACAGAAAAGTTCCACCCAATAACGTTGGAATCAAACCCAAGACCTTCTTGCTGTGAGGCATGAGTGCTAACAACTGCATCAGAGTGTACTGTTGGGTATAACATGTATTATTGGGTCTGACGTGTACTGTTGCAGCCTTAATATTTGTGTAAGTCATGTATCATGTGTGATAAAAGGGAAAAAAAGGGTCATGGGGGGTGGGGGAACTAACTTTCTTCAGAATCTTCATCTGAACATGTGATTGAACATGATATCTAATCCAACCAGAATGGATGTGGCACAAACCAAACCCAGCCTTTGAATGTGTCTCTGTCTACGTTCTTGTTTGTTCTTCTGTTCTCGTGAAATGTCATCAGTTGGGGTCCAAGTTCTGCTCCATTTAAAAGTTCGCACAAATCTAGAACCCATGGAACACCCAGATGTTACTCTTGTCTCCCAGCTGTCAAAAACTGAATTCGTACAAATTTTCTGACTAGATGAACGTTAACGAGATGATGTGATATGTTAGAACACGAGTGTGAGGGAGAATAAAGAGAAATACATCTGTATGATCATGATATGGGATTAATCCAAATGTATTTGAGTTCAGAAAGATACATAAATGTATAAATGACATATAACATTAGAACAAATGTAAAAAAAAAAACCAAAACTACAGCAAATCTATTAAAACCAAATATGTGTCATATTATGGTGATTTGAGGTAAATACGTTCTGGAGCAGTTGGTGTAAATCCAGCAGAGACATGGTTAAAGGTCACCAGTACCAGCTGTTCAGTTACAGACAGACTAGAGTTAACAGGAAGTCCAACCTCTGAGACCAGGTGTGTCCAAGATAGGACTAGCTGAGTTCACAAGACTGGACTCTGCGAACTTGATTTTGAGAAACCTTCAATCTGCATAAACATGATAATCCTGAGCTCGTCAGCGATTCCCAGTCCAGGGCCAAGTGTCGTCATGGTTGAATGTGTTGGGGGTCTAACCTGGACCGAGGCTGTCAGTGGTTTCACACTGTTGCTGGTAGAGGGAGTGGAAGGCCCGGGCTAAACTGACCAGCGGACCATCACAGTTGTCCTGTTCCTTCTGCCGGAGACAAACATGGAAAACCCTGAGGTTATTCCACTGGTATAGGGCTGTTAGAATCACAGACTTTTACCCCTGAAAGACTCAAAAATCCACCTATAATCCTTAAAGAACCAAACGTCAGCCTCGCCACAATAACAAATTTTGCTGGGCGATAAATTGTTCCAGAAATTATAGTGATAAACAATATTATTGCCATTTTGACAACATTTTTCAACAACTATAATAACAATGGCAGAATAATAAAGCAAGTACACCTTTTTAAAGATAAATAAACTTTTATTTCTTAAGAATATTTAAAATTGGAATTATATTATGAAAGAAAGACGTACAGTTGTAGACTTGCCATTTGTGACACATATGTTTTCTCTGCCAATTCATACTGCCGGTCAAATGTTTGTAACATTTGTTGAAATCTCACCTTTTCGACTGTAATAAAGGATTAGCCTTAAATCACTTAAGAAACGTTAAAAATACAGAATAATTGATTTGCGAACCGACACCAAAGTAGTGCTGGGTTAACACATGACAGAACTATGATACTCATACTGAAGTGGACTCACAGAAGAGGTCTCGTGGTAGTCCAACCCCTGGCTCTGGGCCCAGTCCTGGGCCACAGATGAGTCCACCTCCCTCCTTGCAGACAGATCGGACTTGTTGCCCACCAGCACACCTGTAGTACACAACACCCACACCACAAAAAAACATTTGAACTCTTGATATTCTACCCATATAAATTCACTTCAGATCAAATAGGGCTAATTGCAAATGACGTCAAAATTTGTCCATTAATAGCCATGAGCTCCATGTTTCCCGAATGTTCAGACAAACACATTACCATGGTGGATACCTGCTGTAGCACGTATACAAACGATGTCCCAGGAGCTTAATTTCAATATGATTCTATGGAGAAGCACAATATAGAACACCTGAAATGATGATTGTTATACTGGGGTCTGAAAGTCAGTGGAAAGAAAGCCAGATTAGTGGAAAGGTATGTATTTTTCTGAAGTAGCAATCACTCAGTAGTCTAAGCCATGTACAGCGTTGCTAGTATTGTGTAATTTTGACTTGATAAAAACATTGAAGTCAGTAAATGTATTAGTAGATTTGAATTCTACATGTGACCTGTTTCCATCCACCATATATGAACTCAGCATTTGTCAGAACTGTTAATTGTTGATGAGAAATGCCAGTAATCATAAAAATAAAATACTAAGTATTATTAGCTTACAGGCCTATCTTCTAAATTACAATTAGTTTTATGTAATTATTTCATATATGTGACCCACCACCACGAAACCAGGCATAAGTGTCTGGAAATCAAAACTGAGTTATCTGTGTAGCTTGGTAGAGTGGAAACTAAGGTTTAAGATGGTGAAAAAATTGTTTCTATCACAAGTAGAACCAAAGTTATGGTAATTTTAATATCCACATTTGGACATATTTTGCAATTTGCATTTTTTTAGATATTGTCCGTCAAAGTTTTGGACTGTTTTGGGGTAGGAAGTCCTTAGCAACGCATAATAATTTGTATCCAATTGACACAAATTCTTCACAGATGTTAAAGGACACTCTGATGGACATGTCACAGAAGTTTTATATATTATAATAATAGGAAAGAAGTGTGAAGTATTATAATCATTTGGCTTACGCCATTGGACAGAGCATTCAATATAGGCTTTTTCCTCGTACTGAACACTTGGGTGTTTACCCACAGGACGGAGATCGTTTTGTTCGGCGAAAAGAGGTGGAAGTCGGCTTTGTCTTTGCTCAGCAATCCCTGAACTTTTGTCGCTGCTTAAATAATTGACTCAATAAACACCTTTATTGATTGGATTTCAATGTAATGACCACGGGAACTGAAAATAGAGGTGTTAAGGTACCGTTTTTTGATCAAATTAAACACAAATAAGAAATCGCCTTCCAGCCTAAATTCGGCTGTAGCTCTGAACGGCTCAGCGCAACTTATGCCTGATTTCGTGGTGGCGGGTTACATATATTCTGATTTTAGGACTACAACAATCGAATATTTTTGTAATTGAGTATTGAGTTGATTCTTTCATCAATTAATCAAGTAATTGGATATATTCCGTTGGTGTTTGTTTCTTTAACTAAATCAATTGACAAATGGGAATGGCAGAAGGGTGAGGGATTGTGAGGGGTGTCTCTGCGTGTCTCTGCGCGCCAAAATGAATGAAATGGGATGCAGCCTAATAATTCCACTACCTGAGTGAGATCTTGGTACATTTGCTATAAACAATGACAAGGCTGCATTCTAACAGGTGCTAGTATTCACCAATTAGCAATACGTTAGCAATATGTTAGCAATACGTAGAAGCTCCAAGTCCACTTGAGGAAATCCTTTTGAAGTGTGAAAGCATTCAGATGTTGCAGCATTGATGAAGTACTGCAGTGTGAGGATAGTGCTAATGCTGCAGTGATAGGCTACTGCTAATGCTGTAGTGGGTGGCTAATGCTATTTAGCCATGTCCACACTGCACTGTGTTGTCTGCCTTATGGAGCATAAAATGGTCCCGCACTTCCAATATTCTTAGTTTTTTATGCATGCTGCTACTTTCTGCCATTTCCACTTCCAGGTAAGTGTACCGCACAGCCAAATGTCTTTGACATGTACTGACATAGAGTTCATCAGCTCAAACAGTCCATGTGAAACAATGGTAGCAGAGGTGCCACAATGGATTGATAGCAATGAAATGAACTTTGATATGAATTAAATGAATCTTCAAGACAATGAATCTGCCTTCAAGACTTTTTGTACTTGAATTATTTGAATTCCTCGAAGAACTGTTTGACTTCTTATGGTTTGTACATTTATGAAGAGGGATGCCATGTGTAGCTGCATGTTTACATTTTTATTCCGCAAAAAAAGGAAAATAAATATATCTGTGCAGACATAAATATGCTTGTGCAGACATTGCAGCAGCTGGTATTCAGTCTAGATTTTCAATTGAGCTCCGGGCGTCATGTGACTTTTAGTTGTCAGGACGCCATGTTGGCTTTCAATATGACAACTGTGGCGCCACTGTTAACATTATGGTAGTAAACATCTTCGCACCATCGGAGTGCACATCGCACTTCAGTTCACGTGAAATTCAGATTTACATGTAGAAATTGAACAGATTAAATATAAGGAACCTGTATAATGCCCCTGGGGTGCTTTTCAAAAGTATCTCCTCCTCAGCTGAAGAAGACGCCCCCAATTTGCGGTATGCTAACATCTACAGCTACCTCATCAACTTCCCGTCACTTCAGTCAGGGAACTGTCTGAGAGCCTACAAGAGCCTGGAGGTTTACAAATGATTTGTTTCAAACATTCAGTTGTGGAATATTAAATCCAAAAACTGCAGTAGCATCACTGGAAGGGTAAGTGTTAAATTATCCCAGTTTAATAAGAAGTGTCTCATTAGCATCTTAGTTTATTAGCCGTGCAAGTTACATATGACAGCAGTACAGCCGACACCACTTCGTAAACTTGGATACAAGGGCTCCTTGAGTTTGTTTCCATGTGGGAAAAGAAAAAAAAATCAGTTTTGTTGAAACTTCCGATGTGGGTTGTGAGACCAACTATGGCATACAACAACACAACATGCACAAACCATTTTAATAGCAATGAGTAAAATAATAACTGCGGGGTCTTTTGTATCAACTGATCCATTTTGTCAGCTGTATCCCTGACTCCCACAATTATTTGTGCTGTAACTACATATTCCCGAACTTAGTTGCAAGTTTCTATTTCTGTGATGTCTCTGCTACCAGTGCCTGCTTATCTACCAACGTGATTACTGCCAAGATGGTTACGTCGACTTTTTTCTTGTCATGTGACCAGCCTGTGACATCAGCTGCTGTAGCTCAATTGTTGGTCCCTTTCTTTCTACCAACCAATTGCACAGGAGACATATAGGTGTCTTTGGTCACATTTTCAGCTGTAAATCCCTCTCGCATACAACCTTGTACCCAGCATTGACATTTCTCGGGATCCCTTCTCACCTTAGGAAAAGCAATGAAAAAACTCCCTTTGTGTGATCACAATGACCATATCACTAGTCCCTCCAGCACAAATCAAAGCAGCAGTGGTTTGTTCTTACCATGATACTGAAATGAAAGTGATATTTAAGATAAAATTACAAGCCAGAAGTCTGATCTCCTACAAGGAATCTACAGACAATTTACAGCCGCACTGTTTGTTTGTCCAAATCGCGGGGCATGTGCAGTATGCTCTTCTAATTATCATGTAAATGTGACAAGTCCTATTTAAGCCAAAGGTCTGAAAGATAATGAAGGTGTCATGCTACCGGGGACACGGAGGCCCTGGCAGTGGGCGTGGACTCTGTCCATCCAGTTGGCGCAGTTGGTAAAAGATTGTTGACTGGTCAGGTCGAACACCAGGCAGAGCAGTGACGGCCTCCCCCACTGTGGAAGAGAGGTTTACCTTAGCATGGGTTGGAGGAGAAATACAGTATGTTTACATGCACTTAAAGAAAATTGACTTATTGTGAAGTTTTCAAAGCCATATATAAACCTTTGTCAGACTGTAGTCAAACCCAGCTGGAATTTTGGTAATGGTGCCAGATAGTGTAGTTCTAAATCCAGCTTTTCCTGGATGTATATGCCCGACTGACGGGCTGGACACACCCCCTTCAGGAAGTGACCAGTCATGGCATGACAATAACAGAAGAAGTAGAAGATTAGGAACAACAAAGAAGATGACAACAACGAAGAAGTCATGGTCAAGTTTATACCAAATGTCTTGAGCTGCTGCATGTTGTCGTCCTTCTACTACATCTGCTTCAAATCTGAAACCTTGGTTTAATAATTGTTCTTTATCCATGACTCCAACCGGAAGAATGCCGACACCAAAGGGTGTGTTGCGCCACCTAGTGTCTGGGAGTCCATTACCTCACTCAGAACTTGGATTCTACTGCTGCACATGTACACAGACATTTCTGGGAAACTCCAGTAAATCCAGCTCAGTTATTGGCAATAGCTGGACTTAGAAGTGACTGTAAATGGACTGAGTGTGTATTTGAATATACAACAAATGCATCACACTTGAATTGAGAAATATTTTTGCATAAAATAAGTTGAAAACCTTGGTTTAACATGATAAAACATTGGTTGCTGATCTTGAACATTATTCAAGCTCATTTGTAGCTCATCTCGTCTTGTCGTCTGAACCTGCTTTATCCACACTTGGGACACAGGGGTCACTGGGGGCCTAATCCAGCTTCAGTGGGTGAAGGCGGGGTACACCCTGTATGAGTCACCAGTTCATCTCAGGGCTGAACATATATAGACAAACAATCACTCTCACATTCACACCTTTGAACAATTTAGATTAACCAATTAACCTATCAGTGCATGTCTTTGGATGGTGGGAGGAAATCAGAGTATTCGGAGAAAACCCACGCAGACACGAGGAGAACATGCAAACTCCACACAGAAAGGTCTGTTGTTGGAATTGAACCAGGGTCCTTCTTGCTGTGAGGCACGAGTGCTAAACACTGCACCACCGTGCTGCCCTCCAATTTACTTCTAATGGGTAAAATTTCAAAACTATATTTTCATTTGTAGCTCATTTGGACTCAAAAAAAGCTGCAAGCTAAAAAATGGAAGATATATTTCCTACAAACAATGCTGACATTCTGGCAATGCCAAGAAACATCTTCTATTAGCACTAAAAAACTGGACTAAAACAGATAAATATTGTCAAAATAAGTAAATTTTCTTCCTTGAAAGTCACTTTTTACAGTGTGAACGGTGAAACGTGATGCTTTTATGGTTACTGGACAAAAACACAGAGAAATAGACTCACCATTTTCTCACAAGCTTCAACTAAGGATTCTTTCCCGGCAGAGTCTAAGATGTACAGTTCCTAGAGGGTGGAAAAGGAAGGAGGACATGTTTTCAATGGAGATGTCTTCATTTGGGTTAGTTTCACACCTCTATGTTCTTGAGCTTTCATGGTTGTTTATCCCTTCTGCCTTTTATTTTAATTAGAGCTGTCAGAGGATTACGTTTTTGAATCAGTTTAACCATAGGGTTGCTCTGGATTAATTTTGATTAAACATGATTAAATAATTATTTTTAATATATATTATTCACATTTCATTTTGAATGAGCAAACAGACTCAAGAAGTGAATATATCTGCACTTAATGTGTTTGTTGTAAGCTAGGCAATGCATTAGCATCATGCTAGTAGAACGCTAAAGTATGTTTCACCTTAATGTGCTATTTTAACAGTGCTTCTGTGAAAAGAAATCACTGTTTTGTAGAGTGTGTAAAACACTTAATATCAGTCGACTTTTCTGTCCGTGTTTTTTTTCTCCACACTCAAATTTCCACAAAATACACTAAGAAACAAATAAAATTACACAAAAAAACTTCACAAAACATGCTAAAATCCACTAAAATTCTCCATAAAAAATAAAGTAACGATGAAAAATCCCAAACATATTCATAAAGTTAAAAAATAGATAAAATATTGTTAGAAAAATATACTATTATATTAGACTGCTTGCTGTAAACATCAGATCTCCAGAGCACGAGTTATGGATGGGTCATGGTGACATAGTTTGGTAAGGCTACATATATCCACTCAGGATATGTCTGATATTTCTTCTCTATCTGCCCATTTCCCATCCAGCTTGGGGCCAGAGCAGCCTTTGCCCTTGGGGAGGATTGGACCATGGATTATGGGAGAGAAGAGTGTAAACGTGGTCACTGAACCCATGCATCACTGTGTTTTGGATACCTGAGCCAATGGTGAACTTGAACATCATTACGTGTGGACACTTGGACCAAGGACTATATTATCTATATTCTTTTACAGAAACTTAGACTTCCTGGTGTTAGTCAGTCAACTTGCTGCATGATCTTGCTGTTTGTACTTGACTCCTTGCAAGTTAAACATATCTGATTGCAGAATCCAGTGACTCCGTCTTTAGTCACTGTGTATAACACATAATTTATTTCATTAAATATCCAAAAATATCAATATATATGTAATTAACATATTTATTTAACATCTTCAACAATTTCAACAAAACAACTATAAAGGACTGTTCCATTTAATTGCTTCAAAATTTTTAATCAGATTAATCACAATGATGGATTAATCTGTATCAATGTGTCAATTTTAATAGCCCTATGTTTAATACAAACTAAGGATAAACACATACGTACAATCAGATGGACTGGAATTCTCATCAGTCACAGTCAGTAATTCAGGCCATGCCCACACTGATAAATGTGTGTGAAACATTGAAATAAATCCATTTAATCAGGACATGATGTGATATTTGACATCATGGTCATGTGATGACGTGTGAGTCCACATGTTAATATGACCACAGGTTATTTTTCAAATAGTTTTTTTTTATCATTATCTTATTGGACAGTCATTTTAAGTCCATAGCTTTACCTTCAGTATCATCTGTCTACGACCTTTAACAAAAGTTTTCTTTAACACAGATGAAAAAGACACAAAAGCTGAACTCACCACAGTGTCATGTGTATCTGGGATGGAAACACACTTCATCAACAGATGGACACCTGATGTCTGTCAACCAATCAGAGGAGAGGAGGGGGGAGGTGAGGGAAGGAGGATAAGAGGAGGAAAATTAAACAATCTATAAAACAATTTTCTTCTTTTATTATATTTAGTTTATTAATTATTTTTTCTGCATGGATCACTGTTATTTATTTATTCATGAAATGGGGACTGCAGAAGAAAATTAGCTCTGACACTAACTCTGGCATGTTTATATATATTTATACAGAAATTAAATGTATAAATGTGCTCATTAATGTGCATTGTTCCACTTACATAAAGATATAAGGAGTAGATATAAAGAAAAGGTGCCTTAAACAGGAACTGATGCTGCTTTATGTTTAATAGAAGCCTATATAGCCTAATGGTACAAAACAAAAAAAACAAAAAAATTAAAAATTAATTATTTTAAAAAAGGACATGAACTACAAAGTATGAAAAGGAAATATACAAACGGCTACATCAGAGGTGTGCCTGACCCTAAACCTTGGATGGCTGACCTACTAATTATGTAAACTCCTTATTTTTGTACAAAGCTCCATGTGTGACTATCAAATTGTGTGAGAATATTGGAATATACTGACGACAGTAGGACTCAGGAAAAGGAAATTAAATGAAACATGGTTGGATAAATAGGAAATATATTTTAAAATGTGTTTGTAATTATCCAGAACATCTGAATGTATTCATTATTATAATGTAAACTGTGCTTTTAATCACATGTTAAAGGTCCGCATTTATAAGATAAGGACTACTTCTGGTGTGTGCTGTTCCAAAAGTAGCTTACAAATAAATGATCGATTCTTCTTTTGTAATAAATTACCGTAATTGGTTGATTCAGCCCAACTGTGCTGTCAGGTAAAATAATAGTTTCATAACCTACATATAATAACTCCTAATTTAAATTAAACTTTCACTGTAAAAAGTATTCGTATAGGCAAAATAATAACAAACAAATCAGCTTGGAAGAAAAAGAATCCAGATGGGAACATCACTAGTGTTCATGCATCACTTGCTCTTACCATACTGTAGTTTTTTTGAAACAGAGACCCATCAGCGTTGAACATGTGAGAGAGCGTACTTTTCCCAACGGCAGAATCTCCTGTAACGCACACAGAAAAGGAGGGTAGAACCAGTACAAAGTCACCTGGACACTGCAGACTATATATTCTGAGCACCGATACTGTAAAAGGGCTTCTACTACAATTCCATTAGTTTCTCTGTCAAATGTTGTTTCAATGTCAACCTCTCATAACACCATGGTTTTTTAGTCTAATGGTACAGTAGAGTTTCTTTGGGGTAAGGTCTACCAAGTTGATTAAAAGAAAGACTGATTTTAAAATGTTCTCTCTCTCTCTCTCTCTCTCTCTCTCATTTTCTGAACCTGCTTTATCCTCACTCAGGTCATGGGGGGTCACATGGAGCCTATCCCAGCCACTGAAGGGCGAAGGCAGCATTCACCATGGACAAGTCACCAGTTGATCGCAAGTCTGAACATAGAAACAAACAATCACTGTCGCATCCACACCTATGGGCAATTTCAGATTAATCAATGAACCTATCAATGCATGTCTTTGGGTGGTGGAAGGAAGCAGGAGTAAATTCTTTTAGTTAAATATTTTAAATCATTTTTATTACTCGATCCCTGAAGGTGAGAGGGGTATTGTTTTTGTGTTTGTCAGCAACCTTATGCAAAAACTACCAGACCGATTTCCATGACATTTTCAGCAAAGATGTGAGGTAGTCCAGAATAGATCCCATTACATTTTGATGACTGTAGGTCAAAGGATAAGGTCGCAGTCTCCAAAAATGTGTTTTCACAATGATACGAGATAGGGCAAATCAGGTCAAATGTTTGTGAGGAGGCGGGGTTTGTTGTGCCTAACACCACTTGTTGTTGTTGTTATTATTATTATGGGACACATTTCAAAGCGATATGCTCATCCATACATCCTTCCATCCGTCCATCAACCCCTTCCACTTATCCAGGGCTGGGTTGCTAAATTGTATCTTATTAGTTAAATTATGCCACAATGAACAGCTCTTAGAATCCACACAATTTCTTCATATGTAACTGGAAATAGTATGCTAAGTCATATGCTAATTATTATTATTATTAGTAGTTTATTCAGTAGGTAACTTCTGTAGACAACAAACAAAAGAAAAACCCAATATGCCCATTGCTCCAGATACAATGCGACTGAAAAGGGTTAAGTTGAAGTAAAATTGCCAAACCCAATTTACATTTAATATGTTTGCACAAGAAAAACAAGCAAACAAAACAAACAAACAAAAATGTCGATGTAATCATTTTTAAATATACAACAGATCATCATTTTAATTTAGGTAAATAATGTAGTTTTCTCAAATACCAATACTAATCATGGTCTTTTGAACAAGTCATTTCTTTAATATTTATCAAGTCCACTTTTCACTTTTCCAATTATGGTCCAATTATTTCCAACTGTGTTGTTCGTGTTCGTTTCTATGCTAGTTCGTATGCTAGCTCGTATGCTTATGGTCGCTTTTAGTAGCCGTTCCCTACCGACGAGCAGGCACCGAGCCCTCAGCTTCACCATGACACCGGATCAGAAGCAGCAGAACGGGCCAAACAAATGCTGGAGTCCTGGACAACAGCAGAAAAAACAGAGTAGTTATAGAAGGAACACGCAGACGTTCTGTTTTTCCTTCGTTCTCTTGCCTTGGCAACACAGACACAAGGCGTCTCTTAGCAACGCAGAGAGCAGTTGTTTCATTGGTTAAACAAACTAGCACGCGGCATGCGTAACTGTGTGCTTATTGGTGGTTTGTGTGTACGTAGTAGAACATGGGGCATTTATTTCCTGTTTTAGTGTCTCTCAGGAAGCCTTTTGAAGCGGTAGATGCTAGATGGTAAGCGACTGTGCAAATCGTAGGCGGAATCCGGGAAAGTTCACCAAACTCTGCTTCTGATTGGCTGAGCTGTTTCAGAGACATACTCGGACAATTGGAATATTCTGAAAATGTGCTTGCATTTCTGTACGGTGGAATGTACATTTTATATCGACAAAGAGTATGCAAATCAATATACTGCAAGCTTTCATTTGTTTTGATTTTGCTGATTAGGATGTACAGCTTCAGAAAACTCACTTTCAAGCAAAAGTCAAATTTTTCTGAGTTTTTGAGTTTGACGTTTTAATAAGATAATCATAATCAGCAAAATTACAACAAATAAATGCTTGATATATCTCACTTTGCATGTCATGAGTCTATAAATGTATTATTTTCACCTTTTATGTTGAATTACCTGAATAAAAGAAAAAAATACACGATATTCTTAATTTTCTGAGCAGTACCTGTACGTAATCTAGTATGGACATAAACGACGCAACGAAGGCGAACTCATTCCACTGTGGCTGTCGCAGGCTGTTAAGAATGAATTTTTAGAATCAAGGACGTATGCAGGGGAGCTAGTTTGACTGACAGGCTGCCCCTCCAATCCTAGCGCTTAAGGCGGAACTTTTCCCGGATTCCGCCTACAATTTGCACAGTCGCGGGCGGGACGAAAGTCTGGGCGTTCTGCGCAGCTGCCGATTGAGTTGCTATGGCCTGAAATATGACACTCAGATGCAGCGCAGTCCAAAAAGCTGAATCGATTGCATTTTCTTGGACATATTTCTAAATCTAAGCACCATAAGGATGGAATATATATATATATATATATATATATATATATATATATATATATATATATATATATATATATATATATACATATATATATATATATATATATATATATATATATATATATATATATATATATATATATATATATATATATATATATATATATATATATATATATATATATATATATATATATATATATATATATATATATTATTATTATTATATCTGTCTGACTCATATCAATAATGTTTTTACTTAAAGTTTCCTGCACACTACCGAAACTAGACAGGGGGGAGGGCCATGGCAATGCAAAGTGGCATTAAAATAATAAAATTAAGTGAAATAAGGCTTCAATGCCTTTCAGCAGGTTTATTTTTAACAAGTCAGATATGTTTCACAATGTTCAGTCAGTTATATTTAAGAACATCTGTTGAATTATATTATACAGTCATTTATACATTAATAAATGGATGGTAAATGCTTTTTGCTTGAATGCACACAGTTTTTGTGCATTACATTCATCTTACATTACAGTAAAAAATAAAATAAAAAAACCCATTAAAGTGCTGTATTTAAGATAATCTATATTATGATTACAATAAAAGATATTTTTTTAAGTAATAAACTTTAATTCAAGGATTACATATAAATGTTGCAGGAACTAATAACACTTTCTACATACATACAGTGAAAGAATATAAAATAACAATATTACACATATATAAGTTCACTGTAAAAATTTTCACATAATTTGACTGCTTTGTCACATTTTGAGGGAGTCTTATAAGCTTAATATTACAAATATATTGTTCAATTTCAGTTATGAAAAAAGTCAAATAGACAATTCAATAGTACCTGGCAAACACTGAAAATATCCCGTCACGCTGAAAGTAAAATAAATAAATAAATAAATAAATAAAATAAACTTCCCCATGATTCTTTCCCATGGGGAAGACATGAGACACTGAGGGGTAGATCTGGGGTTTGATGGCCAATCCTGGGACCAAGAATCCGAAAAAAATCTAAACAAAACAGAACATTTTTTATTTTCTTGGCAAGTGGTTCAGACATTTTTATCCAGGTGTGCACATATAACAATAATCTGTACAGATCTATCACTTCTGATTCACATCCTTCTCCTTCTGGGTACATGCCACAAACACAAAAAGAAACGACAACTGACAAGCTGAAATTATCCGAAAAACGTCAAATGTCTTTCTTCTGTATGGATCATATTTGAAACTCTCACCCAACTGTGGAAACAATGTGTGAAGGTGCTGAAAGGCAGATACATACATGCGTGTTTTAATGCCTGTTTTTCATGTTTTATCATTATAAATACAATTCTTATTCTTATTCTTATTCTTATTCTTATTCTTATTCTTATTCTTATTCTTATTCTTATTCTTATTCTTATTCTTATTCTTATTCTTATTCTTATTCTTATTCTTAGGCCTTGAGCTTTTTTGTAAATGCCCAAGTATGGCTACATCGCTGCGAGAATTTTGTATTTTTTGTATTTATTTATTTTTTTCAAAATGTAATAATTAAAAAAAACAGTCCAAGAACCATTCCTATTGGTCGCTTCGCCTCCACCTGAACACGCTTAGATTTTAAAAAATAAAACATTTTTAAATCGTGGTTATCAGTTTTAAATCAAAGTACAAAAATATTTTGGTTTTTCACCAAAAAAAAAAAAAAAACAGACAAGGCTCATTAATTGGAAACGCGCGTGACTTCCTGTAACCACATGCGCGTTTCATAGTGCTCGTGGTCCATGCTAGTCATAGGCGCGATAGAGTGTTCTGTATTCGAGGCGTGACGGCAGGGGCGCGTTCACGTGTCCGCCACCGGCTCGTGTGCGGAGAGAGAGAGCGAGAGAGAGCGCATCCTCCCTCCCTCCCTCTCTCCCTCCCTCCCTCCGTCCAAGCACCGGCGGGTCGCGCCTCTTCCTCTGACCGGACAGAGGACGACAGGAACGGGGGACCATCCAAAAGCAAACACCCATAAGGCTCTGCGCCAAGGAGCCTGAGAGGAACGCGCATCTTCCCACAGAACGGGAGGAAACCGTGGGCTTGTCCGCGTCTCCCCCACCCACTTACCCACTCACGTACCTACCCCCCACCCACCCAGTGGATAAGGGGCAGAGGCGGAGGGCCATGGAGGGGATGCAGGCGTACGGAGCAGGCAAAGCCGGAGGAGCCTTCGACCCCGTCACCTTCTTCCAGCAACCGCAGACCATCCTGCGCGTGGTGTCCTGGGTGAGTGAGTGAGTGAGTGACCCTTCCATGAAATAAACCCCACACCACCCACTGTACAATAACAAATACACTGGTGTGTGTGTGTGTTGGGGGGGGGGTGATTTGATGATATTTACTTATTTTATTTATATATATTTGTATGTAATTAGTGAGATGAGTCACTCAGCTCCCTCATGAGTGTTAAATTATGTCATCATGTTTTACTAAATATTTAATTTTATACGTATCTTATAGCATTTATATTCTGGTAAAATTAATTTTTGATAATGGAAGGATAGGGTTTGAGTTAAGGGTTTGGGTTAAGGGTTAGATTTAAGGTTTAGGTTTGAGTTAAAGGTTACAGTTAGGGGTAAAAGTTTGAGCTAAGGGTTAGGGTTAGGTGATGAGATTCTTTTAGAGTTGATGTTAGAGATAAGGGTTAGAGTTAAGAGTTAGGTTTAGAGTTCAGTGTTAGAGTTAAGGGTTATTGTTAGGTGATGAGATTCTACAGGGTTAGAGTTAAAGGTGTCAATCCGCTGAAAACCACTTTTCCACGCTCCTTGTGGAATCTGATGGGTCACCCCGAGTTACCAACACATGTTGCCTTTGAAAGTGGTTTGTCACCTCCACTGGCTGCATACTGCATTCACAGAAAACAACAAGAGGAATGAGGGACCCAGAAAAAGCTGGTCCATCTGACGTCAGATGGACTTTAGCGTCACCCACATGGGGTTAAGCCCATCATCGGCAATGAATCTGAAGTAGCATTAGCATTTGCATCTTCGAGAGAAGACGGCACCACAGTAGCTGCTGCACAAACTTGAAAAAAATGGCGGCTCAAACTGGTTCATGCGCTCTCTGTGGAAATAAAGCCTAGTTTTTTCCCTGCAGATTTTCAGAACAAGCAACAGCACAAAACCTAGCTGGATGTTACTCTGGTTAAGGTAAACACACATATAGCAAGAGGGGAGGGGGAAGTGTTCCTTCCTGCATTCTGAGCCAATCAGAGACGCCTTGTTACAGTGTCATGGTCATGTATGCAGAAGTACCGGTAAACTGTTGTTCGACCTCAAGTGATTTTTCTACCGTGCAAAAACAGCTGGAAACCAAACAATCCAGACGTTTTTTAAAATAGAACCAATACACAATGTATTCAATAACAATGGAATAACACCTTTAAGGGTTAGAGTTAGGGTTAGAACTGAGGGTTAGGGTTAGAATTTAGTGTTAGAGGAAAGGGGCAAGGATTAGCACAAGGGTCAATAAACCTGGGCTAACCCTTAACCCTAACCCTGCAGTAGCTCATCACTTTACCCTAACCCCGGTCTAACCTAACCCTGGTCCTCCAAATCCACTATCCTGCAGGGTTTAGATGGAACCTGGTTCAAATTATCAGCTGATTATCAGATTCTGGAGAAGAACCACCATCAAGTGGAAACATCTGAAACAAAATTAATGATCCCTGGGCTAGGGGGTTAGGGTGAGGGTTAGGGTTAAGGGGTAGTTGTGAGTCTAAATACTGGTTCAGTTTCTTTAGTGAAATGGTGTAGGTCATCTGTAGGAGCTGTTAATCTTCTGTTGCTGCGTTTCCACTAGTTTCGGCTCTACCTGTTTCTACTTGCTTTGGTTTGTTTCTACGATGTAAGAGGACCTGGTCCCATAGTACCTGGCCCGAGATTTTTGGTGTCTATTCCGCTAAGGTTTTAAACGGTGCCAAGTGATTCTATTATGTGTCATGTCAGCAGCTGATTGGTGGAGTTGACTGTGTCATTGCTTTATCAATGTGTGACCCACCATAAAAACAAAACAAAAACTTAGATTCTGAGTTACAGTAAACAGAGTGGCAAATTACATTCACTCCACAACGTCATTCCGAAAAACTTCACTATGGTCGGTTGTGGAGGTTGAGACATTTCTGTCATTGATGAGTAATGAAAAAAATCAGTGCAAGCTTGACGGCGCCTCGCGATGACATCCAATCTACAATAGTATCTGTATGGAAATGATCTCAAGTAAAAGTACGTGGTCCCCAAACCAACTTGAGTAGAATGGAGTAGAGCCAATGTCATGTAGTGGAAAGTCGGCTAAAGTGGACTTTGTGTCATATTTATGGGGGTTTGGTCTGATGAGGGTCCAGTCTTCCAGTGGGTTTGGTCAGTAGATCCTCCAGTTGAATCTTCAGTAGATCCTCCAAGAGAACCTTCAGTAGATCCTCCAAGAGAACCTTCATTAGATATTCTAGTAGATCTTCCCTTAGATCCTACATTCAAACCTTCCGTAGATCCTCCAGTAGAACCCTTGGTAGATCTTTTTTTTCAGTTGACAAGTGGAGATTTTTAGAAGGCCTAATAATTCCTCTACCTGAGTGAGGTCTTGGTCCATTTGTTATAAATAACTTACAGCACATAAGGCTACATTCTAACAGGTGCTAGTACTCACAAGTTAGCAATATGTACCACGTCCAGGTCCATTTGAGGAATTGCTGCTGATGTGTGGATGCTTTAGATTCATGTGTTGCAATGTTGATTAAGTACTGTAGTGGTAGGTTAATGCTATAATAATAATAATAATAATAATAATAACAATGGGTTTGATTTATATAGATTGGAATGCATAGTGGCTCCATTATTCATTCACTCTCACATTCACCCTATGGTGGTGATAAACTACATATGTAGTCACAGCTTCCATGGGGCAGACTGACAGAGGTGTGGCTGACATTTTGTACCTACAGCCCCTCTGACCACCGTTGAACATTCATATACCAGTGTGGGTAGCAGCATTGGAGGTAAGGAAGGTGAAGTGTCTTGCCCAATGACACAACAGCACATAATTAGGACAAAGTAGGAGTCGAACTACCAACCATTCCATTATTGGATGAACCGCTTTAACGACTGAGCCGCAGCCATCCCTAATGTTAACGCTATAGTGGGAGGCTAATGCTGCAGCTGGAGGCTAATGCTAATGCTGCAGTGGAAGGCTAATGTTAGACCATTCGATATTAGTTGGACTAAGGCAATAATTGTCCAATCCCAGCCCACAGTGGAGCATGTGAAATTGTAAATGTTTAATGTGTCATATTTAGTTGTAAAAATGTGATTTGTGACAGAACATCTTCAGGTGTTCTCAGTTTCACTGACACACAGATTGTGTTTTCACCAGCACACGTGTGTATGTGTGTATCACACACACCAAGGTTCCACCTGCAAAATATTTTCTAATTCTTATCATTTGATGCCTTTTTTGTTTAGTTATGATGTTCTTTCCCAAATCATTTAATCTGTTTCAAACAGTTTCTTAAATAGAGTTAAAGTCACCCTTAGGTCCTCTACTTCATTGTGTTTCCTGTAGTTTCATGCAGTTCAGTTATGTGACTAAATGACCTGGTATGTTTGGTCAGTTCTGATGGCGTTTGTTGTGCTCTGTTTACGCATTTTTGACCTTTGACCTGTTATTCAACCATAACTGATAGTGTCAATTTATGCCAAGATCTATGGTTCACAAAAGTCGTAACTCTAACCCTAATCCTTAATTCTAACCCTTAACCCAAACCTCTAACCCTTAACCCTAACCCTTACCTCGTCTTGAGATCCATATATTTCATTGAATTTCTTTAGTTTGACTCTGTAAATGCCATTGTTACTGGATACAGTGGTTCAGTAAATCAATCATTAAGGAATCTGACATGGTTTTAATGAAGCAGAGAAACACTATTAATTTTTTATTCTTATAGACACTATTTAAGGACAAATTCAGGTTCTAAGGAAAATCACTGCTTGATGTAGTTTACCACTGCCAGAGGGAGAATGTGAGAGTGAATGAATAATGGGTTAATAATGTAAAGACTTCTGGGTGCCTTAAAAAGCACTATAGAAATCTAATCCATTATTATTATTATTATTATTATTATTATTATTATTATTATTATTATTATTATAGCAGTAGTTGTAGTAGTAGTAGGATTAATTATTTGTTAATTGATAAGTTTGATAAGGTCAACCAGCTAATGATTAATGGATTGATTGATAATGTATATCCCTAGTACAAATCTGCCCATGAAAGCCTGGGAACACACACACGCATACACACACACACACACACCTGTGTCCATTAGTACGTTCCACGGTAAATGTCTGATGGTCATAAGATGTGAAAGCCACGTGCTGTCCTTCACAGGACACGCTTTCATTAGAACCATGTGATGTGTTGAATCGCAGAGTGGAGGGAACAACTACACACCTAAAAATACACACCCAGAATCACACATCCAAAAACACACATCCAGAAATACACATCCAAAAAACACACACCTAAAAACACACATCCAGAAACACACACCTAAAAACATGCATTCAGAAACACACACCCAGAAACACACATTCAAAAATACACATCCAAAAACACACACAAACACAGAAGCAAGTTTCAATACACAGGTCTCAATGAAAGTCTCAAATGTTTCAGAAGGTTCATTTCTGCACAGACATGGTCATATAGTGGTGGAAAATGTTTTGGGGCATTTGTGAAATATTGCATTAAAAAGAAAAAAAAAAAAGAAATAATGATATTATAGAGTGACAGAGGTCCTGTTCTAAGTCACTGAACCTGCAGAATCCTGGATTTAGAACTACTTTAAGGACCAGACTAGCCCCCAGATTCTAGATGTGGTCAGACGTATAGGAAAAGATGGTACTCTATATTTAATAAGTCCAAACATAACAAGTGTTTGGTTAATCATTCCCATATCTAGGGACTGAAGTAGTATTTTTCCCCCTAAATTCTCTTTCTTGAGGTTCATATTACTATGCAGGACCAAAGCAATACAAAGTAGAACCTTATTTTCCTGCTCTTTTTTTATACAACTGAACAAGTAGAAACAACAACGAAAAAAACGAGTGATGCCCCCCCTCCCCTTTCACAAACTTTTGGTATTGATTCAGTGACCCCTGACCTCCTGGGTCAACAATACGTCAAAATCTATAAACACAACAAGATGCAGAGTTGAAAGACTAGCATTTTGGTGCTCATTGGATGTCTGTAAGATGAATAGTTTAAAAAATTATATCCAAAATTCAAGTTAGACATTATTACGACTTTGAACTTTGACCTAGATTCTTCAAATTTGTCCTAGGTTCTGATGTCAATGCAGATCAACGGTGAGAGCAAAAAGATGCTACATGCTAAACTGAGTATGAAAAGGAAATTCCTGATTTGCTCGATCTCTGATCATTGTGAAAAAATACTTTTGGTGACTTTGACCTTTGACCTACATTCACCAAAATGTAATGGGATTTATTCTGGACCACCTCACACTGATCCTGACAATGTCATGGAACTTGGTCCAGTAGTTTTTGTATAAAGCGGCTGACAATCAAACGGACGAACAAACAAGCAAAAAACAAATAAAAACAAACAATATATTTATTTATGTATTTATTATTATTTGATTTTTACCTACAAAACCAAACAAAAACATGTTCATCCACATTGTCCAGAATGAATTGCTCTTATCTTAATAAGTTCTTCAGTAGCTCCTGTTTTCAACTTGATTTTGTATCATGCAGTGTGGTCATCAAGAAAAAAAAAGTATAATTATAAATAAATAGATACATTCTAAATGAAACTACAATTAAAAAAGGAATGGTATTCAATTATATGATTGACTTAAATTAATCCACAGGAGCCATTTGATTATTCTGATTAAAAATTGTAGTCATTTAACAGCATTACACACACGCCCACGCACACACACACACACACACATTACATCTGTGTAAAGGTTTGTGTACTTTCAACAGTTGTATATCTCTATTTACAGTCACATGTTAAAAATATGTAACTAACAGACATGGAACTGTAAAGTAACACACACACACACACACACACACACACACACACACACACACACGCACACACACACACACACACACACACACACACACACACTTTTGGACACCTGACCAACATCATGTGATGATGGCATGAATGTCTGAATGTGAACATGAATTCAGGCGTGAGAAGCTGCGTGTGTGTTCATTTTTCTCCAGAATGCTTGTGGGCAAAGCCTGGGCCAGTAATGAAGGAAGATGAGCGAGGCCAAGGTGGGGGTGGGGGGGGGGGTGGGGGGGGCATGATGCAGCTGCTCTAAAAATAGCCCTGACTCCTTAACCCTTCCATCTCCAGTGTTTCCCTCCGTCCTGCCCTTTCATCATCGCTCCATCTCTTCATCCCATTATGGTTTCTGTGTTTAATGAAAAAGGTTCCAGTTGATGAAGGATGAGGTTTGGACGTGACTCTGAATGAGGGAGGGAGGGAATGAAAGGGTGTGTATATGTTTGCTGACGGAAGAACAAAGAAAAGAAAAAAGAAAGCAATAGAAAAAAGGGGCAAGTAATATAAAAGGAGGAAAAGCAAATGAAAAAGCAGAGAAAACAAAGGGAAAAAAGGAAAAAGAAAGGAGACAAGAAGAGGAAAAAGAAGAGGAAAAAGGGTTGAAGGAAAACAAAACATGAAAAAGGAAGGGAAAAAAGGTTAAAAACAATTAAATTAAAATAAAAGAAGTGGTTCCAGGCACAACAAACCCCAACAAATTTTACCTGATTTGCCACCTTGACCTTTGACCTACATTCACATTAATGAGATACACCTTTCCTGACTATGTTAAGTTGCTGACAAACAAACAGATTAAAAAAAAAAAAAAAAAAAAAAAAAATAAATATATATATATATATATATATATATATATATATATATATGCATACAAAAATAATAGGGGAAAAGCGGGATGAAATAAATTAAAAAAGAAAAAAGATAAGAAAAAGGAGTGGTCATTTTGTAATAAAGGCGCATTTTATAATAAACTACCCCAATGCATTTTGTAATAGATTTTGCCGCATTATGTAATAATTGAATCCATTTTACAACAGCAGGGCACTTTGGTGGTGTGGCAAGGAGCTGTTTGGGAAACATTCCAAGTGATTTATGGCTTGGCTGGTAATTAGACATATTAGACATGGACAGTTTGAAATTACAAATATATTTTTGAAATAGAAAAATTCGTTGGGGCAGTTTATTACAAAATGTGGCTTTATTACAAAATGAAATGAAAAAGTTATTACATTTTGGACATTTATTACAAAATGCGGTTTAACAGGGCAGAGAACCACAGAAGTTGGGAAAACAAGGAAAAATATTAAAGAAAAATGGGGGGAAATAAAAAAAAAAGGGGGTAAAAGTAAAACAAAAAAGAGAAAAAGGAGGCAGCAGACAAAAAAGAGATGTAGGGAATGAAATTTGTAGCTCCTTTAATCTTTTTTTAGCCGATTTTATTTTGACTTATTTAGTTATGTATTGTTTTAGCTTAGTTGTAGTTGCTTTTAATTGTTTTAGCCTAGGTTTTAGGTGCTTTTAATTTTTTTGAGCTTAGTTTGAACTGATTTTCATATTTTTTTAGCTTAGTTGGAGTTGGTTTTAAAAGTTTTTCTTGTGTTGACTGTGTCCTGCTCTGGTCTGTGTCTCCTCTGCAGCTCTTCTCTATTGTCATATTCGGTTGCATTGCAAACGAGGGCTACATAAACCGACCCAATGAGGTGGAGGAATATTGCATCTTCAACCGGAACCAGAACGCATGTAACTACGGTGTCTTCATGGGCTCCATGACCTTCCTCTGCTGCATGGCCTTCTTAGCCCTGGACATCTACTTCCCCCAGATCAGCAGTGTCAAAGACCGAAAGAAGGCTGTGTTAGCTGATGTGGGACTGTCAGGTACTGAAGAAGATAAGAACAAGCACACACACAAAAATTCAATATAATCATTGCTAAATATACAACAAAGGAGAATTCAGATTTAATTTGATTCAGGTAAATCATGTCCTTTTCTCAACTATCAAAACAGATCCTAGTCTGTTGAACACACTACAATTAATAAATTCATAAACAAATAAATAAATACAGCATATAATGGCACACAATAATAGGAGACCAAGATTAATCACACACACAGACACACCTATCAATCTATCTGTCTGTCTATCTGTCTGCCTGTCTGTCTGTACAACCCTGGGACTCACACTCCAGTTAACTACACGGGTGCGACCACAAGTTCTGCATGCACAGGACACATGGATGGACAGCTAGTCTCTTTGTTTTCTCTGGGAGTGGGATGGGATGGGTGTGAAAATCCACTCCTGTGTCATGCTCTATTACATACAGGTATTTGGCTACTAGATTTTTTTTTTATGCGAATGTCTTAAAAGCACATACCGCACCGCAGCAGGTGTACCGCATGGTACAGGTTTATTTCCAAAACCGTGCTTATATATATATATATATATATATATTGTGGTTGTTTTGTTGTTTTAATTGTCACTTTCACCTTCAGCTGTGTTTGTTGACGGATGTGTTGCCTTTGACGGCTTTTTGTGATCTTGCTAGGGTGTGCATATATATTGGTGGGCGGTGGCACGGCTTGTGGACATGTTTTTTTTGGGGGGGGGGGGTCCCATGAATTTGGAGGGTTCGTGGGACATGTCTTTTGTTCGTGCTGGTGGAGTGATGGCTGCCTCCTCCTTTTTTTATCATCTCCTGTTTCACTTCTGTTGGTGGCGCGGTTTGCTTCTTCTTTTCATTCGCAACGGGAATCGCTTTCTTTGGGCTCATGATGTATAATGAATGCGTGCTGTGGTGGGGTTTTGGTGGACGCACTCAGAGGGACACATGAGGCAGCGGTGGCTCTGTCCTTTATGTATGGCTTCTGATGCTGGGCCGGCACATGTACGGATCGATGAATGAGGGTCAAAGGCTCACGAAAAGCATCATGGGTAGCTCCCTCATAGCCAATGGGATGCTACTTACAGTACGTACATGATGTATTTATGTACATTATGTACAGTAATGTACATTGTATTTATGTCTCGGGATTTCAGTTTCCTTTCGTAAATAGAATTATCTTAATATTCAGAGATGAAAAATTGAGGTAAAGGTTTTTTGTTACTTGGATTATTTGTTAGCTGGGTCTTTCGTAAGTAGACGTACCACTGTAGATACATGTTTATCCAACAAATTAACTTAAACAACTGTTCCATTTAATTGCATTAAAAATTTCAGAAATTTCAGATTTCAGATCAATCATGCTGATAGATTAATTCATTTTAATGTGTTAATTTTGACAATCCTAATAAACACACATACACATTTTTTACTCTCTTTGTGCCTATTAGTTCACTGGTCTGAATATTTACATGTGAATCAGCTGTTTTATATATTCAGTTAGTAAAGATATTGTGAAAAATATAAGTCAAACAACTTCTGTGTCCATCTGTGTTTCTTCAGCCTTTTGGTCATTCATGTGGTTCGTCGGATTCTGTTTCTTGGCCAATCAGTGGCAAGTGACCAAACGTGAGGACAACCCACTGAAGGAGGGGGGGGATGGTGCCCGGGCCGCCATCACCTTTGCCTTCTTCTCTATTTTCACCTGGGTAAGTGCATTCAGTCCATCGCAGGTCCTTCAATCATTTTTTTCTTTTATTTTTTTCTTTTAATTTTGTATGTATTTATTTTTATTCATTTATTTCATTTATGTTTATTTATTTATTTATTTTGTATTTATTATTTATTTTTTTGTCTGTTTATAGAATTTTTTATGAATTAATAAAAACAAGACAAAAACAAGACCTTTTTTATGTATTTATTTATTTTTAATTACTAATTTAATTTATTTATTTCAGCTACAAGTAGGATAACACTGAAACGTATGTTCTGTGTCGACCGCTAATTTGTTTGACCACTTGTGTCAGCTGTTATATACTCCTGGGGAGTTTTTCATTATATATGTCACAGTGTTAAAGAAAATCACAATGTCAGTATCATGCAGCCCTACTCCTAACTATCTATACATGTTACTCCTGGGGCAGTTGATATGCAGATGACAGTCAGATCTACATCTCACTGGTAACATGGGCCTGTGGATTCACTCTGTCACTGCCTTCAAGAGATATCACTGTGTGGATGCAAAACATATTTCTCCACCTAAACTCAGACAAGACTGAAGTCATTGTGTTTGACCGGAAAAACCCAAAGTGTGATCAGTCACCTGGAATGTCTTACTTTAACACCAAAAGAATGAGGTTAGGAATCAAGGGGTAATAATGGTCTCATACCTAAACTTTAACAGCCAAATTAAATCAATAACATCCTCAGCCTTTTACCATCTCAAAAACACTAGCAGAGTCAAAGTTTTACCATCTAAACCAGAGTTACAGAGGCTTATCCATGCATTTATCTCTATTAGGTTAGACTACTGTAATGGCCTCATGACTGGACTCTCTAAATTAGCTCTAAGACAGCTGCAGTACATCCAGAATGCTGCCACTCTAGTCCTGACTCAAACCAGGAATTTCCACCATATTAGTTCTGTGTGTGGCTACCCGATCTGCACAGCAACCTGATTAGCACCGAGCATACACATTTCCGTCAGTCATCATGGCTAGTAAACAACAGTAACTCAGTTTGAACAAAACTGTTTGGAATACCTTGCCCGATTTGTGTCTTTAAAAAAAAAATTACACTTTATTAACAAGATTTACATTTATTTAGATGTACTTTCCTGATCTTAAATTTACATAGAGCTAGGAATACTAGAAGGATAGAATGATAGAAATAAGAATAATAAGATTATATATATATATATATATATATATATATATATATATATATATAAGTATGAGTAGAGTAGAGTATGGAATGTGTTCTTCAGTGTGGATAATGTACACATGTATACATTTACAGAGAATGATGTTTAATTATGACAATGAACAGATATAACTTGCATATATAACATGTGACAGAGAAATGTACAGATCCACTGATATATAAAGAATTGTACAGATACAAATGTAACATTTCAGTTACTTGTCAGAGGTGAAATCTTTAATTTTGACGAAGTGTGGGACAGTTGGAGTGTGACTTAGCGAGGAACAGCACCTTGAAGCCGAGGGCGAAGGGGTGCTGTTCAGCCCCATCAGGGAATATTTTTCGATAGTAATGTGTGGGCAATACATTATCCCACTTATTCTACGATTATTACAGCTTATTACTGCTACTACTCTAACAGACTGCTTATTCGATTCAGATCAAATGCAGACTTTATTCTTTCCTTTGGTTCCGATCGTGTCCTTTTTGTAACTGGACCAAAATGTGAAAACAGAAGCATGTGACAAACTACGCTTGCATTGGACAGAATAGTCAGGGGTTAATCAGAGGTGAAGTGTGTTGTTGAAACCAATTATGGAGGTTCTATGTGCAGTTATTATTTTTGGAAAATCAACTATTTTTACTGACACAAATGCACGAAAAATAATGTTAACAATCCAGAACAGTTCATTCAGAGACAGTTTTATGATATGAGCAAATGTCAATGACACACTAAGTTTCCTCTTTGTTCCACATCTGAACACAACTCATATCTGCTGCTGTTAGCCCAGACTACCCATGAGCCTCATGCAGGTGGTCTAGGTTAGGAGATCAGGGTTAGGTGATCTGCATCAGGTGGTCTGGGCCAGGTGGTCAGGGTCAGGTGATCTGGATTAGATGGTTAGGTTCAGGTGGTCTAGGTCAGGAGGTCTGGGTCAGGTAGTCAGGGTCAGGTGATCTGCATCAGATGGTCAGGGTTAGGTGGTCTGGGCCAGGTGGTCAGGGTCAGGTGATCTGGATTAGATGGTTAGGTTCAGGTGGTCTAGGTCAGGAGGTCTGGGTCAGGTGGTCAGGGTCAGGTGATCTGGATTAGATGGTTAGGTTCATGTGGTCTAGGTCAGGAGGTCTTGGTCAGGTAGTCAGGGTCAGGTGATCTGGATCAGATGGTAAGGGTTAGGTGGTCAGGGTCAAGTGATCTGGATCAGATGATCAGGGTTGGGTGATCTGGGTCAGATGGTCAGGATCAAGCGATCTGGATCAGGTTGTCAGGGTCAAGTGATCTGGATCAGATGATCAGGGTCAAGTAATCTGGATCAGATGGTCAGGGTCAGGTGATCTGGATCAGAAGGTCAGAGTCAAGTGATCTGGGTCAGGTGGTCAGGGTCAATTAATCTGGATCAGTCTGGACTTTCTAGTGAAACAAACTGTTTTTGTTCATCACTGATAAGTTAGAACTAACCTGTTTCCTTTATGTCCATGTTTCCCCCCCCCACCCCCCAATCCAGGCGGCTCAGTCCTTCCTGGCCTATCAGAGGTACCACCTGGGCGCAGACTCTGCCCTCTTTTCCCAGGACTACACAGACCCCTCCCAGGACGCAGCCTCAGCACCTTATACGGCTTTTGGGGGAGACGACGTGGAGAGTCCAGGAGGTGGGGGGGGCAGGGGAGGGCAGGCCAACAGCGATGGGGGCTTTGACAGCACTGGAGGATACCAAAGGCAGGATTACTGAAACACACATGCACACTCAGTGGGTTCTCATCTGTGACACTACATTTAGATGGAGTTGACCTTTGACCTTTGAGTGATTCCTGCCCTTTTATTTCCAATATCAGGTCATCATATTCCAAATTAAAGCTCTCATGCTCCTTTATGCTGCCATGAGCCTCATAAAATAATAACAGTATGATAGTAACAGTAAAAAAGTAACGGTAAATCAACCTATAAATAATAACAAAAAAACATTAGATAATGAAAATGTTTATATTTATAACCTATCCAAATGAAAAAGATTTGAGTAACCTGGATAAAAACTGACATTTCTCTCTCTCTCTCTTTTTTTTTTTGTGGTCATTGAAATTTCTATTGAAATTTGAATTGGAAAAATGGGAGGAAATTCAAAAGATGAGGGAAAAAAACAGTTTAATGTATTTTTATGTATTTTGTGGAAATTTTGAGTATGGAAACAAAAACAAAACAAAAAAACCAAGTCAAAAGAATCAGCTGATGTGTTTTGCTCATGATTAATTGAAATTCATCTAAAATAACCCTGTGATGATTAATTGATTAAAAATGTTAAGCCTTTGACAGCTTAATTTATTTATTTTAAATAAGATATTGACATTTATATGCTGGTGACAGAAAAGTTACCTATATCCAAGAATGAACCATGTATGGTATATGAGCAGCTGAAAATATCTGTTCCACCTTCAATCCAAAGGTCAATATCAGCATGTAACATATAACATGCAATTGATAAAAGTAAGTTGTGCTTGCCAAAATTTTAGTGACTTCCTGTACTTTCACATCTTTTATTTTGTGATACTGCCTATCCAACATGTTCATACTGACTTTTGAATTTGAAGATGGGACAGATATTTGTAATTTTCAGCTGTTTCCAACTATTTACAAGTGAACCTTGAAATGTCGATATAGATGCAGAAATGGCATTTTATGATTCATTGAAAGAGGTGGGGACTACATTGTCATCGATGTAGTATTTATGAAAATAGACAGCTCCATTTTCACAGAGAAAACATATATATATATATATATATATATATATATATATATATATATATATATATATATATATATATATATATATATAAATGTATGTATGTGTGTAAACCTATAATTCAGTATATATAGTGTTTAAAACAGATTCTGCTTTATTTTAGGACATTAAACTAGCTCTATAAAAATATGTATAGTCTGTTGAGTGTTACTGTGATAAAGGTACATATGGTGAGGTCTTTGACTTTTATGTTGCTCTAAGGCTAATGATTTTTTTTTACTATTTATTTTAATTTTTTGTTATAATAATAATAATACTAAATGTACAAAAGGATACATTTATTTAAATAAAAAATGTGACCAAATGATGACAGTATATGAACAGCTTTACACTGTTCAACTGTGTAGATGTAGAAACATGTGATGTTCCTCTGGTAAATTTAAATAAAGCTTGTATAAATGTATGTTTTTAATGTGTTTGATTTTAACCAATAAAAGTCCTGAAAATGCTGTCAAATCTGTTTTTGAACCAAAGCTACATTTACTGCATTACATAGTGCAGTCAGTGTCATTATTGGTTACTTTCAGAGGATCCTTTACAGAAGGAGAGGACAGGATGCAATCCCATAATGCATTGCAGTAGCACTGGCTGGACCCGCTCAAATGAAGCCCAACCTGGGTCTTGTTGGAATCATTTATGCCATGTTTCCACGACTATCAACTCAGCTTGCTTTGGTGTGTTTCTATATGAAAAAGAACCTGGAACCATAGTACCGGTACTAGTTTTTTTATCACTCTGCTCAGGTTCCCAGTGATACTAAAAGGTTATCTATAAACCCTGCAGACACGATTGGTCAGACAGTTGTCTTCAGACACCCCCCCCCCCCCCCCCCACACACACACACACACACACTTGGATCACCACCAAAATCTAATCATTTCCACATCTCCCCATTACCAACCTACCCTGAAACATTTCATCAAGATTCATCCATAACTTTTTGAGTTGTCTTGCTAACTAACAGACAGACAAACAAACTGGCAAAAACATAACATCCTTGGCGGAGGTAATAATAATAATAATAATAATTATAATAATAATAATAATAATAATAATAATAATAATAATAATAATAATAATAATAATAATGGATTGAATTTATATAGCGCTTTTTGGCCACTCAAAGTGCTGAACATTAGTGACCCACGATTCATTCACTCTCACATGCTCCCTCTGATGACGTTTATACATCGACCCGCAACCGACCGCTTTTTTAAAAATGTAATCAATGGTCCTTATGAACATCAAATGACCTGCATTTATGTTCGTGTTAAAATCCTATGTCATTGGGGTCGACAACCTGCAACATCCAAAGAGACATTTGAACCTGGTTTCCATGGAAAAGAAAACACTGGGAGCTGCTCATAATTATTTTTTTTTAAGTCTCAGTGAATGTGTCCCAAAACTTACTTTTTTTGTTTGTATGCTAGAGAACTTCCACTCTTCTAACTTGACTTTCTCTCTTGCTGCCTCCATACGATAGGATACTGATGACGTTGTATGTCACCTTCACAGACATTTAGTTAATGAAGCGTATTTACCAGGTTATTTAAATGTTTATCTCAAACACCCACCAAGCTCAACCTGAATATCATTAAAAATATTTTTTAATGACCTGTAACTGCAGATGACCGCAGGCACCTGGTCACTTCGGGTCAGCCTGAGCATCACTGTACACTACATATGTAGCCACAGCTGAAGCGCTGCAGCCATTTTACGCCTACGGACCCACTGACCACCACTAAACATTCATACATCAGTGTGAGTGCCACTGGAGGCAGGGAGGGTGAAGTGTCTGCCCCCCAGCTGGAAACGGCTCTGGAGAAGGGACAGGACCAAACAAGATTATTCTTATGACTTCCCTTTAGATGCAGTGTGTACTTATGGCCAGCAGATGTCACTGTCATTTTCAGATCAAAGTGCTTCAGGGTCAAAACCCAGTTATGTCCAGTCGGAGGCAGACAATTTAACAGATCAGTGTTAATAAATGACCCACATTTTTAGTTTAAAAAAAGATTTATTTTAGTTGGACCATAAGGAATTATACACAAGGAGATAGATGACTGTGAAATATAAGTTGGCATGGAATGGCAATCAATTCAATTTTAGTCTCTGACAGGATGTTGCTGTGTTTGACCCTTCAGAAATCTTTGGTTTTATCACTAACAGTTTCACTACAGCTAATGCATCCCATAATACAGGCAAACAGTGTTGTCAGCACTACCCACATCTTTAGAACATGTCCACTATGTTTTCCTACCCTCTGAAGTGCGTGTTTTGATCATATGATGCTTCCAGAATAAGAGAAATGACATTTGACCATGTATGAGTCACAGAAGAAGAAAAATTAAGTAAAACTCCTGGTTGATTGTAGATTATTCGATACAGTCATGTGTCAAAATATGAAAGTCCAGAATTAATGACACAGACACTTTGGTCATTTGTTTCTGATTAATTTGACCAAAATATGTAACATTCAGGGCTTGTTGTTGTCATGGTTGGCAGGTATGCTGATAAAATGAACAATAAATGACATGATTACGACACTTTTTTAACCTTATTTTATTTATGTTCATTGTATTAGTGTCTCATTACCCTCGTTGAGCGTTTGTAATTTTCACTTGTTAAAAAAATAAACTAATTTTTAATGACAAAGCCGGAAAAGACGGAACTTCCTGCGTGTAAACTTCCGGTCTGTGGAATACTGGCCAAAATGGCGGCCCAGCGGAGGAACTTCATGCAGAGCGTAAGAAAAAACTACTTGATTCATATTTTCTGGATTCTGATCCCATGAAACTATTTTTGAAGTACATTTTATGGCCATTTATGACATTCTATGCATTGTGAAATCCTCAAATTCAGTGATATTACAGTGCTAGTGCTGTTTGCTAACACTAAAAGCAGTGGTTCACTTCGTTTCAACAATAACCGGATTTAAGTTGTGAAACATACACGTCTTACATTATCGTTGAATACAATGCTGTTTATTTTAGTACAGGAAGGACTTGTTTGGCGCATTGATTTCATATTCCGATTTGTATTCCAATGTACGAACCTGGCTTGGTTTACAAGCAACTTAGTCAAGGAATAGAATAGGCTTCATTGTCATTACAACAGATTTTTGAGACTTTTTGAAGTGATGAAAACGACAGTTTGTAACACTTTATGAATCAACTAAAGGAGGGTTTAGAATTTTTACTGCAACACATATTTACACTAAAGAATAATTATAATATCAACTACAGACGAATTCAAATTAATCATATAATAAAGAATATCAAGAGAATTAAACAACAGTACATGGTTAGTTTTAAGAGACAAACCAGAGTAAATTTTTTGAGAAACTGCACATAAAATAAATGTTCAAATGTTTCCTCACATGTGTCAGAAAAGGAGCATGTGTTTACTTAAACATAAAAAAATTATTTAAAAATTCCTGTAATTTTTTTTTTTAATTCTGGGTAAATGTTATGGATTATTTTGAAGTGAGTTTCTTTAACTTTTGGAGAAAGGGGCCATCTAATACATTTTGACTTTGCTTTTACCAAAGTGGACGGTGACATAGATTCAGGAACCTCCAGTTGTCTGCTAAAATTTGTAAATATTGTAGATTTCAGAGCAGTACCAATTATTTTATGTGCAATGAAATTGTAGGAGGTCCCTGCTAGAGACAGTGCACTTCTGAATCACACATCATATCTTTTAAAAATGATGAAATCTAGGAAGTGTACAATCGAGAGGAAAATTTTGCAAATTATCCATATGGTGTAATGAAAACTGCGATTAAAAAAAAAAGTTATTTCTAATTCCATATTGTGATGATGATTTCAATTGAACAGGACCAGAGTTGGACAGATGACCTACCGCCATGTCAAATGTGTGGGGTCGGTACGGCTCCCAACTGTGTCTATGGTCCAGATGGAAAAGGCACCCAGAGCCACCCTAATGAGGACGGACACCTGAGGTTCAGGTAAGAGAGGAACCAGAAACTCTTAAGGATCAAAACATATCCTCCTTTAATTCTTAAAGATCCTAAGCCTCCTTCACTCTTGCTTATTTTATCTACCTTTAACATAAACTACAAATGACATGTACTGCATTTTTTACTCAGAAATAAATTAACTACAATTGCAAATGGATTTATATATGCATATAATATCTTTATTTAGGTGGGACAATATGGATTAATGAACACACAAATAAATCTTTGACTTGACATTTACACATTACATTTCAGTGTAAACATGCTTCAGTTAGTTTCAATCCCCATTCCCCATTTCATGAATAAATAAATAAATAACAGTGATCAGTAAAAAGCACTACAGTAGAGTAATTGCAGATCAAGACGATACATTAAAAAGCAGAACAGAACAATACACTACAGGATAATGTAAGTACAGAACAATATTTGTGCCTATGCGTCAAGTACAAGCAAAAGTAAACATTCAACTGTCCATTCAAAGTGGACAGCTGAATCAAAGTTCACAGATTTGGTTATGGAATTAGAGTAATTCCCAACATTAATTAATTGTACTTTATCTTCCCCAAGTAGTCACAACTGCTTTTGGTGGTTACCCCCCTGCCAAGGGGAGAGGGGTATTTGTTTTTTTTCCCAGCAACTTTACACAAAAACTACTGAACCAATTTCCAAGAAATTGAAAGGTGAAATGTGGTCCGCAATAATCACATACAATTTTGGTGAGTACAGGTCAAAGGTCACCAAAAAGTTGTTTTCACAATGATCAGAAATAGGCCAAATCATGAATTTATTTTCATACTGTATATTCAGTATTGCTCGTAGGCTTTCTTCTGTCACTGTTGATGTTCATTGACATCAGAACGTTGAAGGACAAATTTGAACACTCTACATCAAAGGTCACCATAAAGCAGGGCACTAGAGCACAATCAATTTGGTCCCCCCTAATTTTGCATTTGAGGTCATGCTGATGCAACCAGCCCTTGGGAAAAAAAGTCCACAAGTCTCCCGGTGATAGACAAGAGACGGGACTCACTATTTTGCATGCCAGATGGGTGTGGTTAGGTTGTATGTGTATGTACATATATATATATATATATATATACATATATATATATATATATATAGATAGATAGATAGATAGATAGATAGATAGATAGATAGATAGATAGATAGATAGATAGATAGATAGATAGATAGATAGATAGATAGATAGATAGATAGATATGTAGTTACTATTATTGACAGATATGAGATATGAAACTTGGCATGGGCTTCAAAATGATCTCCTGTCCGTGGACCTTGAAAGGTAAAACCCAGTCTCACGTTTTATGAGGGTGATGTCCATTAAGAGCTAAAATGTTTGCAAGGGGGGCGGGGTTGTTGTGTGTCGTTTTCCTTAGTTTTGTTTCTCCTGGTTCTTCTGACTCTTCTTTGGCTCTCTGTTCTTCCATGCTCCTCCTGACCTTCTATGTGTTTTCTGTTTTCTGCCAGAGGAGAGGAGGGCTGTTTCCTCTATGGCGTCTTTAATGGTTATGACGGCAGCAGAGTTGCTAGCTTTGCTTCTCAGTGTTTGACAGCTGAATTGCTCCTGGGTCAGCTCAACTCCAGCCACACCGACAATGACGTCCGCAGGATCCTCACACAGGTCAGTTCATCTTAGACTTAGCTGTGGAGCTCGCAGCTCTGTTGCATCTATAACATGATAATTTCCTGAAAATGTCAAAATGCAAAGAGACATTGAGCAGTTGGACAGTAGACAATACTTGGTTGTTGTTTTTTTCACCGCGCCCCTTCAGTTGTTCCGACCATATACTGCTAACAAAAAATAACTGAAGTGAACTTGAATTGTTTGCACTTTTCTCATTTATTTTTATTTAATTGGAGAAAACTGTAGATATCATGTTGATGGTAAAAATTTAGGTAACCAGGTGGTTAATAATAAATGGGTCAGTTTTTCTCAGACAGAATGTTGATAACTGTTCAATACTTTCTAACATTCCACACTACAAAATAAGTAAGAAAATTATGTATGATTCAGGCTGATATAGGATCAATATTGGTATCAGCCTTTGAAATCTAAACTTTGTATTTTGGGTGTATACCACAAAAATGGGAGAAGAAAGACAAATATTGAATTAATGTGTTGTTGATCACCTGTAAACCCCCCCTTAGAAACAGTGACGATGAAATTGTTAAAATAACAACATGCATAAAAAACAAAAAATGTCAAAGTGTGGGATCATTTTTCACTGCATAAGGAAGACAACACAGCTAAATAGCATTAGCCTCCCACTGCAACTTTAGCATTTGACTCCCACTTCAGCATTAGCCTACCACTGCAGTGTTAACATTAGCCTCCCACTGCAGCTTTAGCCTACCAATGTAGTGTTGGCATTAGCCTACCACTGCAGGATTAGCCTACCACTGCAGTGTTAACATTAGCCTCCCACTGCAGCATTAGCCTACACTGCAGCATTAGCCTTAGCCTCCTACTGCAGCGTTAGCCTTAGCCTCCTACTGCAGTGTTAGCATTATCCTACCACTGCAGTGTTAGCATTAGCGCCCACTGTAGTACCTTATCAATGTTGAAACACCTGAATCAAAAACATCCACACTTCAACAGCACTTCTTCAAAGGCACTTGGAGCTTCTACTTATTGCTAAAATATTGCTGATGTGTCGCTTTATGTGGTCTTAATGTCGCCTTATGTGGTGTAATTATTTTTAGCAAATGCACCAAGATCTCATTCGGGTAGTTTAATTATTAGGCTACATCCCTTTCATCCATACACTCTTCTCCAATCCCCATTTATTGATTGATCTACTTAAAAAAAAAGTGAATTTATCCAATTACTCAATTGCTGAAAAAAATCGGCAGAATAATGATTAGAAAAATATTTAATCATTGAAGCCTTGCGTTTGATGGTCCTAGAAGTGACCTCACATGTGTTTCCTTCTGTTTCAGGCCTTTGATGTTGTAGAAAAGAGCTACTTTGAGACAATTGATGACGCTCTGGCAGAGAAAGCTCATCTGTCCAACTACCTGCCGCATAACGAGGTATGCTCCCTTTAGTCCAGGACCGTCACCCTCCCTTTAGTCCAGGACCGTCACCCTCCCTTTCGTCCAGGATGGTCACACTCTCTTTAGTCCAGGACCGTCACACTCTCTTTAGTCCAGGACCGTCATGTTCCCATTAGTCCCTTTGAGCCACATTTTGTAATAAACAATCAAAATGCAATTACTTTATTTTATTTTGAGATACACTTTACTGCATTATGTAATAAGTTATTGTATCTTGAGAAGATTATTTCAAAATGCAGTTGCAACATTTTATTTTCTTGAAAATGTAGTAAAATAGTTAATTAATACCAATTCTAAAGCTGGTTTAGAACCTCTGGGAGGCTGGTTTGGGTTCAACTGTACTCAAGAATAATCGTCTGTTTTCTGTCACTGTCTTCTTCTGTTCTTTTCTTACCCTCGTCTTCATCTCTCCCATCTTTGGACAGAACGTGTCCTTCCATCAGCTTTCGTCTCAGAGTCAGAAGGTTCAGGAGCGTCTGTCTCAGCTGGAACAGGAGGTTTCTGGGGGGGCGACGGCTGTGGTGGCTCTGATCCTCAACAACAGGGTCTACATTGCTAATGTTGGTATGGACGCACGCACGCACGCACGCACGCACGCACGCACGCACACACTCACACACACACACAGACACAGACCAGTATACACTGCGTCTCTTCCTCCAGGACAATACAAGCAAAAAGCTTAGAATATGTGCGTCTTTATATGGTTTTATGCTGTGAAATTGTGGGAATTTGTCGGAAAAAATGTGTGAAATGTTAAAAATATGCAGGAAGTGTAAATACAGCTCCGTTCATAAGACATCCCCTGACTGAACGGATGTTCCAGCAGGACACGAACCTTGAACAGAACAACCAGTGGAGCTGTGACTGGAACAGCAGCCTGTCTGTGTAAGGTGGAACAGAGCATATGTTTAAAGCAGAACAGAGCATCTATTTAAACCATAAAGACCCAGTATGACTTTTGTGAAAGTTCCCAAATATTTATTATTTCTTCATTGACTTATCACGATATATCTTAATATTATCCTCTGTTTAGCTTTTTTTCAGTTTACTGATCATAGATTTTTATCATCATGATAATATTACTTGAGGATTTTTATATGAAAAACAGGGAAAACTAAAAAAAATAGTATGTTTTCAACAAATATATCGTTAATTGAACATAAAACAAGTGTGTCCATCCACTGTCACTGATCCAATTTTATGGGTTTTACTGGTGAATCAATGTTGTAGAAGATAATGATGTTTCCATGGTAACTGTGGATCTTCTGAACATCCAAACGTGGTCATATCTGATGACCGATAAAGAACTGCTTTTTACACAATTTTTTATGTTTTGACAGGATTGAAGGATCAGTACATTATTTTGGTCAGTAATAGGTTAAGGTGGAACATGTTTAATGCTAGACATGTGATACTGAACTGGTCTGTCTTTAACGTCGGTTAAGCTCCTTATATTTTGCACAAAAATCTGCTTTTACTGCTTTAAATATTGACCCTTTTTCAGAACATATGGACCTCTGCATAATGTATGATATTTGTTTGACTGGGCATTGAATTATGGGATGGAATAATCATGTTTTTTTTTCTGAAGGGACTGTGTAATGGTGTAAACAAATTTTCTAGACAGTTTTTCAGCTCCATAATACAGAAGCCAGGAAAGGCCATGTTCATAATAATTTTCCACCTTGTTATCCTGACATAACGAGATAATTAATTTGAGAACTTGAGAAAACAAAATAATTTTGTTCACAATTTTGATAAAAACAACTAAGACACATCTGCCACCACTTAGTGACACGGTGACTTCCTATTTCTCCTTTTTAACAGAGTTTTTAGTCATTACAATTGTTATTTCAATCATGATGATTTTAATATTAGACTGCAGCACCTCTGCGGAAGACTTTGTCTTTACCGATGTAGGTACAGTGATTCAGCTGATGTCCTAGATTTTATCGCAAATCTTTTGAAAGGCCCAGGTCTCCTCTATGACCCCCCCCCACACACACACACACACACACCTCTCAGTGCTATTTCTGCATCTGCCGATGAAGACGTGTCTCAGTTGTTTTCACGAGATCTCAAATTATTTCGTTATCGAGAGATAACAAGGTGAAAAATAATTACTATGGACATGGCCTCTCTCAGCTTCCATACCTTCCAGTTGTCATGCCCTTTTCTACATTTTGTTCCTTACATGTGGATGTGGATGTTAATGCTGACTTTTATGTGGCCCCAGGTACGAACCGGGCCCTTTTGTGCAAGTCCAGCAGTGATGGTCAGAACCAAGTTCTTCAGATTGGAAGACCACACAGCACGGACAATGAAGAGGAACTGCAGAGACTGGCTGCACTGGGTGAGTCTTCAGTCCAGTAGATGGACTAATACCAGACCCAGATATATTATGTATATATATTATCATTAATATCAGTTATCTACAGGTATATTATCATTAATATCAGTTATCTACAGGTATATTATCATTAATATCAGTTATCTACAGGTATATTATCATTAATATCAGTTATCTACAGGTATATTATCATTAATGTCAGTCAACAAGAGCTAGAGGTCTGACATTTACAGAATCATTTCACAGGAATCTAGAGTCCTAAAAATTTTGAAAATATTTACTTAAAATGTATTATTGCATGTTATAGAGAATGACAAACTTGAGAGTTTATTCATCGCAAACTTCTAAAATGAATGAATGAATGACCTTTATTTGGTTATCCGCATTAAAAAAAACCAAAAAGGTTTAAATTTAACAAGATAAAAATTATTTAGAACCAGAAATGGGACCACCTTGTACATCACATCAAAAACAACTCTGCAAACTGTTATTTTTTTCCATCATGTACACCAGGGGTCTCCAAACTATTCCACAAAGGGCCGGTGTGGCTGCAGGCTTTTGTTCCAACCAAGCAGCAGCACACCAGACTCGAATCAATTAATCAACTGAACTCCCATCTTCAGAGAGTCGATTGGTCAAACTGTGAACTCTTGGTTGGTTGGAACTAAAACTTTTCGAACAATGTGCCAATTTTATTTATTTATTTTTTCAATTATACAAATTCCTAATTTTTTGCTCCTTATTCTACTCACCATATTGATTGTAAATGTTCACATTTACAATCAAATATCACATATATCTGTCCCACTTTCAGATTCAATGGTCAGTATGAACATGTGCGATATGTAGTATCACAAAATAAAAGACACCACGTGAAAGTACAGGAAGTGACTGAAATTTTTACACCAAGCACAACTTACTTCTAATCGGTACACGCATCGGCCCCAAAAACTTCATATCAGCCGATCACTACAGACTATGTAAAGGTCCTGTTCACATATGGTGTCTATTTGTTCCTCTTCATTTTTTCTCACCCAGGGGTGGATTCGTCTCGTGTGCGTCAGGCCGGTCAGATCGCAGGCCAGAGCAGCACCAGGAGGCTGGGAGACTACCGCGTCAAGTTCAACTATAGTGACATTGACTTGCTCAGGTACCAGTGGGACTTGTTTCTGCTTTCATTGATTCAGCTGCTGCTTTTGGTTTAGGTTGAACCCTGAAAACAACGCCCATTTTAAATTACAATTAGAGACATACACGGTTGCAACATTTAACACTTGGGCTACTTAAACGTCAAAATTGCCTGATAAATGCACAGACTGTGAGACCACATCTCTGGTACAACTTATTAATTGATTGAATTTTGATTTGAATTGAATTGAATGCTTTATTGTCATTGTACATTAAAACAACAAAATTTAGGGTGCAGCTCCAGTGCAACAATAGGTATACAACTCTATAAAACCTATACATTATAATATAAAACCTATGATTCTATAATAATGAAATCAAACAATAAATAATTAAAAGAACAATCTGTAGTGCAAAATGGCGGACTGGCACATATGTTGTGTGCTGCAGCATCAGAGGCTCAGTGTCTGGTGTCATTGTGAGTTCAGTGCAGTGATGGCTTGTGAGAAGAAGGACTTTCTGACTCTGCTTGTTCTGGTCTTAATGGACCGGTAGAGCCTACCTGAGGGCAGCAGGTCAAAGAGCACAACAACTGTGAAATTCACATTGCACCAGTTACGTAGAAATATTTGTGGTCAGTGTTAAAATAATTCACATGAACAACAGATGTTGCCACTGTCATGGTCCAGTATCGCCACAGGAGCTGGTCTGAGGCTTTGTGGCTTGGGTCTGTCAGTCCCACACTGGGTATTTTCATTTTATTCCAAGTTTCTGCAGCAGCTACTGTGGCGCCATCTTCTCCTGTAGATGCTAATGCTACTTCAGATTTGCTGCAATGGGGGACAGGCTGGGGGAAGTGTTACTGCAAGTGGGCGGGCTTAACCCCACGTGAGTGACGCCAATGTCCACATTACGTAATGTGGACAGGCTTTTTCTGAGTCGCTCGTCTCTCTGTGTTGTTTTCTATGTTTTGTTATGTGTTGGTAACTCAGGGTGACCCATCAGATTCTAAAAGGAACTTGTAAAAGTGGTTTTCAGAGGAATAAGACCTTTAAGACTTTGATATAATGAAAGCAAAGTGTGTTTTGAGCTTTCTCTGTCATCTGTACTTATTGGTTTCTTTAAAAAAGTTGTGGAGGAAAATTGTGAATCAAATGTATTTCTTTATTTTTAGGCCCTAGGTCAGACTGGGCTTTTTTGGTCAATGGAGAAAGGATAAATGCTAATTGTTAGTGGGTCAACCTGGGTTTGTCTAATACAGGTCAGCCAGGGCTGGTCTGGGCCAATTTTCAGGCCGGGCATTTTTTCACTTGGATCAGGCCACCACCTGTTTTTATTTATTTATTTATTTATAGGGGTCATTTCATTCAGCCTGGTTACTTAATTCTATGTATAAATTGAAATTATATAATAACATATTAGTTATAGCAACCTCAAGGCTCACATTTGCCCTAAGAAAGTAGCTACATTTCACACAATGAAATATTTAAAATTGCACAAAATCATATGCACACGAAAAGATTTAGTTTCATTATCATAAAAGTATTTAGGATTGTGGCCTGAATAGGCTTTGCCACTAAGTACATTCCCAAATGTGAGTTTTATTATTATTATTATTATTATTATTATTATTATTATTATTATTATTATTATTATTATTATTTCCGTCAACTGAACTCAAATGGGTGATCTGTGCTGATCAGAGAAGGGGAGGCGGGTTGTGACTAGTGTTTGGTGTATGGATTTACCTACAATACTATAGCGTTTCACAAAAATGGCTGAGACAGGGCTTGTCTGAAACGTTTATTCCTCTCAACAGCGGAGCTAGACACACAGACACAAGCAGGTCAAAAACAAACGCTCAACCGGTCCCAGTCTACCACACTTGATCGCTTTAAGCACCGCATCCTCCCACTCTTTCCACCAATCATCAGTCCACACACCCTGATTGGGGAATTTGAATATTGTTTAAGGTTTCTGTTTTATGTGTTTATTTATTTGTTATTATGACATGTGTATGTTATATGTTGTTTGTTTTTTCTTGACGGTGTATGCCATGTAGAAACAGAATTGCCCTTCGGGGATAAATAAAGTTTTCTCTATTCTCTAATTCAAGAACGGGTTGTCATAGAAACTTGAGATTGGCACAAAATAGGGTTGAGATTAAGCATTCTCTGATGTACAGAGAGCATTAAGCTCACAGAGACAGAGATGTATTGTCCCAGATTATGGCTAAGAAGCTAGTTTCCAATATATTCATATATGTCTGTTTGTTTTTTTAATGTTTTTGTTATTTTATCACAGTTTTTGGTGGTGGTGTGGGGGGGGGGGTTGTGTATTTTAGAAGAGATTTTGAATACATTTTGTATTTTTTTTTGTCACTTTTTTGTGTGAGTTTATTCTTTTGTGAATTTTAGCATGTTTTGTATAATTTTTCCCTGAATTTTTTTTTGTCTTTTTTGTGGGAAATTTGAGTAAAGAAAAAAAGACTTGACTAATTTGTGTTTTTAATCATGATTAATCAAAATGAATCCATTGTTTTAATCATTTGACACCCTACTAATGAAACCAGCTGCCTTGAAACTGTGAGTTAACTTGAACAAGCGGTGTTAGGTGTCTTTTTCTGTGGTTTGTGGGAAATTTGAGTACAAAAATAACCCTGAGACAGAACATTCAACTGATGTAATTTGCACACTCTGCAAGACAGTTTTCTTTTCACTCAAGCACTTCCAGCATAAAATACAACATTAACGCAAAGCATATGTTCGTTGGGGATTCTGCTAGCACTAGGCTAATGTGTTGTCCAGTTTGGACAAACTTGTTCAGTCCAAAGTTCTTGAGTCTGTTTGCTCATGAATAATGAAGCGCCATATAGATAAAAAAATTCAAACTTAATCATGATTTATCAAATTTAATCCACTGCAACGCTGTGATTAATCTGATTGAAATGGTAATAATTTGACGGCATTAGTTTTTGATCATTGTCTTTGTGTGTGTGTGTGTGTGTCGCTCTGTGCCGACAGTGGGGCGAAGTCCAGACCAATCATTGCAGAACCAGAGATCCAGGGCAGCTACTCTTTGGACGGGGTGACTGGCTTCCTGCTGCTCATGTCAGAAGGACTCATCAGTGCTCTAGAATCCGCCCACGGCCCAGAGCAAGCCAATCAGGTACAAGCGCTCATCATTGCATCCAAAGCTCAAATACACAACGTGAGAGAGATTGGACTAAAGTGGGTTTACGCTTAAAGATAATTGCGTTGTTTTTGTCATGTTTTTTTTTTCCCCCGAATAAGGACAGTAAATTCCAGATAATCAGCTGATTCTGTGTTTGACATGTATTCAGTCAATTTGTCTCAATAATCAGCTCTGAAATGGGCCGGGCTGACAATCGTAAATACTAAACTTATTGAATATTTATATGTGTGTGGAAAGCTGAATGTAATAAGATATTACATTATTGGTAAAAATGTTATTACAATTCCAGTCAGGATATTTTATTATATTATTGGTGAACTCATTAAAATATTAGGCTTAATAAAATTTTTGATCAAATTAAGCGCAAATTTTATTACATTGTCAGGAAATCAATACATTACAGGGTGCTACAACGAGCATCTTTGTCACTGTAGCACTTATCGAGCTACTTCTTTAATCTATATTAAATGTAAGGCTGCACCTATCAAATATTTTTGTTTTCTGTCTTTTATTTTGATCGATGAATCAAGTAATCAGATAAATTCCATTTTTGTTTATTTTGGGAAGGTTGAGGTATTTTCAGGTGGATGGTTGGATGAAAAGGCATGTAGCCTAATAATTACACTACCTGACTTAGATCTGGGTACATTTACCAAAAAAGTAATTACAACATGTGAAGCTACATTCTAACAGGTGCTAGCATTCACCAGTTAGCAATACGTAGAAGGTCCAAGTCTGTTTGAGGAAGTGCTGTTGATGTGTGGAAGCTTATGAATCAGGTGTTCCAATATTGATTAAGTAATGCAATGGTATTATAATGCTGAAGTGAGAAGCCAATGCTATTTTGCCGTGTGCACACTGCACTCTGTTGTTTGCCTCATGTAGTGTAAAATGGTCCTGCATTTTGGACATTTTTTTTTATTTTTTATGCCTGCTGCTACTTTCCTTTAATTTCCACTGACACATTTTTTCACAAGTTTCCTTTGGATTAATTTAAATGTTTTATGTTAAATCATGATTAAATGTTCATTTTTAATCTATATGAATTGTGTTTCATTTTACAAAACATGATAAAATCCACTAAAATTCACAAAAAATTAACTAACTCAAAAAAGTGACGAGAAATATTCAACAACTCTTCTGAAGTACAGTGGAAAAAAGCCAAAACGTGAGAAAATATCCAAAACATATCAATATAACATGCAATTAACATATTTATTCGACACCAACAGTTTCAACAAGACAACTATAAACCTCTGTTCCATTTAATAGAATAAAGATATGTAATCAGATTAATCATGATGACAGATTAATCAGTGTTGATGCATGAATTTTTACAGCCTTAAAAAATACTGTCATAGTGTAGTATTTAGTAGTGTATAGTATAGTGGGGCATTTTATTGGGCTGCTAGCACCATCGACGGTAACATCAGTGTGTCTTTCTCTCATCCCCCTCCCTTATCTATCATCTATGATAGGAAGTGGTTGCCATGGTAGCAGCAGAGCTGGCCCAGCAGAGCAGTCTGGAGGCAGTGGCTCAGTCAGTGGTAGAGCGCATTAAAAGGCTGCACCACGACGTCTACGTTTCTGGTCGTCAACGTTCCACGTACTGTTCCCGACATGAGGACATGACCCTGCTCATCCGCACTCTGAACTATCTTCTGGAGGACGGAGCACTCACACCTACACAAGGTAGGTCACCCCCCCCCCCCTCCCCAGAGGGCAGAGTGCTCACACCCACAGAATGCGTTTCCATTTGAAAAGGTACATGAACCAAGAATGCATTGAATACCCAGACATTCTTGTCTGCTAGCTTAACCCCCATGCCTGCCTAAGGAATTAATGTCAATTTTTTTTTTCATTTGTTGATCATGTCTTCTATGTTGCAGCTTTTGGTATGTGATTTAATCACACCACAATATATGTCATTATCGTCCAGCCATACTGTGAACTCATGGCTGATTCTTGCTTCCTTTTCTAGAACCTTTATCTTGTCCACAGTACAGCCTAGCCAAAATAAGTAGCCTGTTGTGCTCCATTATGAATATTTTGCAATAACAGCTGCTTGCTCCAAAACGAGTATGTCACTAGATTTACACAGATGAACATCACAAACCTCTTTCTGGCACTGCTGAAAAAGCTTCCAACACTAAACCTGGAGTAATGCAAAGTTTTGTTCGCATTTGAAACCTGTACATGTTTGTGTTTGTCTTGGTTCAGGGGGGCGGATCTACCCAGTGTCGGTGCCCTATTCCAACAGCCAGAGCACCAGTAAGACCAGTGTGACCCTGTCCCTGGTCATGCCTTCCCAGAGTACCCTGACCAATGGAACAAACACTGCGTCCACTCTGGAGGAAGGAACCCCCACCCCAGGGTAAGTCCTCTGATGCTGCTGTGGCCCCTCCCTCCAGCAGCTGTGGGTCTTCTGGGTTTGAGTTATATGGACTTTACCATTTCCTCCTGCACTTGCTTTCATTTTACACAGACTTTCACTGAGCATCCTGAAATCCCTCCTTTCTCAGGCTCTATTTATTTGGGGTGAGCCTGATATTCACACCCTCGTGTCCCTCTGGTCATTAGGCACTTTCCCACAGAGTAGTTCTAAGAACTTAGCTCTAGGACCTATATAGGTCTTGGAACTATATAATTCATAGGAAACCTTCTGGTTTGCATTCCGACAGGGCAGTAGGAACCATGGGAGGGGCCAATGTGACACTAACATCCACCACAGTGATGCATTCTTTAAGCACTAAATTCAACAATCGCACAAGGAAGTAGAAGACAGTGCTACTATAAACTAGAATAGAGAATGAGGAGGCCACAGTGCTTATGTTCTGTATGACAGGAATGTTAATTATGGTCAAATACAGTGTCTAGTGTCAAGAATGGAGGAGTTTACAGAGCGAGTTAGAACAGACAGCTGATGCTACTTGGGATGGGGGGGGGGGGGTTTGGATAGTGTTTCACATCCCTAGACGCTACACAGATGGTTTTAAAGATACCTGTACTGCAAGATGAGGAAATGCAGAAATAAGCGTGGTCTACCAAACACCTATGTCATATAGTTCCTGGAGAACTAAAAAAAAGACCCTGTCTGCGAGGAGGAACAAAAAATGTTCTAGCAACTATGTACTTCCTATGCTGTAGGAAAGGGTGAAAAAAGGTTCCTGGAACTAAAAAGGTTAGAGGAACTACAAATGGTTCCTACAGTGGGAAAGCATTGACTTTACACAAAATACAAAGGACAGGGTTTGTTGTTAGTGTTGTTAAAACCTATTTACCATTAGCAATTAGGGTTCGCATTAGTGTTAGGGGTACCGTTAGTGTCAGGGTTGTGGTTAGTGTTAGCATTAGGTTAGTGGTAGCATTGGGGCTGTGGTTGGAGTTGAGATTAGTGGTAGGGTTAGCATTTGTGTTGGAGTTTGCATTACGGTTAGCATCAGGATTAATGTTAGGGTTAGCATTAGGGTTGATGTTAGCCTTAGGGTTAATGTCAAGGTTAGCATTAGGTTGATGTTAGCCTTAGGGTTAATGTCAAGGTTAGCATTAGGTTGATGTTAGCCTTAGGGTTAATGTTAGGGTTAGCATTAGGATTGATGTTAGCCTTAGGGTTAATGTCAAGGTTAGCATTAGGGTTAATGTTAGCCTTAGGGTTAATATCAAGGTTAGCATTAGGATTGATGTTAGCCTTAGGGTTAATATCAAGGTTAGCATTGGGATTGATGTGAGCAGAGGTGGGTAATTCCAGGTCTATCAAATCAAAGTCCAACAATGTATTGGTTCAAACCTGTTCACTGAATACAAGTGATTCCACTAATTATTCCATTGACCTGGGTTGGGTATTGTGCTCATCAAAATGGGCTGGTTCAATGAACAGGTTTGAACCAATACATGGCAGGACTTTGACTTGATGGACCTGGAATTACCCATCTCTGGATGTTAGTGTTAGTTAGCATTGGGATTAATGTTATCTTTAGGGTTAGTGTTAGCATTAGGGTTGATGTTAGCCTTAGGGTTAGTGTTAGGGTTAGCATTGGGGTTGATGTTAACCTTATAAACATGGACCAGTCCTGGACTCATGTCTGCTGTTGAGATGTCCTAAACTGTTTTTCCTCATTCAGTGTTCATATGTGTCCTCCTCATGTGTGGGACTGCCCCCACCCCTCCTCCTCATGGGTGGGACTGCCCCCCCACCTTTGCTTCTGTAGCCTCCTCCAGCCTCTGACCATCCATACATCCACTGATGTCCTACAGCCCATAGTTGAACTGTCTCCTGTCCCCCTATCCACATCCCTGTTTTCCCTCCCCACCCCTCCTCCTCCTCCCGTCTCCATCTCCCTGCTCTCCTTCTCCACCTCCCCTCCTCCTCTCCCCCTGTCCACTTCCCTGTTCTCCTTCTCCACCCCTCCTCCTCCTCCTCTTCCTCTCTCTACCTCCCTCTTCTCCTTCTCCCCCTCTCCTCCTCCTCTCCCTCTCTCTACCTCCCTCTTCTCCTTCTCCCCCTCTCCTCTACCTCTCCCTCTTTCTACCTCCCTCTTCTCCCTCTCTACCCTGGACCCTCCTTCCTCTTCTGTTCCCTCCCTCATTCCCATCTCCTCCTCTTCTTCCTCTCCATATCCCCACCTCCCCCCGTTCTCCTCCTCCTTTTTTCCCTGCAGTAGTCAGAGTCCGACTGCCACCCTCCAGTCCACCAACACCCAGACCCAGAGCTCCAGCTCCAGTTCTGGGGACGGGAGCCTGTTCCGTCAGAGGGGGAGCCAGGCGGCACAACCCGACGAGACGGGACGGGTCCCACCTTACGTGGACTTCAGCCAGTTTTACCGACTGTGGGGGAGCGACCACAGCGACAGCCAAAGCACCCATGGAGGCCTGGGACCCCAGTGAGAACCAGGACCAGCTGTCCTTTTGGCCCGGATGCCACAAGATTTTGAAGGGACTGGATTTTAAGAGCCAGTTGATAGGACAGATAAAATACTATTTATGTATAAAAATGAAAAATAAGTGACAAAGGGGACGCATGGAAAATGGATGTTTTTATATAAAGGCTGTGACCCCAATGGACACATGTATATAAATGCTCAAACCTGGTTCTTGGCAGACACAAATGGGAATCACTTTTCAGCCTCATTTTAGTTGCTGTTATATTTTTAAAAAACATCAGTTCTCGGGCATCGTCATGGAATGAGTCAGAGACCATTTGAAAGTTTGCTCAGTTTTCTCACCTCCATGACCTTAAACATCCAATAACTACAGCGATCGACTTGTTGTATGATGATCTGCCGATACACGTCTGGGAGGAATTCTGTTATGGCAATGGTGTTGTCCATGTGCAGGTGGTGGACACACTGGACACTTGTGCGAAAGGAAATACAAGTTGGTAGTGAGTTAAATACTTAATTACTTGGCTGGAGTTTTCTATTGCTTTTCCTTATTAAAATATACTGTGTATTGAAATTGGTTCATTCTTTTTAAATATGCGTTTGTTTTTCCTCAAAATTCTATGAAGAAGTAGTTCCCTCAGATGTGCAATGCTGACTCATTATTTCTCTTGTGTGCATTCATGTCCATGTATTTGGATGATGACATATTTCTTGTTTTCTTCTGTTCACATCATTCATTCATTATCTGAACCCACTTTATCCTCACTAGGGTCGCGGGGGTCACTGGGGGCCTAATCCAGCTACAATGGGCGAAGGCGGGGTACACCCTGTACGAGACGCCAGTTCATCGCAGGGCTGACATACATAGACAAACAATCACTCTCACATTCACACCTATGGACAATTTTAGATTAACCAATTAACCAATGTCTTTGGATGGTGGGAGGAAACCGGAGTGCCCGGCGAAAACCCACGCGGACACGGGGAGGACATGCAAACTCCACACAGAAAGGTCTGGTGTGGGATTCGAACCAGGGTCCTTCTTGCTGTGAGGCAAGAGTGCTAACCACTGCACCACCATGCCGCCCGTCTGTTCACATCAGTGGATCTTAAATTAACACATCAAGATTAGATTGTACTTTACACTTCCAGTTTGAATTCAAGGGACTTAAAGAATATTGAGTTTTTCCAGTTTTTGTTTTATGCTTGAAAGAACGCAGCGAAGTTTAGGCAGAGGGGGCTATAAATTTTGCAGTTGGACCCGCGACTCACGTTCTCCCCCTGGGAGGGCGGATGTACAGCTGCCCCAACCTGACTCCCACCAGCTCAACCTCCTGTTCATTTAGTGATTTGAGCCTGAGGGTCAGAACATCCAACACAAGTTATTTTATTTTATATATATATATATATATATATATATATATATATATATATATATATATATATATATATGAAAAAATATATATAGTTTTTGTTTTAAATAAACAATAGAGCAAAGCAGCATTTCTTTAATCGACAAAAACAACAGTTATATTGTTAATGATTGATTTACAGATATGTTTCATAAATGAGTAAGATTTAGTCATTATCAGTTACATATGAAGGATAATGAGTGAATTATTACAGGTGATAAACAAAAACACAATTATCTCCAGGACCTTTTACTTTAAAAATCACATAAAAACAACACATGACAAGAATCAGTATTCACATTTCATTTAAAAAGACATTTTTTCAAGGTCAGAAGAATACTTTAACATATTGTATTTAACCCTTTGGTGCATGAATTATGAGAACCTTGGTCAATTTATTTATATATATATATATATATATATACACGCCTATTTTACTGGAACTACTAAGAAACAGGCATTTAGAACCCAGCATCAGACAGAAAGTGAATTTTAAAAAAAATAAAAAATTCCATTAATTTTATGTTTTCTCACATTTTAACAAACTAATACTAGTTATTACTTTTGTTATTACTTCATGGAAATAGAATGTGAACTGTTGTGTGTTAAAGAACACACAACAGTGAACATTGGTATCTGGTTCTTTATCAAGTTATTAATTTGTTCTTCTACCACTGGTGTCACCGTCCTCATGTTCACAGGTAGTTATGACTTCAGTAGCCTGCAGCATACGCCCAGCACCGAGGATCTGACTGAGCACGGAGACCATCCTCATACTGAACCACGGCCTGGACTGCAGTCCAGGCCTTTTGGATACCGAGATGTGTCACATGGTTCTTTAACGCCAAACCATCCATGACAGTCTGTAAGCAGGAGCAGAGAGGAAGACACAGACAGAAGGTTTGGTTTAAACTGACCCTAGACAAATCTGGGCACAGGTTCATCAAAAGTTTTAAATACGAAAGTTAAAAGTTTCAAATAAAAGATTTTTAAAAACTCTACAATGCCACAAAAAGTCTGTTAAGAGCATGATGTAAGGGATAATAAATCCAATAATTAAAAGTGAACAATTCTAATAAGCAGAAGTAAATAATAAACATGCACAAAAACTAGTTTAAAAGAGAACCACAGCAGGAGCACAGCATACATACATACATACACACACAGCATAAAGAACATGGGCGTAAAATTGCGTATGGAGGGTATGGACATGTTCATACCAATATTTGGATGTTACTAAATGTCCATACCAATTTTGACTGGAAAATTACATGACATTCGGTAAAAAAAAAACATCATGGTATCAACATAGTATGATTGGTGGGGACAGCATCGCTGTCTGTGATTGGCTCAACTTCCTGTACGTCTCATCATGACTGTTGTCATTGGGAGGTTGTTAGGTTCAGTGGGGAAATTTAAAAAAAGTAATAGGCTGTGTCCGAAATCACTCACTCACTCCCTACTCCCTACATAGGGAAATATTTTTTTTTTTTAATTAAATAAATTACACACGCCTCGATGAGGTATACAGAAGAAGCATGTTGAACAAAAAATATAACATAATACAGGGGGGGGGGTACTGTAAGGCACCATAAAATTATAGTAATTAGTTACAGCAAATCAGTGATGATCAATAGTAGAGCAAAGGGGTACATTCAGTTGCCTAACATACAATTGAACATGCATGTAGGTCACAATTAAATAAAAAAGAAAATGTTTATGTTTAGAATTACATTGAACATAACAATTTTTTAGATGTAAATACATTTAAAACATTAGATATTTTGCAAAAGAAGAATAAATCCTTTGAGCAGACGTTGATTTTTGAAGTTTCAGTGACAAAAGATATAATTTGAAATCATTTATGAAGTGATTAAATTTTTTTTTACAAATTCCCCAAGTTTATGTTTATTTTTATATATTTTATTTTGTATTTAATTTTAAGTTGTATTCATTATCCTCATTTTCTGTATATTGTGATTTCATTAAAGTTAAAAAAAAAAAAAAACTCCGTCCTTCAGTCATTTTTCGATTTGTGCGATGCATGATGGGATATAGTGCTTTAGTTAGTGACCATCGATGCCCACTACATTTCGCGGTGGATTATGGAATACATTGAGTGCACAATATAAGGCTTATAAGTAGTTCACTACATATTTGGACACCCCTACAAAATGGCGTGGTCCCTATATAGGGCCCTATGTAGGGAATGGTTTCGGACACAGCCATAGTGTCTGACAGTGACTGTTTACTGTTCGCTAGCTCGGACTTGGCGAATCATCATGTCTGACTTGGGCAAAAACAAAAGAAAAATTACGGACATTAGAGGTTTTTCACCCAGTCGATGGTAAGTTACTTGCACAAAATAGTCTTGTAAAAACCCGTCCAGACGGCGACGCCTTTTCTCTTCCAAGTGCTCCATTTAAATAGTTTTCCTGTAGCACAGCATAAACCTCAATATGCAGTAATAACTGCCGTGCTTCCGACTCCATTTCCATGCTTCTCGTTTGGGTGGAATGCATTGCAGTCTGAGACGGAGTTTACTGATGATTCATGCTAAAAGTCAATTCGGTTTCTTTATTACACCGACTGAAATGTTACTGGTTATATTGGGCTCTGCATGTGAATAGGACTTTCGATGGAAGGATAATAACAAAGTACACTGTATTATTAATGCAATAAACACTTGCCAATGTAAAAATATACTATTATTAGTATTATTGGGGTACAAACGACAAAAAGTTTTTACCTGCTTTACTTACAGATCTTGAAATTTCAGAGACACATATATTTCAAATATATGAAAATTGTATAAATGTAGTGTGGAAATAAGTCAACACACACATGCTGATTAATGGTGTTGTAGTTTGACTAAAGTAGGTCATGACATACAGCAGCTTACAGTGAATTTACAGAAATGCCACCGGCCATTTGTTGTATGATTCACATGCACTGCACATGCAAATTGTGCATCTTAGTGTACCAACAACAAGCTACAAAAAAAATCTAAACAATAATACAAAACTCCTGTGTATACAGTGTACATTTATTACATCCTTGGACCAGAGACCGGGGCGTCTGTTCACTGTATTTACTGGTATCAACTCAACTCTTTCTGCATGTTATTAGTGCTTTGTGAGGGTCCTCATTCTTCTGCAACAGGGCCTTCACTGTTCTAACAGCACGCTCTGCTTCCCTGTTGCTTTGGGGGTAACGGGGGATACTGGTCAGATGCTGGAAGTTGTAATCTTTCTCAAACTCAGTAAACTCTGCTGCTGAAAACTGTGGATCATTGTCAATGAGTGTCAGGCACTCCATGATGGATGAAGATGGTTTTCATTTTAACAATCATAGCTAACGCCAGGGTACTTGTGAGGTTAGCCACCTCAATGAAACATGAGTAGTAGTCAATGACCACTAAGTAGTGACCTTTCTTCCCTTCAAACAGGTCGACAGCTAGCTTTTGCCATGGGCGTGATGGCAAGGGTGTGGTCAGGAGGGGTTCAGGTGCATTGACACTTTCCTTAGCACAAATTTCACATTGACGTATGTTTTCTTTTATCTGACGTGTCAGACCTGGCCACCATACTACTTCATGAGCCCTTGCCATACTCTTCACCATTCCCTGGTGGCCCTGATGAATCCAGAATGCTCTGTTGCATGCTTGCTGGAATCACTATTGTTTTCCCATTCATCAGGAGACCATCAGCCATCAACATGTCATTTCTGTCCTGCCAATAGGACTTCAGCTGTGGAGCTGAACTCTGGTCTGTCTCAACCTGTGCGGATAAGAGACGACAGCTGCGCAAAGACTGGATACTCTTCCTGTGCTCGCCTAATCTGCATCAGTTTCTCTGGCGATGCAGGAAGTGGCTGAATAACTAGTACTAGATCCTCTGTTGCTACACCTTGAAAGAGCATCTGCTGCTATGAGATGTTTTCCTGGAATGTTCCCAATGGTGTATTTGAACCGCAGCAGTCTTAACCTGAATTGCAACACACAAGGGGGATGTCATCAAGTGCTCTTGAGCTGAGGAGATTTATCAATGGTTTGTGTTCTGTTTTGATTGCAAAGTGCAGGCCCAGGAGGTAAGTTTGAAATCGTTCAAATCTCATGTAATAGCCAGGGCCTCTTTTTCAATTCGGGTGCATCTGTGCTCAGTTTCTGTCATAATAATGACATAATTATTATGATAATTCTGAAATAAAGCCCACCGGCCTCCACTCTCCTGAAGCTTGAAGTTGTGACAAAACCGTAGGAGGATGCTTCTGCTGACACCCTAGTTGGCCTGTCAGTGCTGTATGGGGCAAGTACAGCTGATGAGCTCAGCTCTTCTTTCACCTTTGCAAAAGCTGTCTGTTGTGCTGGCCCCCATGTCCACATGTTATCAGCTTTCAGGACCTGCCCGATTGGTCCTGTGAGGTCTGCAATGTTTGGGGAAAACTTTCACACATAATTCACCATCCCCATGAATCTTTTGACATCTGCCACATCCTTGGGTGGTGACATGGCTGCAATGGCCTTGATCTTGTTGGGGTCTGGTCGTATTCTCCACAAATTCTGTTTAATTTCTTTCTTTTTATATTTTGTAATGTATAATTCATTGTTGTGTTGTGTGTGTGTTTTGATGCAAATAAAATTATTTTATTTTTATCGTTTTTGTTCTGAATTGAATTTCTAATGATTGTGTATTGCTGTGTGTCATGCTTGTGAACTGTAGCGCCGTGCATGTAAATACACACACGGATAGCATCGGCTTTCATGTTTAAAGTCAAATAAATCAGTGGTTATTTGTTTTTTAATTCCCATTCAAATTTAAAATAAAACTTTAGCATGCTAGCTGCTAACTTCTTATATTATTATTTTGTGGGGAAAAAAATTACGTTCCCTGAGCATCTGTAACGTTAAGTCCCCAGCAGAGGTCCTGGTCAATAGCAGCCTTATGACCATTATTATCAGCATTATTATCAGCATATATTAACATATTTGTTACATATATCAAGTTAGATGGTAAAAAAAATACATTTGGGTATGTTTCGCTAGACCAAGTGACCAAATTATACAAAAATTATATTAAAACAATTTTTATTTGTTGTACAAAACTAAAATTTTATGTAGTAAATGTTTAGAAATAGACAAACAAATTCATAATTGGAAGTTTCACTGTCAAATCACAGCTTGAGGCTCTAAATTGAGTTTGAAATTATATTTTTCAATCTAGACCTGATTTTTTTTTTTTTTTTCTGCTGTGTATTTGTTATCGGGTACCAAATATATGATATCTGAGAGGTGATTTACAAACTTTCAGGTGTTATCTTCACACAGATGAAGCTTCATGACTTTGGTCCTTATAGTTGCAGAGCAATAGCTGTTTTAATTTGGGCATGAATTTAAATTTAATTCACCAGAATAACCCCCCCCCCCCCCCCCCCCCCCCAAACCCTTGGGTAGGAAGAGTCTATGGTAACTGGTAAAGAATGTAACTTACCTTTCTTTGTGAAACTGGCTAGAGCAGGGGTCACCAACCCTGGTCCTGGAGGGTCCCTATCCTGCATGTTTTAGATACCCCTCTTCCAACACATCTGATTTAAATGATGAGCCTATCATCAAGCTCTGCAGAAGACTGATAATGACAGACAGGTGTGCTGGAAGAGGGAAATATCTAAAACATGCAGGATAGGGGCCCTTGAGTACCAGGGTTGGTGACCCCTGGGCCAGAGTTACCCCTCTGTCTCATGGTTGAGTTACCTCCCCTTGTGAAATGGAAAACTCAGGGTTTTCCTAATTTCGGGCTTAATAGACTTAGAGTTGTCATTGAACCTGCTTTGTGAAATGGATTCCTGATCATAATCCAAACCTTCTCTACTATCAGTCACATTCAGTATATTAGTACTTCTGTAATACTCACTTTGTCAAAGCCAAGTTCTCCCTGAGTGGTTTTTGGTAGGAGCTGATTGTGGAGACGTGGTTCTGTCACAGCTTTCTTCACATCGTAGCCAAAATACAGAACATTGAGAATCACCTACAATAGGGAAAGGGTTCAGGTTCAGGGTTTAGTGTAGGGTTAGGGATTTCCAACCTTTTTTGGCTTGTGACCTGATTTTAATTTATTAAATTTCTGGTGACCCCAGACATTCCAAACAGACATTTTTTGGCTGAAGTTAATTTGTTTTTGATCATTGAAAGGTTTGCTATACTATGTTGCAAAAAGATGTTAAGTTTAGAAAATGAGAATTTGATTTTCCTTGGTCAGTATATGTACAGTCAGTCCAGCCTGTATTTACAAGGCTGACAATTAATACAGTATGAATTATGAAAGAGCTCCAGCAGTGGTGTTCCCAGGATGCCAGATGTGGGTTCTCGATAGATTCTCAATATAGTTCTTGATAGAGAACATGAAAAGGCCAAAATCTTGACTTTTGATCAGTGGGTGATGTCATCGCTAGAGCATGAGACAAGTAAAAATTTACCTGAAAAATGTCTCAATAACTTGTCCTCATGGCAAAACCATAAATAGTAGGCAATCTTTTCCAAAAATGTTGCCATTGTTCTCAGAATTCTAACAAACCAGAGTTTGAAGATCTCTTTTTAAAATGAAATGACAGGAACCTGTTTGGGATGACGTCAGGGCTTTCTGTCCATAGACAGCCAGTATAAAAACAATTTGTCTGAGTGATTCTTCAACAAGTTTACTTTTTACGAATACTCTTCTCTCCTAGTCCTGAGAAACCATGAAGTGAACTGAAACCTGAACATACATCAGTTCAGGGACTTTCAGTCACAGGCTCCATGTACCTCATACTGAATGATTCAGTGAATTACTCTTTTTAGCAGAGGTGAGTAATCCCAGATTCATCAAGTTAAAGTCCTGCCATGTTTTGGTTCCAACCTGTTGACTTAACAGAGGCGATTCCACTAACTATCCCATTGACCTGGATGAGGCTTTCGTCGACCTTTAAGTGCGAATAAAAATGGGCTGGTTCAGTGAATACATTGGAACCACTACATGGCAGGACTTTGACTTGATGAACCTGGGATGACACCACTTCTGCTTTTTAGTGGACTGATTCTCGTGATTCAGTTTATCTAAAGGAACTGCCTTGCCCACCACTATTGTACATTTTCTGATTTAACACAATTTTCTTCAGTTCTTACATAATTTTCTGAAAACGTAAAATTACACCTTACCTGAGCAATAGCGGTACTAATTTTTGTCCCTCCTCCGGCACCGACCACCATTTTAACTTTGTAGTTTTTATCCAACAGGATGGTAGGACACATAGAGGATATTGGCCTTTTACCTTTGGAAAGAATCATTATGAGTTCAGCCTTACGCACTTGGAAAAAGAGCTCTTTAAAATATTTAAACCTTGATATCCATTTGAAAATCCTGCTTGGATGTGTCTGTGTGTTTTTTCTTCTCAGTCTAACCTGGTTTAATGAAGTTGTTTGATGAAGGCGGTAATTCAAAGCCATTGTCAAAGAGTGGAGAGCTGAAGTCATCCATCTCATTGTTGAGGAGAATCATTGTTGATCTAGACATGACTTTGGAGCCAAAACTGCAGAAAAACCATAAAAGATGTCAATAACAATCCAGGAGGATTTGTTTTCTCTGAATTGTCAGTGACATACGGATGGTTGATGGTGCTGGTGGCCGCCACTGCACTTCCATCCTCTGCGACTACAGAGATGTGTGTCGTCCCGTGGTTTTCAGGCACATAAAACTGTGGCTCATAGTAGAGTTGATCATGTGTGGTATGATCTGTTATCTTCCTATGCAGGGCATCAGCATAGGCGTCTGATGTCATATTCTGAATAAACTTCACAGGAAAATCAGGACATGAAAAGAATGAACACAAAACTTTGTTAAAAGTCTTACTTTTCTTACATATAATAATGATCAGATATTGGTTAAAGTATATATGCCTGGCCAAGGAGTTACGGCAGGGGTCTTCGAGTGGTACCATCCTGCATGTTTTAGATGTTCCCCTCTTCCAACACACCTGGCAGTCATCGTCAGGCAGAGATTTCTGAGTGGTTTATCATTTAAATCAGGTGTTTTGGAAGAGGGATACATCTAAAACATGCAGCCTAGTAGCTCTCGAGGACCAGAATTGAGCCCCCTGAGTTATGGTCTTACAAAGTGACTGTTCAGCTTGCAATAACTTTTAAACGGGATCACTTAGAGCAACTTGCAACACATATTTCTTTAATAAGTACTTTAACACGGTTCATTTAAAAGTTTGTCTTGAATCATTTTTAAATATGAATTTAGTAAAAACCCTACTGTTACAGTACTGGAGAAAAGAATAATATCTTGGGCAAAGTTTGCACAAACACATAACATGCTGTTCTTACTCAAATTTGGGGCAAAACTAAAAATGTAACCTCCTAGATGTTATAGCTAAAACTGTATGGTTCATAGTCTCCGTAGATCCTTAAAAAGTCTTATTTAGAATATGGGAATATGGAAATAAGACTTTAAGGTCTTAAAAAGCATTATATTCAGCTATTTTTTGAAGTATGGCATTAAATTTCACATAGGAGGTATTAAATTTAATCTAAGGTTAATGAAAAACATATTGTGGTAGTAAAGGCCGTAACGACTGCACATGAAGCAGCCATCAAATTGGCTCCTCCTGATTGGCTCCATATGCTGGCTGTCAGCCCTTAACAGCCCCTACCCCTGGGGCTGATCTCCCTTCTCAGCTCCATGCACATTGCCCCGCCCATTGGCTGCCACTTCCGCGTCACCTCACTGCTTGTGACGGGTAAGAAGTTTCGTCTCCACAGTAGTACATATTCATATTAAATTAAATATTAGATAGAATATGAATCTTGTAGTCACGTGAAGCAGAGCTTCGAAGCACAGGCAGTTCAAGGCTTCGAATGGGTGTCAAGAGCCTGTTTCAAAACCTACCTATCATTGCATGTCTTTGGATGGTGGGAGGAAACAGGAATACCCAGAGAAAACCCACACAGACACGATGTGAACATGCAAACTCCACACAGAAAAGTCTGGTGTGGGAATCGAACCAGGGTTAGGCAGTGGGCATGATGGGTAATCCCTTCATCCACCTCTTCTACCTCTAAGCAGCCATAATTTTGGAACAGACTGGAATCAGACCAAATTTGTTGCTCACGTTGGTCCATGAGACATTGATGGTTGTTGAAGTAACAGAAGACACCCACTATATTCATTAAAGGGTTAAACAACCTGTTACTGCTGAATCACTTCATCTACTTTTAATTTACTAGTTTTTATTTTGTGTGTCTTTGTCAGTTTGATTTCAATAAGATTTGTCATGCAGCCTTTTACTATTTTTATATTTGTCTGAGAATGTTTCTGTTCAAAGTCCAAGTTCTTTTCATTTTGCATTGACTGTTTTCAGGTTTAGTGTTAAGACATTATTTTCAGTGTTCACAGAATCTGTAGTATCATGTAGTTCACTGTGACTTACATCACTGATATTCACAAACTTTGGATCTCCCAGAATTGTTCTTTTTGCAAAAGCAAATCGAAAGGCCTCCACGATGCGATGGAAGGTCAGGATCTTATTCTTAGTGCTTCCCAAACTGTCTGAGGTGAAGTTATATGCTGCAGAAAATAGAAAAAAATCAATCATGAGCTGAGTTATAACTCACAAATTTAAACTCTGCATTTTACTCATAATGCACACAATACAATACATTAGCATTTACATTAGCACATACACATTAGTATCAGTACTGCACTGCCTCATAGTATTAAAAGTAGAATGGAAAGTGACACGTGTGGTGTCACTTTCCATCAGCATCCTTCAAACCAGGGGAAGTGAAAGGCCAAAAGGTTGCAAAGCATAGTGCAAAGCGAGACCGAAGGGTAAAAAGGTTGTGGCAAATTTCCACAGATCAAAACAAAATATTGACGTGAAAGAAAACAAACCCCTTATTTGGATATGCTGATGAGAAAGAATAGGTCACATCTCCGGTTACACTCACACCTGCTATGCCAGTTAGGAAACAATTTAACGTTTCTGGGGAAAATACCAGCTCCAGAAATGGGACAGATGGAAACCAGATGTCTAGGAAGAAACAGGTATAAAAACTATAAGAGCACAAATCCTCGGGGCCAGACATCTTCTTGATGCTGAGAGTACATGTTGTAATCTCACAACTAGTACTGTCTGCTGGTCTATTTCCAGCCTAAATTTCCATCTTCTGCCGGCACTTTGTCTCAACTAAGGTTTTGTGGCTCATGATCTACTGATTGGTTTTGTATTATCTCTGTTAACATTTTCTGAATATACATATTATTGAGAACCAACAATTGTTTCTGGATTCTCATTCATAATATTGTGTTCCTGGTTGTGTGCTACTAACCATGTTCTTGTTTCTAGTTTGAGTATGAACTTGAAGGCCAATGTAAAGAGGAAGAGGAGGTGTATGCAGTTTGGAGGCCTTTGATGGTCCTATTTCATTTCTGGGTCTTTTCTTGGCGTTGAATAGTATCATCTGAGATATGGTTAGGCATGCCTGAGAAACATCCCTATCTTCAGAAGTATAGGGCCATTTAGCAGCATGGACACTAGCATCATCAAACTTGGTGGAACAGAGTGTTTTTGACAGTTCTGTGGGAAATGGTCATGGAATGCAAATCCCTCATATCTTTATGAATTGTTTTCAAAAGCTTTGACACTGAAACTGCCTCTTTGTCATACCCCGATTTCTTTTGACTGACTATGGTCTTCATTCCCTCACTGAAGACGAGTAATATTGTCCTTCCACAGAACTGCTCCTGACAACCATCAAAATGCTCCAATATGTGTGTTCTTGTTTTGTTGATGGTTTTATCAATGCCAAGATGACTTAGCCTTCTCTCATACAAACGACGAAGTACAGAAAGTTCAAAAATGTTCCTCTCCTCTCCTCTCCTAAATGGATTTCAATGTGTGATACTAATTCAGCAAAGACCAAAGCCTCAGTGAATTTTTCAGTTTCATTTTAATTTTTGTTTTCAACCCTTTGCATACTCCTGTAATTGTTTTTATATTTAACAAGACACTCAAGATGGTATTTAGTTTCTATTGCAATTCAATCCCCCCTGGAAATTTTCGCTTTTTGCATTTCTGTTTCCATCTTTCATAGACTGGCATCAAGATTCATTGTTGAGCACTGACAGTGGCTGCCTGTGCTCTGTGAGCAAAACAGACATTCACTTTAAATCGCACCTGACATGGCTTGACGCTTTGGTTCTTTTTCTAAATTTGCAAATGAAAATTTCAGATGGCATGACTTCATGCCATTTCCAATTCATGTTTGAAAGCCGTTAAAAAGGCTGTTGGTTGAAAAAAAAATATTGTTACTGTAGATCAGTTAGGTCTCTTCTACCTCACAGAAATCAAATGTACAGAAAATGAGAGAACACAAGCTTATATTACTGAGAAGCCACACCCCCTTTACTTCCTCCTGTCTGTATAGGTTGAAAATAAAGTAATGAAAATATTTTTCAAACATTCAGTAGCAAATAGGTAAGATTAGTTATCATGTATGTACATGTTGTTTGGTACATTATTTTGTAAGGATAACATTGAATAGATAGATACTTCATTGGTCCAGCAGAAATAACTTTTAGTTCATAGTAATATAAATTTGTATGGAAGCTCATAGCTGTCAACCCCTAAAATATATTTGGCTCAGTATTATGTAATAATGTGAAGAGTTTCGCATTATAACATGATACATATCACATTATAAAGTGAAACTCTTTGTGATATGAAACTATCACATTATTTCATGATATGGTATTCTCACGAAATTATCATGAAAAGAGAGAGAAATGATCATGTTATATTATCTTGTTATAACGTGATGTGAAATTAGCACATTATTGGAGTGGAGTGAGACTACATTGAGTACAGGAGACACTGTACTCACAAAGCTGGATGGACATAAACAATGAACAACCCCAGCTGTTGTCCACAGTCCCAGCTCCACTCCCAGATCTTACATACTGGAAACAGGACAGGACCAGTGTTACAGAAGGAACAGGCACCATCTGTTGGCCACACCCAAACCATCTACATCTGTCAGTGACATTCCTGACCAGGTGTGGTCAGGTGGAGACAAAGACATGGATGCGACCCCAAAGCACAGAGACACTGGAAACTCTCACACACAGAGTTAAAGTTAGTCACTCTGGTAGAGTGAAAAAACCAGCAACCAGACTGGATCTGTGATGATGTGGACTGTGAGAGATTTTTTTGGAATGTTAGTTTTTCTTACAAGGGGGAGAGCTTAAAACCTGGTTTGATGTCAATAAATTCTCTCTCAATATAAAGAAAACAAAATGTAGCATATTTGGAAGCCAATGTGGAAGTGTAATCAAATTAAAAATCTGTAACATTGAAATAGGAAGAGTCTGGGAGACCAAATTCCTCGGGGTTGTGATCAATTATAAACTTAACTGGAAGAAACATGTTGAGTATGTAAAAGGAAAAATCTCAAAATCAATTGCAATCATGTACAAAACCAAAGATATGTTAAATCCCAAAAGTTTATATTTACTTTACTGTTCACTAATACTTCCTTATTTAACTTACTGCGTGGAAATATGGTGTTTAAAACTACAACTGATAAAATTGTATTACAACAAAAATGAACCATAAGCATCTTAAACAAAGCCGGTTACTATGATCATACCAATCCATTATTTTTAAATTCTCATTTTTTAAAGTTTAGAGACTTGGTTTATTATAAAACAATGCAAATCATGTTTATAGTAAATAATAAAACACTACCAGACGGTGTGCAGAAGTTCTTCAAAGGGTCTGAGAGTAAATACGACTTGAGAGATGGAAGCAAATTTGTGTTATCAAAAGTTAAAAAAGAAGTTAAAAGAAGATGCATTTCATTTAAAGGTGTTCAGTTGTGGAACAGTGCTGATGTAAAACTAAAGCAATGCACTTCCTTTGTTATGTTCAAGAAATCGTTATGTGCATTATTATTTAGGAGTTATGGCTTGGGGGTCATGTATGTGTATATATATTAATAAGCTTTGCTTCTGCCTGAGCCCTTTTCAGTCAAATTCTGTATTGTTCTCTCTTTTTGCTGCTTTGATATATGACTGAAATAAAGTAATGATTATTATTAATATGGCTCCAGTTAACAGTAACATTAGCATGTTTTAGTTAAGTTATGACCTTGTTGCATAAAATCAGTTTTCTAAAGCTGTTATGAGGGAGATCTTTTTTTGGAACATTTTTACCATATTGCTTGAAAACCTCTTCACGATCCCATATCACACACTGAAATAGAATGTTTGCAAAAAAAAAACGTACATTTTTTAGTCCGGTCTAGAGGGTGGAACCAGAACAAAACTCCGGCCAATCAGTACTGGTCATCTTTACATCTTTTATTTGCTAATACGTCGATCAAATATCAGTCCCCAGCCCACACACCCCACTCTGTGATAGCAAGCATGCGCGTTAATGTATTTTTGAAGGGGTGGTTTCGAGGGGTGGGCTGACGAAGAGGCATAGGTGTGTATACTTTAAAAATATAGCTTGCAGGGACCACTTTTCAAGATCTCCTACCCTATCTTTAAACAGTGAAGAGTGAGTTGCTAGTTGTGTTAAATATTAAGAAAATTGAAAAGAAATGATCATGTTAAATATGAAATGCTGAGAAAGTAATGGAGCATAATAATGGATTACTATAATGTTAAATTGAAGTTAATTACAGTAGTTGTTCTGAGAAACTTTCCAGGTAAACATCTTAGAGGCGGAGATGCAATGAATGAAAGTTGTGTTATTATGAATATCCTGGTAATATTATCTAGACATGAGATGTGCTTGCCTGTTTAAAATGATGTATATGGAAATGTTGGTTGGATGTGTGTTATGCGAGTGAAGAGAAGCACATGGACACTAAAGTTGGATACACAGAGAAATCCACAGAGTCTGTTCATTCTGTTATAAATCTACAGATATTACAAACTGGATCAACAACAAATCCGTGTTATCATTTCCGGTTCAACACCAGAGTTGGTACATTCCCTTTCCGGTTCGAGTTACTTGTAAATTTGTTTTGGGGTTTGTAAAATCATTATGGTAATTTATTTTGTTTTACGATTTGTAAAAATGTTTTCTACAATGTAATTTTGGTCTCAAGCGTTGTAAAACGGTTTCACATTTTGTAAATTTGGATTGCACCTCCCAGCCACCGTGGTTACTGGAAAAATGAAAACTCGTTACTATAAAGGAGTGCAAAAGCAAAGAACAAGTCTTACCTTTCAGAATGTTTAGTATGAGTGAGAGGACCGGTCCACCAGAAGGGGCGGTTGGAGTAAACATGGTGTACTCCCCGACATTTACCCTCAGTGGATTCTCATCCAAGATGGCTGTATACTCCTGGAGATCCTGCATTGTGATGATTCCACCTAAACACAGATCAGCAAACACTGTAAATTCATCCTGGACACAAATGGAAATTCAAATCCATTTAACCATGGAAGATGGGTCCTTTATTTATGTATTTATTTTGTATTTTTTTAAGAAATTTGAACAGTAGTGCTGGTGTCCAAAATATAGAGCATGTTTTTTTGGTTCTTGATTTAATAAATGTTTTGTTAATAATGTCCCAGAATTTTTAATTTATTATTGTTTTAGTTTTTTTTTTATCACAAGCCAAAAATGAATTTTCTATTCTGTTTACGGCAACTCAGAAAAACACTGAAACTTCTACTGCTGATGTGAAAAGTAGAAACAGTTTATGGTCTGCTAAAAATTTGAAAAAACATGGATGAACTAAACACATTCAGAGCTTTGTTGAATTCTACTCATGAAGGATATTTCCAGATCAGTAGAAACACCCTACCTGCTGCGGTTATATCTGCTACAAGGTTCTTTGCTAGTTCTCCTTCGTAAAATGCATTCGGACCATCATCTGCTATTTTCCTGTAGGTTTTTGCAAGCATTGGAACCTTCATGGTGTCATTTTCTTTTAGAACATCACCATCTTTCCCACAAAATGCTTTACTAAAACAAAGAAATTTGTGATGTAAGACACAACAAATTGTTATGATCAGGCTCTGATGATTTAAAACCATATGTGACCCACCACCACAAAACCAGGCATAAGTGTCTGGAAATCAAAACTGAGTTATCTGTGTAGCTTGGTAGAGTGGAAACTAAGGTTTAAGATGGTGAAAAAATTATGTTTCTATCACAAGTAGAACCAAAGTTATGGTAATTTTAATCTCCACATTTGGACATATTTTGCAATTTGCATTTTTTTAGATATTGTCCGTCAAAGTTTTGGACTGTTTTGGGGTAGGAAGTCCTTAGCAACACATAATAATTTGTATCCGATTGACACAAATTATTCACAGATGTTAAAGGACACTCTGATGGACATGTCACAGAAGTTGTATATATTATAATAATAGGACAGAAGTGCGACGTATTACATTCATTTGGCTTATGCCATTGGACAGAACATTCAATATAGGCTTTTACCTCGTACCAAACACTTGGGTGTTTACCCACGGAACGGAGATCGTTTTGTTCGGCGAAAAGAGGTGGAAGTCGTCTTTGTCTTTGCTCAGCAATCCCTGAACTTTTGTCGCCGCTTAAATAATTGACTCAATAAACACTTTTATTGATTGAATTTCAATGTAATGACCACAGGAACTGAAAATAGAGGTGTTAAGGTACCGTGTTTTGCTAAAATGTAAACACAAATAAGAAATCGCCTTCCAGCCTAAATTTGGCTGTAGCTCTGAACGGGTCAGCGCGACTTATGCCTGATTTCATGGTGGCGGGTCACATATATGTTAAAAGGTACTGGATCTTACCACAGGACTTGGTCCTTTAGGATGGTTTGTTTGAATGTTGTTAGTGTAATAGCCAGTGTCCTTCCCACAGGAAAACCTTTCTCAGCAAGATCAATGCTGGGTTGAAACAAGTCCTTCCAGGGCAGTTTACCGTGTCGTTTATGAGCCATCTCATAACCTCGAATTTCTCCTGGTACCGCAATAGACAACCCTCCTAAAGAGAAGCACAAAGAATTAGAGGAAAACCTGGGTCTCACACACAAAGGGATAGAACAGGGGTCCCCAAACTATTTCCTGTGAGGGCCACATAACTTTTCCCTTCTCAGGAGAGGGGCCGGGATCAGTTTGTAACAGAAAAAGTGTGACGAATGCAGGAGTGGCTACATGTAAAAAATTATTGTTTTCCAGAAAGCCACAATCAAATAACCCTTTCTGGATTCTTCACAGAACAAAAGTCAGAAAATATATAATAACACTATTAATGAAATAAATAACCAGTGTTGGGAAAGTTCACCTTGATTAGGAACTAGTTCAAAGTTCAGTTCAAGTTACTCAATATGAATTAGTTCAGTTCATCGTTCATTCTTCCAAATTATGAACTAGAAGTTCATGGACCCCAAAATGAACTTTTTCGTTCTTTTTTTCTTTCTTTTTTTGTGTTATTATTGTAAAGTTATTATTAACCATTCCTGACGTTATCCTGACCGTAGTCAGGAAATTGGACAGAATCTCCAGTAACTATTAACTTCCCTCTGCAGGTTCTTAGAACACAAGGAGCGGTTTCAGTGAGTTTCGTTTTCAATGTTTGTCACACTCTGTACATTTAACTCTTTTTCTCCGCTCCCAAAAATTCTCTGCACCCCTCTCTCTCTCTCTCTCTCTGCCCCGCCCAAAACGCTTCTCATTGGCTATTCCACAACATTATGTTGCCAAAATTTGTTCAGAATAATACAAAAATGACATCTATGATAATGTTGTGTTTTAATCCCATTTTATGCCTTATAGGACTCAATAATTACAACGTGATGAGAACGAAATGTGAACAACATAAGAGCGCAGTTCAATAAATGCCAGAATAACCACGTTCACAACTTCCCATTCATTTGGCAAAAGTGAACGAGTCATTCAAGTTCGTCAAAAATATGATATCGTTCGTGAACGATCGTTCAATCAACTCATTCAGGTACAACACTGTAAATAACCCTCTTTGGGTTCTTCACAGAAAAAAGGAACATGGAACATAAACTTCTTCGTCTTAACAGGTCCAAGTTCATCTTAGTTGTTAGAGCAGAATCTCTGACTTAAATGACTCATATGAGCAATCTCTCAAAATTAGTTACTAGTTACTAATAGTTAATTGTTAGAAAGCCAACACAGTTTAATTGTTTATTTGATTGTTTGGTTATATTTGTTGAGGAATAACTCCTTTTCTGTAAGTTTTCAAATGTCCCACGCTATTGAACGCACCACTGATGTTACGACTGTTATGAACGTAGTCCGTGTTTTATTAGCCGCTGTGTTGTTGCTAGGTAACCGTGCCAAGTTCGCTTTCTCGGCTTCTTTTTCTCTTTTTTATTAATCTATTCCTGGTTTATTACTTAGTGTAGATGGCACAAGGTGAGATAAATAACACAATACAGTTCGGGTAGATGTTAGCTTGGTGTACTGTATAAGTTAATGCTGTTTAGCGCCGGTGTGCTGTTGAAGCTAATACGTTAATATGCTAGCAGCTAGCATTGCTAGCTGTCATCTGTGATTTCCGTGAGGTGATTTGTGTGTTCCATGACCCATGTAATACATCTGAGTGACTCATATAGTCGGTCTTAGTTAATTTATTATTGTATGTATATATTGTTATAATGAGTGTTACTCTGTATTATTACAGACCGCAGTGAATAAACCTTCAATTAGGACATCTGTATCCATGTTCTTTAATCGGAACCATAACCCACACCTTGCCACACTGAACCAAATCCTGGAGACAACCCCACGCTCTCCCCTTCATTAATAATGAAAATAGTTCATAACTAAGGAACATTTTATTGTAAAAGTCCAACTTTATTATCAAATACAAATACACACATATTAAAAAAAATCTAAATGGTCTCTGGTATTGTTCAGGGGGCAGGACCAAATGTGGAGGCGCGCCGTATCCAGGCCGCGGGCCATAGTTTGGGGACCACTGGGATAAAATCTCACACACAAAGGGATAAAAGTTTTGGGACATGTTGGATTCAGGTTTTTCTTTTCCAACTAGTCTGGGATACAAAACAATAACAACATAATATATATGATAAATATCATTGTCATGCATTGGTTAGTTTTGTTTAACCCATAAAAACCCAAATATGTACAAAACTAGAAAAGTAGTCAAAAGTGCAGACTCTACCAAGACGGATCAGCCCCCACCCCCCTAAATGACCTAAATGAGCGATGGGTTTCACTTTCACTCTGCACTGACCAACTGAATGAAACACATGTACTCCCCCCGTATCTCAACTTATCACCACCAAAGTTTAATCATTTGTTCCTTGTTCCAGTATCAACATTTCCAGAAAACTTCAGCCAAATCTGTCAATAACATTTTGAGTTATCTTGCTCACAGACAGACAGACAGACAGACAGATAAATACTGGCAAAAACATAACTCTACCATTCCTTAGCAGAATAAATATGGTGACACATGTTTACAGCTGTAAGATGTTCTGTTCATGCCAATTTGACATTTTAATATGTTATGTGTCATTATTGTTTTGTGTTCCAGACCCCTGTTAGAAAACAAACACCTGAATTCAATGTCTATTGTCCATTTATGTCTGAGGTCAGCTTGTATTTAAGTCTTAAAGCTGAGGTCTCTTAGTATGTGATAAAGATCGACCACTCCTTGTCTGAAAACACATATTGAATATTACCTGTCATTGATAAATCTTTTCTGTTTCCAAACATGTCTATGGTTGCATTGCGAGGTGCTGTTTCCCTGGCATCAATGGTTTCAACTTTTCCTGAAAATGAGACAAACATCAGGAACTACACTGAGGATGTAATGATTTATTGTGTTGCTGTCTTGAGTTTGTGAGATGAGACATTTTGTTCGAGTAAACATGCATTTTAAGGTTTAAAGTGATACCAGTGGATGCATTGAAGATAGTGAAGAACAGCCCTCCTCCAATTCCCATTTTTTGAGGGCTCACCACTCCATTGCACAACAAAGCAGCGATGGTTGCATCTACTGCAGAACCTCCTTTGAGCAGAATGTCTCTGTGGTACAATGAAAGAAAGAGAGCAGTGGTTAGACAGACAGACAGACAGACTTCATTGATCCCAAATATGGACACCTTCACATATATGACATGATATTTAGCTTTTTTATTTAAAAAAATGAATTATGCATTTTAAAACAGTTCTCTGGGGTCTACATTAACAGTAAATGCTTTGTGCTAAGGGTCACAATTCTTTCATTAATTCAACTCCACAGGTCCATCTTCAACCCTATTTCTGAGTAATGACACCAGAAAGGTGGTTTGGAGTGCTGGCTCTTCAAATGCAATTGAGCCCCCCACCCCCCAAGGTTGTTAGCTGTGCTGTTCTGTCCCATTCAACCATCAGCTGAACATTTTATGTAATCTGACAAACAATTATGTCGAACTGGAAAAATGTTCGTCAGACTTCTTGACCTTATATATGTGGCAGAGACGTGCAGTTAAGGGAGGCAGGTGAGGCAGGGTCTCACTAGACATAATCAAGCATGAGTTATGATCAATGTAAATAATACTAATCAAGATTTGTCCAAGTGTCTGTGCTATAAATCACATGTCTGTATGATTCCAATGCTTTCAATTATTTTCGTGACCAAAATCGCCGTATTTGCTTGCTTCCTATTCAACTGCAGTGAATATGCAGTGAGCTGAGGCAGCTCCAAACCATGCCTCACCACAGATAGAACAATCCCTTGTTAACTGTTCGAGCGCGTGCCCTTTGCGCTTACTCTGTACATGCCAACAACATAAAGCTGTATAAAGACATTTTTATACACTGTAGATATGTCTGTTATATGGCCTCACTTTCCTTATAATGTGTTGTGTTTTTTTTCCACTTATGCAGTGTTAACAATTTTACATAAAACAAAACTGAAAAGACACGAGGTGAGGCAGGCAGTAACTCTGCCTCAGTAGAGGGCGTGGTCTACGTGATCTGGTTACTAGGTTACGAATCGTTGTTGTCGTGTTATTGTTGGCTTCATCTAAAACCATGGAGGATCAGGATGTTATAGCTAAACTGAAAGGATTTTCAAAGTTGGACTTTCAAGGAAAACGGGACTTGATAAAGAATGGACGACCGACGCCAGAGGTAAAGGAACTATTCTGTCTCTCTTCTGTCTGGTGCTGTGTTTGTGTGCATCCACCGTGTGTTTAGTTTTGTGTATGGTACCCCCCTGTAGTGTCCACTGTGGTGTTTTGTAGAAGTTGCCCCCATTCAATGTTCATTCTTCCTTGGTCAAATATGCATATTAAAATATGTACCTCATATAAATAATGCTGCAATGAGATATGAAACTAATAGGTATTTAGCAAATATTTGGTGTATTTGAAAATCTGATTTAGAAAAAGTCAGTGCCTCACTTGCCACAGACCTGACTGCACATCACTGATACGTGCAAATGTCATGATGTAACTAGTTATAAAATGCAACAAAAATGCAAACACATTTTTGCCTAATTTAATGTAAAAATAGCTTTGTAGCACCTGGAGGGTTGAAATTCAAACTGTATGAACTATTAGGGTCCAACTGCAGACAAATAAAAGTGGGTTCAGACAAATATGTTGTTCATATCTGACCTGCCGACCTCTGAACACAGCCCAGTATCTGCTGCCACGGCTGCTTTAAAGTATTCATTTGGAGGTTCCCTTTTACCGACCCCGAAGAACACGCCTAAGAAGGTGGCAATGGATGCTACCAGCAATAACATCAACGCCACAATGATTGTCTTCTTCACCATGTTTACAGCTCACAGACTGAACAGTTCCTTTGATGCCTGTAAGGATAGAAAACAAATATTTCTCAAAGCTATAAAATTACAAAAAAAAAAAAAGCTAATCAAACCAGTTCTGAAAATGTTTAACTAACTCTAAATATTTGATTCTATTACACTTTAAGCTGTGTGTGATGTTCGTCACCAATGTTTCATCAAATCTATGAAACCTGAGCAATAGCTTAAATTTTTTTTCATGATTTTGAACCTGAATAGTTCAGGTGTGTGTTCAGGCTGAACTACTTTTCTTACTGTGAATAACTTTGAAGTGTCCACCACCAACACTTAATTTATTTATACATGAAATCAAAACTGTTGTTTTTTTTTTTTAGGATTCCACAGTCACAGTAGTAAAAAACACTGTACATTTACATGGTGTTTTTTAATACCAAAATATTTATTCTGAATAAAGTAATTCAGAATTAAACTATTTCCTTAATGTTTACATGGACATGTTAATTTCGAATAAGCATTACATAGGAAGGGGGTTTATTACACTCCAGTTAATTTGGCTTTAAGAGCTAGGCGTATGGAGGGTTCTGATTGGATACAACACTCATCAAGCATCTTGACGTCGACAATTGTATCCACTTCCTGTTTTGCTTTCGTTGCAACTATCAACATGGAAGACCAGATACTACATGCTATATTTAATTATTATTCCAATGTTCCAATCAAATACTTTACTCCACCATGACTCCAATGCTTGTTTCATACAGCATTCTTGGAAAATCTTCCTACACTAATGCCGGTAGTGCAGAATATGTGCGTCATCAATGATGTACGTCATCGTGACAAGACCAGAAGCATGTGCAGAATGACAGGAATAATGTTGAAGCGGAATTAACTGTTTACATGGGACAGGAATAATCTTATTTGGAATTAACATCAGAATAAACCAGTGACTTTATTCGGAGTTAAGTTGAATTCGGGATTAACAACAGGAATTATGTGTTTATATGGCCATCTTAAAGCAAATTTAACTTTTATTCAGAATTAAACAGGAATAAAAACTTCCATGTAAACAAGCTGAATAGCGCAATTTCTGTGTGTGTTGCTTACTATGCCAATTATGCATGCTGCATGAAATCGTGAAAACAAAACAAAACAGTGACCATTCTGCTTAGGTTTCAGTTTTGCGTGTAAACAAATTGTTTGTTTGCACTTCAAATGAGTTCACTGTGAGGGAAGTGATTCAGGTGCATAATGACTGAAAAATGAGCAGATTTGTGTGATTCAGGTTTAACAGATCTGATGAAAACTTGGTGGTGAAGGTCGTACACAGCTGTAAATGAAAGGGCTGTGTGTGGTTTTTTAAACTAGGCTTACACCATCAGAAGTGATGGCTAGGGGTATAGCTCTAAATGTCCTCAATCCTTAACCACACAGCTATGATGTCATGATGTGAGGCATCCCCAGACCATAACCAGACAAATAGTTGCACATATTAACAGACTAATAGTTCTAGAGATATGAACAAAAGGGTGTTTAATGGTTTTAGTCTTTTGTGGACAATCTAGAAATCATACAAAATCAAATCAGTTCTTCGTCTCAATATTTATTGATATGGAAAATATGGAATTTTGAAACCCAATATTTATCATATTAACATGAAGGACAGAAGCAAAACAATGATTGTTTTAGTCCTGAACTTATACTTAGTGGAATAATTTGGAACTGTCCAGTCGCAACTTTGAGCCTGTGTTTAAAAAGCAAAACCAATTTGGTCAATATTTAACTGAAACAGAAGCCAACTCCAGCCTGTTGGGGGGAAAAATATTATATTTATATAACTGCCATAATAAAGCAGCCTGCACAAAAAACAATAAATTTTCATGAGTTTCTATTTTAGTGTTTTTAAAAGAAAAACTTTTGTTGAAACCAAAAGCGTTTCATGAAGTAGATTCAAGTTACAGTATTTTAAGTAATATCTCAAAACCTTGCTTTCAAGCCACCTGCCATGTAGATTATTTGTTCTGCCAATATAATAGAAGCAAATTTTTCCATCATTATTATTATTATTATACAGACAGTTGTAAAATCAAAGTTCAATATCACGTCAACAAGTAAAAGGTGAAAGATAATTTGTGAAACAACAAGACCATTTAAATCCCATAGTAATATTTTTTGATTGTTTTCTATCTAGATCAGTGGTCTCAAAATAATTTTCTTTCAGGGGCCACATTTAGCTTGATTTGATCTTCAGTGGCCTAAATGTGGCCCCTGAAAGAAAATTAGTTTGAGACCCCTGACCAGTAAAATGTAAGATATAACCTAGAAATGATGACAACTCCAATTCTTTGTCTATGTTGTAATGCCCAAACCCCATTAAATTCTGAAAAGACTTACTTTTATAATGGACATAATATATAAAAAAAAGAAAAGAAAGAAATACTAGAAAAAAAGTGCATTTTTAACAATATTCTGCCTCAACGTATCATTTCAACATGTGCATTATGGATCAGATCTACAAAGACACTAAACACTTTGTAACCGAAACAGAAAATTGCTAAAAATTTCCTCATATTGTTCACATTTGTTCAGATTATTTACATTTTAGTAACAAGCTAGTTTATAAATATTCTACTTTAATGTTCTTTTTTTTTTACACTAAAACAAAGTCAAACATTTTAAGTTGTCATAATTTGTTTATAATATAATATTATTTTTCACATCAAACTGAGAAGAAAATATCTATTCATTATTTTTTTGTAGCTTATTCTGCTATTATAATTTGACTGTAGATCATATTGGTTGGTATGTGGAACTAGAACTAAAATGAGTTCCACAGCCTTACACTTTACAAAGTTCCGCATTGGAACCTTTGATGGGCCACATGTGGTCCCCAGGCCACATGTTTGAGACCCCTGATCTAGATGAATAAAAATGAATCCTCACACAAACCAAAACAGTTTTCAGTCTTACCTTGGCTCTTCACTGTGTGCAACAAAGTGCAGCAGATGACTACAGTGAGTTCTCAAGGTACAACTCTCATTATAAGCCGTGAAACATTAACATAAGTCACTGTTGCAGCATCTTTAAATAAAAACAACCACCCAGAGGCTGATGGAAAAACAATCTTTACTTGCCAAATACACGGCTAAAAGAATACAAACTGTCTTTAACACTTTTAATGAGGCGAAAAGCAAATAGTGAAACAATCCCACAATAACTCTCTGAACAAGCTGAGGGCAATACTGAAAAACCCTGAACAACCACTCTACACCCTGAAGACATTCAACAATAGCACCTTCACTCACAGACTTATTACACCAATGTGCAAGACTGAAAGATACAGGAAGTCTTTTATCCCTGCTGCGGTTAGGTTTTATAATGCACAAAAGTAAATGTACTTTCTTTTTTAGTATTATTTATTGTATTTTAACTCAGTAGTATTTAGTTTTTAAGTATATATATATATATATATATATATATATATATATATATATATATATATATATATATATATATATATATATGTGTGTGTGTGTGTGTGTGTGTGTGTGTGTGTGTGTTTGTGTTTGTATAATGAAGTATTTTAGTGTTTTTATGACTGTCTGTATATGCTGTTTTTATGCTGAAATGTTGAAACTGTAATTTCCTGTAAAGGATTAATAAAGGATCGATGCCTTTTGGTGGCAGTCAGCATTCATTCAACCTCTCTGGATATAACAAAGAAAAACCTACCTGACAATTACATCCTGGCTCCATAATTATTACATTTACCTCAGTCATAATTACAAATGCATAACTCTTAAGTTTATGTCTTGGTCTGTCTAGGATCTTTACAGTTGAACCAGAAACCACAGAACAACAAGAGCTCAAATAACAAGTAGATATTGGTGCTTTATGTTACTTATAACAAAAGAACTCACAATAGCTGATTGGGCCAAAGCTGGGCCAACAGGGACCTACTGGTGCTAACTGCTTTTACAGCTTCAGGGCCAGGTGCTAACAAGGGCCAGTTTGACTCAACAGTCTGAAAGTAGCTAATGCCGATGGCTAAAAGGTGAAATTTGAAATTATTACCAGGGGTTTCAAATTAGCTTGGTTAGATTTACACAAGTGGCAAATTTACTGACAGGTCAAACATGTTTTACAATAGTTTTGTATGTCAGCATACATAGATAGCCATTGGAAATTAATTAATATGTGTGCTAGGTGTTGAACTCATCGCCAGCAGACTACTGGTACAACAGGCATTTAGTTCTTTATGTAGTTATCACATGTATTTAATCTTTATCCAAAACAACATTCAGTTTCCTGTTAGCTTCAGTTAGCCCAGGTACCTCCTTATAAGGGCTGTGTGATATTGACAAAACTTGCAATATGCGATATAGGTGTACAGCACTAAAATAATGATAATACTGCATTATTTCCTGTTCACCTAAAGTAATCTACCTAGAAAAATGTTCCCCGACAATGTTGAAATGAGCCAATTGTTTACATGAGTCAACTATTTATACTTTAAAACAAAATACTTCACTACTATAATCAACTGCAGATATTTCATAATAACAAAAGTGCCAGAGTTCCACCATTTACCTCAGACCTTTAATAAAACAGTAAATACTTAACCTAGTTACGCTAGATACCCCTAGTGGCAGCAAATCTAACGTTCTAACGTAGTAGTCTAATTATGCTCAATGTAATTTTTGGCTAGGTTTCCCTGAAACTGGTAGCTGTGTCAATTATCATTGTAATTTTCCATGCAGGTAGAAATGATGAAGATGACACCCAGGCTGCTGAGGATGAAGCTGAGCCAGCAGTGAAGAAATCCCAAGTGGAAAATGATTTTGAGCAACTTTTTAGACCCTACCTTGAGAGCAGGCACAAAGGGGTCATTCCACTCGGTACTTATTGCACAACATGACATATTCCAATGATGAAGAACCCACTGCAGGGGTGGACGAGTTTCCACATCTGGTCAAACTGGTTCATTGACACTTTGCTGTTCCAGCCATCAGCATCCTCATTGAAAGGGTGTTCTCTCTAGTGGGGAACACCATGACCCGACAGTGTGCACGCCTTCATCCAGCACATGTCGATATGCTCATTTTGGAGCACAGAAACATGGAGTCAAAACCCAAGAATGTGAGGGAAGATGACCCACAGGAGGATTACTAAATTGATTGTGATCTAAGAATATTACAAAAATAAGGTTTAATATTTTACCCTTAGGCTGTGAGTTAATAATAATAATAATAATAATAATAATAATAATAATAATAATAATAATAATAATAATAATAATAATAATAATAATAATAATACATTTTATTTATAAGGCGCCTTTCAGGGCACTCAAGGTCGCCGAACAACAAGTAAAAAACAACTAAGAGGAAACAAAGTTAAAAGCAGCAAGTAAAAACAACAAGTAAAAACAACTAAGAGGAGACAAAGTTAAAAACAGAAACAAAACAAAACAAAAACAGAAACAGTTCTATTTCTTTATTTTTATTGCATATTTTTATAGCTTGTTGGTTTCTGAGTGGTGCCTCTGAAGTTTTTAATTTCCATTTATATAATTTATTTCCATTTATATCAGTCATTTTCTGTGAACCATGCAAGCAATACTGGTATTAAATTACAACTTCAACATTAGTTTTTGATTGTTTCGTTATTTCATGAAGACAACACACTCTCTTTTTTTCCCAAACATGATGTGGACAAGCATGGTGTGCGTCTTGGCGGCGGCTCTGCTAAACATTTTGCACTTTATGTTGTGCAGTTAAATTTAACAGAAAACTCAAGGTGTTAGCCTTTGTGTTGTTTGGGTTAAAATGAAGATGCTTGTGTCCGTGTATCATTTGTTCATTCATTTTTCAAAATAAAACCAAAAATAAGAAAACGAAAAAAACAACTAGTTTCTTCAGTATTGTTTCCAAAACCAATATTAAAAAATTGATAACGATCCATTTTTTTCATTTTTAATTAAATAATGGAGAAAACAGATAACGGCCGTTTCCCGTTGTATCCAATTTTGACCTGAAGCAAACTGAATAAACCACAAATGACTGCGACCCGTAGTGACATAGATAGAAACCTATGTCCTATTTCAGGAAACTAAGAGGGTCACCCTAAGACCTAAAGATATGACCATGGAGAAAATTACTGTCATATTCCAGGTATGTTCTTTTTATAATAACCAGTGTTGGGGAGATTACTTTGTAAATGTATTTCGCTACAGAATACAGAATACCTGAATTAAAAAGTAATTTGTAAAGTATTCGATTACATTGGTTTGACATGGTACTGTATTCTAAATACTTGGAATACTTCTTATTAAAACTTAATTTAAATTAAATATAAATAACTTTACACACTAAATAATATTTATTATAATGTTTAACATCACAACATACTGGTAAAATAATAAATAAAACATTAAAGTTCAATTATTATTTGTTCATTTATTAAATGAATGTTTGTTTGAAAAACAAATCTACGAGATAAACGGACCTTAATTTATGGCAGAACACACCAAAGAAATTACGAACAGTAGGCCTAATTTATTTTTATTGATTTTCTAAGATAACTTAGCTTATCATTTTTCATGTCGTTGTGTCTGTTTACCAATGACAACAAATGACTATCGTGAACAGGACGCATTAATTGCCAGTTTTCAAGTGGAAATATCTTTTCCAGAGCACATTACTGCAGCATTAGCAGCTCTTATCTACTTAGTTACGTTAGCTAACGTTAAGCTAACACAATAACTTGACTGTGAGAAATATTTATATAGCCTAAATGTTACCTCAGTGAACCTGATGAACACAGTAAAGTGTGACATAAAAAAGCTTGTTCCTAAATGAAGTTAATAAAAAAAATAACTTACTTTGAGTTGCTTGATTAGGTTAGATGTAGTGTCTCACACTACACACGCACACACTTCTCTCTCTCTCACACACACACACACACACACACACACACACACACACACACACACACTCATTTACACAAATATTTAACTTTCTTCTTAACAGGATCTGTCTGTCACAGTCTGTCACTCAGTGTGCTTAAACCTGGCGCGTGCAGGCACTTGCGCAGAGATCAAAGATCAGCAGGTTGCCAGGTAGGAGAGAAATTGGTTCGCTAAACAGGTTATTCAGTACAATGTAAAACAAAATTACGTTCCATACATGATCTCTGGCAACCGGAGAACATCGGCCAAAACCTACATGACTTCACATTTTTTTTCGATGTTCAGACTTGAATTACGGGAGATTACCGGGAGAAATGACAGAACGGGAGGGGGGAGGGAGATGGGTCTGAAATACGGGAGACTCGCGGGAAAAACGGGAGTGTTGGCAGGTATGATTTTAACCAGGATACAAGAAAATATATTTTTTCGCTGAAGACACGAGTAATCCAATGTTATTACAAAAGTAACTGTATTCTAAATACTAGGTTTAACAGCAGTAACTGTAACGGAATACAGTTACTTATAATTAGTATTCTAAATACGTAACGGCGGTACATGTATTCCGTTACTACTCAACACTGATAATAACAAACAAAAAATATTTATATGACAAGTGTATATGTATATCTTACATATGCGTACAGCTTGTACTTACCTTATGTATTGATGACAGGATAACAGTTTCCAGTTCTGCACCTGACGTATGTCATTTACACCTGAGTTGGTGTTGAGCACAGACTGATGTCACCAATATTTCAGAGGATCTGTGAATACCTAACTGTGTTAGCATGTTAGAAACCTCAGCATGTGTTTTTCCATCACCAAAAATCTGTTAAATCATCTTCAAGTCTGGTGAATGTGTTTCTTTCGGTTGTTAAGATTCATTTCTGGTTTACTCAACTGGCTTCAGGTCAAAATTGGATAAAACAGGAAATGGCCGTATTCTGTTTTTCCATTATTCATTTAAACATGAAAACAAAAAATTAAAAAACGGATAATGATCCGGTTTTGGAAACAAATAATTAAGAAATGAGTTGTTTTTTTCGTTGTCTTATTTTTGGTTTTATTTTGAAAAACTAATGATTGATACACGGATTCTTGTATATTGTTACGTTGCAGTGAACTTTAATACAAGTTGCTCATTGCTGGACAGACGTGTCTGTGTTGTTCCTCCGCTCACAATGTGATGACATCATCATGACCCATCGACTCAATTTATTGATGGATAAGTCGACTTGAAAAAAAATGAAGTCATTAATGCCCTAGGGTGAAGTGTCTTGCCCAAGGCCACAACAAAGTGACTAGGACAGAGCAGGATTCAAAACTCCAACCCTTCAGTCAATGGACAACCCGTTCTTCCATGACCAAAGTCATGGTCACACATAAATGTCATGCAAGACACATTAACCTCCCCTTTTCCTCCCAGGGTCAGTTTCTGTCTGTCTGCCTGTTCTCCATTAACAAGTTCAACAACAGAAGAAGATTCCACACCAAAATGATTAAAGAAGCAATTATCCAGGGACGTGCGGTCAGGTGAAAATAAAACACAATATTTAATAAGTAATATTTGTCCACTTGTCTGTGCTTTCATTGTAATTTTGGTGCAGTTCCTATACGTTTTGATAGTTTTTATAGTCAAAATCACTGAAATTCTGTATTTTCTATTCAAATACAAAATAGAGACGAGAGCTGAGGCAGTGATGAGCCGTCCTCTCCCCAGATGACACAAACCCTTACAAACTGTGTTGAGCACATGTGTGCAATCGGCACATGACTGTTACCATTTCTCTGTATGTTTCTAATATCATGTTCGAAGACACTTTTATTATATGTGACCCGCCACCACGAAATCAGGCATAAGTCGCGCTGAGCCGTTCAGAGCTACAGCTGAATTTAGGCTGGAAGGCGATTCTTTATTTGTGTTTACATCTTATCAAAAAACGGTACCTTAACACCTCTATATTCAGTTCCCGTGGTCATTACATTGAAATCCAATCAATAAAGGTATTTATTGAGTCAATTATTTAAGCGGCGACAAAAGTTCAAGGATTGCTGAGCAAAGACAAAGCCGACTTCCACCTCTTTTCGCCAAACAAACCGATCTCCGTTCCGTGGGTAAACACCCAAGTGTTTGGTACGAGGTAAAAGCCTATATTGAATGTTCTGTCCAATGGCGTAAGCCAAATGATTATAATACTTCACACTTCTGTCCTATTATTATAATATATAAAACTTCTGTGACATGTCCATCAGAGTGTCCTTTAACATCTGTGAATAATTTGTGTCAATCGGATACAAATTATTATGCGTTGCTAAGGACTTCCTACCCCAAAACAGTCCAAAACTTTGACGGACAATATCTAAAAATATGCAAATTGCAAAATATGTCCAAATGTGGATATTAAAATTACCATAACTTTGGTTCTACTTGTGATAGAAACATCATTTTTTCACCATCTTAAACCTTCGTTTCCACTCTACCAAGCTACACAGATAACTCAGTTTTGATTTCCAGACACTTATGCCTGGTTTCGTGGTGGTGGGTCACATATGTCTTTATTTCCATAGTGTTCAATAATGTATTTAACGTAAGTGTGTAACATTTAAGTCGTACTGATCTGATATAAATCCACAATGAAAAGTCTTGCCCTGAGGCAGACAGTACCTGTGCTACACAGAAGGGGGTGATAGTGAGACACTGAGCCTGAGGGTCAGCACTGGATTTACTCTTATAAAAGTTAAACAATCAAACAAATGCTCTGTTTTGTTTTGGGTTTTTTTTTTTACTCTGCCAAGGAATGGCACAGTTGTTTTTGCCAGTGTTTGCCTGTCTGTGCGCAGCATAAGTCAAAAAGTTATGGATGGACTTAGCAGAAATTTTCAGGAAATGTTGATACTGGCACAAAGAAGAAGTGATAAAAGTTTGATGGTGATCCATGGGGGGGATAATACTACACCTGTCTTTCAAGAGGGGAGTTGTCCAGAGTCCTGCACGGGTTCGGGTACCCGTGGGTGAACCGCAAATTTTCACGAAACGGGTGAAAAATGTTGTGCTGTGTCGGATACGGGTTTGGTTCGGGTCGGACGTGGGTGATCGCGGGTCTAATTTGTGGTTCATAGGCTAAAAGGTTGACAACATTTTTATTTGGCTCTGCCTTGGATATGTCACTGTTCAGTATATTCATGGCAATAAATGTTTGTATTTAAGTTTAGCTATCTGATATTTTCTTTCGGGTTCGGGTCGGATATCGGGTTCATTTATAGCGGGTCGGTTCGGATGCAGATTTTTTTTTTTTTTAATCGGAAAACGGGTCGGATACGAGTTTAAAAATCAGAACCGTGCAGGACTGTCTGTCTTGGTGAAGTCTGCCCTCTCTGAGTTCTTTCCTAATTCTGTCTGAAAATGGAGAATTTTTTTCGAAATGAGACTTTCAGTCAAAGCAAGAGAATGACGCTGAAGATAAGCTTCCAATGAAATGACTGCAAAGAATATAACTGTTCATTTCAAATGGACTGGTTTATGCTAGAAACTCCTTTCCCTGATTTTTATTCATTATGTACAAGTAAAGTTAGCCAGTATTTTCAGACAATATTTCCATTTTAACTTTTTGTGCGTGTGTCAGCATTCTAACAAAATAACTGCAGTGGAAATAGCCTAACTGCATTGAAAATTAAAAGCTAAAATCTACAATGACAGACACAAAACTAGCTAAAATGAAAGTGAATGGCATCTAAAACTAACTATATTTTTCCCATTTATTGAAAATCGCATTCCCATTTTCCTGTCATTCAGAACTTAGCTGAAACAAGGGGTCCGTAGGAATGCCTCTTGGGATTGTCAGATATAACTATTTTTTTAATAATTGGGGGAGGCTATTTGGTGTGAAAATATAAATGTTTATACTATCTGTCTCAAAACATTGTGTAATAGCACATCTGCATGTTCGGTGTGCATGCACATGTGGCACCTTCATATAGCTAGAGTCCTAGAGAGAGAGAGGGGCGACATCTCAGTTTACTGCAATGGTGGACCATGAAGCCCTCAAAAGTAAGTTAAAGCACCACACACATTCACACCTTGGGGGTAGATCTGGGATGGCTTGGGGAACATAGGCCAGGGTAGGCTGCAGAGTATCCATCCTCTGTGGTCCCCTGGCCTGCCCCCTGGATGCCTCGACCAGCCTCCCCACTTTTAATGCACCACATGACACTCAGGGTTACACAATCACGGTGCAGGGATAATGTCTCCAGTCAAGGATCTGGAGACATATTAACAGGGAGGAATGGGGGGGTTCACTAATATGGCCTCGCTGGTGGGACCCGGCCCCCCTTATCCCTTATGCCTTATGGCTTATGGCTATGGGGTAGTGGGGGTAGACTGCTATCCATGTTGCTGTGTTGGGGGGTCCCCGGGACCTGGGGGCTGTGGTTGGGGGGTGCTCCTCCTTGCCCGTCAGGTCCAAGCTGGTGCCATGGCTCTTGGCGGGATGCGGGGGTTGGATTGGCCAGTCTGGCGGGCGCTGTGGCTGTACTGCGGGTTGGTGGCATTAGGGGGTTGTTGGGACGCATTGTGGGGAGGTGGGGGCCATGGGTGTACTGCGCTCACCTGGGGCAGGGTGCGGGGGGTGTGGGGGGTATCTCCCTGTTGGCGTTGCCGGGCCCCAGCACACTGTCCATTTTGCCCTCTGGACTCGCATTGGGTCCGGGCTCCGATGTCCTCCTGCCAGCGCCCGGTGTCGGCCAGCCTTGTGATGGGCTGGTTGCCGCCCCCCTCGGTGGGCCTCTCGCTCCCTGTGTCTGGCTTCCTGGCTGCGTGGGGCCGTTGGCCCCCTTGGGGGTGGGTGGGGGGTGGGTGGTTCAGCTGGGCGGGTCGGGTGGGGGGGATGGTGGGGGCTGGAGTGGGCGGGGTTGGGGTTGGGGTGGCGGGTGGGTCGTCGTGCCCCGGGCCGCCTGGGTTGGTCTTAGTGCGCTGGGTGGGGTCTGTAGCTGCTCCCTCTTGTTCTCTGGGTTTGTGTCGTTCACAGTGGCCCCGGTGGCTCTCTGGGAGTGGCGTCCTGTGCCTCCTGCGGCCCGAGGTGGGGGTTGCCCTGTTGACTTGGCCCTGCCTTGTCGTGATTGCTGTTCTGGGCTTTGGGGTCTTTCACACTTGCATGTTTGATCAGGGTCTCGCCAGCTACTACTGAGTCCCATTTCAACGAATGATGGGACTCGCCAGAATGTGCTGAGAATCTCTCCACAATTTCTACACTAAACTCATTTTCTTCTGCACTGGTGTCCTCTTCTGGCCTATTCTATTATATTGCATTCTATTTTGTACTATCAGGACATCCACGGTTGTGGTGCTTGGTGCCGATTGTTTAAATTTTTTTGTTTGTTTTTTGTTTTTGTTTTGTTTTTTGTTTCTCCTTTTGTGCTGGTTTGGTTTTCTCCTCTTTCTCTGATCTACTTATTTATTTTTTATTTTTTTTATTGATGGACAGTTGGTGGTTGGGAATAACACATCACCTTACAGTCTTTAATTACAATAGCACCGCCTGTTGGTTTCTGTCCCCGTTCGTCCTGTCCGTCCTGTCTAGTCTTTGTTTCCTCCGCACATCACTGAGGTGTAGCACTGCCCTCACTGGCTTGTAAGGGAGAGTTCTAATGGGGGATGTCTGCTCAGCTTTCGGGGAGAACCGATGATGGTCACACACATGCACTAAATAGTATAGTATATGGCTGCCAGACTGGAATATGCACTGATCTCGAGCACTGTTGACTGTCCCTCTGTGGGGTTAAAAGATATAAAAAATAAATACATAAATAAATACATGAATAAAATAAGTGAATGAATAGAAAAATAAAATGAAATAAATAAAATAAAAAATAAGAGCAAAATGCAAAAAAAAAGGAAAGAAAGAAAAAAAAAAGGAAAAAGAAGAAGAAGGAAGGGAGGAAAAAAGAAAACAATAAACAACAAAAAAACTCTATTTGTTACCTACTTTCCTATCTGCTCATTTGTTTTAGTTGGTTTTTTTTGTTTGTTTTTTTTATATATGTCTATGTTTAGTACTTCAGTTATTGATTATTGGTATTGTTATCATTGTTATTGTTATTATTTTATTTATCATCTTTTTGGTACTATGCACTATATTACTAATATTGTTGCACATTGCACATGTTTGAAATAAATCATTCAAATCAAATCAAATCAAATCAAAGTTGGCGTTGCCATAGTAGGAAAAATAAACCTCGCTCCCTCACCACTGACTTCACCACACATCACTGCCAGGCCACTGTAGGTTCAGCTTTGGCCCAACAGTCCTAAATCAGCTATTGTGAGTTCTTTTGTTATAAGATAAGACAAGACTTTATTAATCTCATATAGGAGAAATTCACTGTCACAGGAGCTCACAGAAACATAGTCGGGTGCAAAAAGTACAAAAAGGTGCAAAAAGAAAGTAAAGTAGTGCAAATAACAGTGCAAATAATTATAGGGTTACTTAATAAAATTAAACTAGAAATAAAAAATATTTACGAGAAATAAAAAAAATATATATAGGAATACTGTGTCTTATGTACAAAAAAAACAGCTTTAGAGAAAAATAAATAAACAAACAGATACTATATACAAATGTACAGATACTGGTGCAAGATGGTTCCTATACAGTAAGTAGCAGCAGGCTCCAATATCTATCTATCTTTGTGCTGTGGTTGTTCTGTGGTTTCTGGTTCAAATGTTTTCCATGGATGAGCAGCACTTCCACCAGTTACTGGATATCACTGCGAACAAGACCACATCCGCATTCCGACAAGTAAAGATTAGTTTTCCTCTCAGCCTCTCGATGACGCTATGATTGTTTTTATTTAAAGTTGCTGCAACAGTGATGTTTCGCGACATATAATGAGAGTTGTACCTTGAGAACTCACTTTAATCATCTGCTGCACTTTGTTGGGCACAGTTCTAACATACACTCTTGGTGCACATCATCAGTGTTGGCACTTGGGTTCACTGGGTGTTTCGGGTTTCTCAACCGACACCCTCGCCCAGGGGACCCAGCCGGGGTGGTCAAGTCCCGTGTTGTGAGTTGCGGGTCATTTGACAGTTACCGTTAATGTGACAGTTGCAGGTTATTTGACAGGACAGTTGCGGGTTGCCATCTTGACACCTTTTTTGCTGCGTCGCTGATGTTTTTCATGGTCCTCCTGTTGTGCAGTTCCTTCATCCCCAACATTTTCAGTGCCCTGACGAGTGACTGACCGACGAATCCTCTGCACCCGACCTCAATGGGATTGCATTGGGTCCTCCAACCCCTGCTTTGGCATTCACCTGCCAGCTCCTCGTATTTGGCCCTCTTCCTCTCAAAGGCCTCCTCCATCCTTTCTTCCCAGGGAACAGTCAGCTCCAGGAGGACCACTTGCCTTGTTGTTTCCGACACCAAGACGATGTCGTTTTCTCTCAGCCTCTCAATGACTATATGATTATTTTTATTCAAAGTTGCTACAACAGTGATGTTTCACGACGTATAATCAGAGTTGTACCTTGAGAACTTACTTTAATCATCTGCTGCACTTTGTTGGGCACAGTGAAGAGCCAAGGTAAGACTGAAAAGTATATTTGTATGTGTGAGGATTCACTTTATTCATCTAGATAGAAAACAATTAAAACTCATTCCAAATCATTTTACTATTTACTTTAAATGGTCTTGTTGTTTAACAAATTATCTTTCACCTTTTACTTGTTGAAGTGATATTGAACGTTGGTTTTTACAACTGGCTGTATAATAATAATAATAATAATAATAATAATAATAATAATAATAATAATAATAATAATAATAATAATAATAATAATAATAATAATAATAATAATAATAGTAAAATTTACTTCAATTATATTGGCAGAACAAATAATCTTCATGACAGGTGGCTTGAAAGCAAGGTTTTGAGATATTAATTAAAATACTGCAACTTGAAACCACTTCATGAAACGCTTTTGGTTTCAACATCCTATATGATTCAAAAAGTTTAAAAAAAACAACACTAAAACAGAAACTCAGGAAAAGCCCCTGTTTTTTGTGCAGGCTGCTTTACTGTAGCAGTTACATCCACATTATTTTTTCCAACAGGCTGGAGTTGGCTTGTGTTTCAGTTAAATATTGACCAAATTGGTTTTGCTTGTTAATACCAAAGTCAAAGGTGTTAAACAGTGTCAATCTAATTATATATATCTACGTCACTACACATGTATTTTTCTAAAGTGTACTTATGTAGACAGTTATGTTGCACACAGTGAAGCTGGATGTTAACCCTTTCGGTGCCACAGTTTTTTTTTTGTTTTTTTTGTTGTCAAGTTCAAGCCTGTTTTATTCAGCTATGTTGCTTGTCACAATATTGTAACTTTGGTTGTACATTTTTAATATAGGGGAGATCAGATGTATTTGAACAGTCGATGCCAAAGAATTATACTGATATGAAATTTTACTCTTTTATTTACATTCTACAAAAATAAACAACTATTGGTTAGACCAGAATATTGTTAATGTGTGTGAAGTGAAAAGTCATCCTTTCAACCTTTAACATCACTAAGACATTCCCTATTGATGTGACATAGAGTTAGCTTCTTAGCTTAATTGTAAATAAGCCACATACATATGCCAATACATATACAGCCAGAGCCGGGACACGAACCGTCAACCTCGTGGGTAATGTAGTTCTGGTGTCAGTTAGGTGTCAGTGTATTCAGTAGCATCTCCTCTTTCAAAAGACTACAAACATGGCCACCTTACAGCCGATGATGACAAAGATGTGGATAAATTAATTGCTCATTTTGCCGATTAAAAACAGCATATATTTCACTCCACAAATATTAAAAATCATGTTTAAACATTAAATGTATCACTAAAATACACGTTATATGTACTTTTAACATTAGTGTCTAAACTTTGAGCAAAAGTTCAAACAAATATCCATTGTCCAGATTTATTATATCTTTACAATTTATGAAAATTGACACAATTTTCTCTCACAGCAAACTTTCTGTCTTTGTCTATCTGTCTTACTCTCTGCTCCTGCTTACAGACTGTTCTGGATGGTTTGGCATTAAAGAACCATGTGACACATCTCCGTATCCTAAACCCCTCAGACCACCCTCAGACCACCGAACCACAGCCCCCGTGGTTCGGTGGTCTGAGGGTGGTCTCCGTGCTCACTCAGATCATCGTATGCTGCTGGCTACTGAAGTCATATCTACAACTGTGATCGTACCCACGAGGATGGTGACACCAGTGGTAGAAGAACAAATAACTTGAAAAAGAACCAGAGACCATTGTTCACTGTTCTGTGTTCTTTAGCCCTTTCATGCCTATACTGGTCGTTCCAGTGAACAGTTATTCCACAGCTGTTCTCTTGTATATTCATGGGTTTTGTGAGTTAATGCATCATCCAGTACACTGACATTTATACCATTATTGTAACCTTGCTGTTCTTGACAGACAAAATAATTATTTTCTATTTTTTTGCATATTATCTCCACAAATATATATATATATATATATATATATATATATATATATATATATATATATATATATATATATATATATATATATATATATATATATATATATAGAGAGAGAGAGAGAGAGAGAGAGAGAGAGAGAGAGAGAGAGAGAGAGAGAGATATATAGATATAGATAGATATACATATAGATATATAAAATGTGTGTGTTGTGTTTTTTTTTTTTTAATAAATGCACTTTTGTTTTATTTCTTTCATTACAGATGTCAAAAAGTATTTGCAGCTCCCAGTGTTTTCTTTTCTATGGAAACTGGGTTCAAATAGCTCTTTTGGTGTTAGAGGTTGCTGACCCCTGAACTAGACCCAGAACTTTTGGGCAGCACAGTAGTGCAGTAGTTAGCACTTGTGCCTCACAGCAAGATGGTCCCTGGTTTGAATCCCATATCAGACCTAACTGTGTGGAATTTACATTTTCTCCCTGTTTTCGCTGGGTACTCTGGTTTCCTCCCACCATCCAAACACATGCACTGATAGGTTAATTGGTTAACCTAAATTACCCATTGGTGTGAATGTGAGAGTGATTGTTTGACTATATATGTTCAACCCTGAGATGAACTGGAGACTCATACAGGGTGTACCTTGCCTTTGCCCATTGTAGCTGGATTAGGCCCCCAGTGACCCCCGCGACCCGAGTGAGGATAAAGTGGGTTCAGATGAAGAGTGACAAGACTCTTGAGATGAAAATGTGACCACTTCTCAGTTTCCATACATTTGTTGTTAATTGAATACAGTTTTATTTATAGAGCCCCAAAATCACAAATCACAAGCTTTACAGAATTCATCAGAGAAAACAAACAAAAAGTTATAAAAGAAAGCAGTGTTGCTGCCATCAAACTCAAAATATCATAGAAAAGTGCAGTTTCTCACTGTAAACCTTGTATATGTTTTCTCTGTTCCACTGGGCTCAAACATGGGTTTATGATATGTGTTTTTATTTATTCCTCAACTGTTTTGGAACCAGGGCTGTACCATTGAAATAAATAAAAAAAAAAGTTACATTGCATTCACTATGAAACTGCATTGATGTTCCTTATCCAACAATGTTAGCAGGAGGTTTAAAGATGCAGGTAAATCAATAAGTAGAATAATCTGATGTAAAGAAATAACATTGTATCAATTCTCATAAACATGTTTTTCACTCTAATCCCCTGAAGAAACTTTGAACAGAATGGAAAAAATGATTGAGCCAAATGTAAACCACTGAAGGTGATTTAGATTTGCCTTTTGGTCCAACAGGCTTTCAATGCAGATGTGTGAAATAGAATCAACATCCTAGATTCATGGATGTAAATGGCACATGATTGAAAAAGTCAATGTGACAGCTGTGAAGTTTTTTCCACCTCCAAACAGGGACATTAAATATACTTTTAAATTCTCCTTTACTCCTATATGTATAAGATGTACAAAACATATAGCTTTATTCATAAGGGTTTGTCTTATTTTGCACCATAAGCAGAGTTCTATGATGAATAATAAAGGAATTTACTGCCCCCTGTTGGACATACCTACATTATGCTGCCTCCAGTAGATACAGATGACAGAAACGAGAAAATGTCTTCTTTTAGACAGCCTCATTACGTCAGTACATACCATATAGGAAATAAGTGCAACACTGCACAATGTCAATGATGAAAGTGTCCATAAATATGATTTTAGATGCTTTTATTTTTGCTTTGAGAAACACTGTATTTGCTGATGCAAATAAAGCTGTTAAATCTTTTAGTTTTTGCAGTAAAAACTGTAATGAAAAGATTGCATTTTCTTCCTACATTCGCATCTGAGCCATTGATTGTCACTGAAAAAGTTCCAGCCCATGACCATGTGGACTGTGTTATGTTATAATGTATGGGATGTCATTTATGTATGTGCTATTCTATCTATCTATCTATCTATCTATCTATCTATCTATCTATCTATCTATCTATCTATCTATCTATCTATCTATCTATCTATCTATCTATCTATCTATCTATCTATCTATCTATCTATCTATCTATCTATCTATCTATCTATCTATCTATCTATCTATCTATCTATCTATCTATCTATCTATCTGATGGTTAGAATGCAGAATATGAAAGACTGTCATCTTTAAATGTCAGTCCATGTCTCTGTCTGTTTCCTTTCTTTTATGGTTAACACTTGTAAGGCTACTGGGTGTGAGTCAACTAAAATGAATCAAACTTGCATGCAGAACTGAAACCTGCATGCTTCTAACTTTTTCTGCATGTATCATTGAGACTACAGAGCCAGGCCACGATGCTGCTGCTAATGACAGCAGTGCAGATGGTGAGAAAGCAGCACAGAAGACCATGTCACTGTCAAATTAATTCACATTGCATTTGGCAGGCACTTTTATCCAAATCGACTTACAATAGAGGACCATAGCACTAGCAGTTACAATGTAGACAGGAAATATACAAAACAATAGGTGCAAATGCTCTCTGGGTTTAGTAAGGTTTTGTTTTTTCTTTCAAATATTTTGATACAGGGTTAAGTGGTAGCCTAGGATCTAGACTGTCCCCAGTGGCCGCAAATGGTATTTGCTACGGGGAGAGTCTAGAAAGTCTAGGCGAATTTGTGGGCGGGATAACTGCTGTCTGTCAAAATTTCTCTTTACACAATGCCACGCTATTGGATGGGTAACCAGTCAGAACCAACCAGTCAGAGCGATGAACATGGAGCAGGTCTAACCATTCCCGGTTCAGCCAGGATTCCGGACTCCCGTACACTATTTGGCACCGGCCGCTTCGGATCTCCTCCGGGTCGCCTTTGCCGAGTTGTGCTGCTCGTATTCCCAGTTTTTCGGCCTCTTGCAACTGGTCATCCATTAGGGCTAAAAGGGGTGACACAACGATCACCAGTGGGTTGTGCAGACCCATGCGTCGTCCCACTAGCGGAGCCAGCTGATAAATCAAACTGTTGCCATACCCGGTGGGCAAAACTCCGACAATGTCCCTTTTTTCCAAAAACAGCTTAAGTGCCGTTTTCTGCTCCGCTCGCAGGGAAAACTGTAATTTTAAATCCCAAAGCCAGCTCGAATGGTTGTTCCTGGTGATGAGCCATGTTGTCTAGCAGCTAGTAACTGGTGTTACGGCAATGTGTGCTAGCTGCTACGTCTCTGCGACTACAACATTACATGTCGTATTTGTGTCGTCATGAGGCAGGGTGGGCTCCAATCCCGCCCCTCGCGATTTGATTGGCCCGGTACATTTTGGATTTTCAGATCTGAGGCTGTCTAGTCTGTCTCCCCGTAGCAAATACCATTTGCGGCCACTGGGGACAGACTAGATCCTAGGCTAGTTAAGTGGAGTAGACATAAACAGAGACAGAGACAGACATGCACACACCAGGCAGCATGCCTAGAGTCTACCCTGGGTCCGAGCAGGGGCAATTCAAAATAAAATGTTTCCCTTCTTTTAAGGATGCTACTTGTATGTACAGTTTTTTTCAAGATACACCCTGTGGAGACCCAACATTTAAATATTTCATGGGGCCAAACATTCCTGGCAGTTGCCCCTGCATACAGCACCTTTGAAGGAGATGTTAAAAAGGCATACACAGATTAAGGATATATAGAGATAAAAATAAATGTTTCAAATGTCTAAAAAAAATACATGTAAGAACTTATACACATACAAACATAATAAAGGGGGGGGGGGGGGTCAGGCAGCTGCTTTTCAGTTCTTTTCGGCGAGGCTCACTATCTAATATTTAAAAAAAACCTGGTTTGTTCTACACTTAGTTTTCTTTTAGATTATAGTTCAGTATCCAAGTACACACAGATATCCACCTTGTATTTGACTTACTCTTCTTTTAAATTGTAGTCTGAGTGTTTACAATTGTAGTGGATATTTGTAAAATATCCTTTTACCTAATGCTGTTCCATATATTCTGTTACTCCCCAAACCTGGCCTTAACCAGTCAGTTCAGGAGTTCAGAGAGCTTCAAAGTTTTTTTGTAAGACTTTATAATTTAGGCCCCCAGTGACCCCGCTACCCTAGTGAGGATAAAGCGGGTACAGATGACGAGTATGAGTACTTTATAATCGCTACACACAATTCACACACATTTATTACCCATTTATAAATGGGTTGTTCAATATGTATTAACCATTTGTTACCTATTTGTTAATGTCTTGTAAAGGTTCATACTAGTGTAAATGTAAAATTAGATTATTTTCAACCAACAGGTGCAGTGTTTACAACTGTTTCTTTGTTTACCTGTAAAGCAGATATACAAACACTGCACCTGTTGGTTAAAAATAATCTAATTTCACATTTATCTTTGGAAGACACTAGTATGATCCTTTATAAGACATTAACAAATAGGTAACAAATGATTAATACATAATGAACAAACCATTTATAAATGGGTAATAAATGGTTAATACATAGTCAATTGTGTGTAGGTATTATAAAGTATTACCCTTTTTTTTTTATTGTGTGCATCATCACCCCCCCCCCCCCCCCCCCCACACACACACACACACACACACACACACCACCACCACCAAGAACAAGAGACAAGGCGACCCAAAACAAAACAATGCAGAATTGTTGGTGCCTGAAATAAGTACTGAACATGGTATTCAATTCAATTCAATTCAATTTTATTTATAAAGCCCTAAATCACAACAAAGTCGTCTCAGAGGGCTATACAAAAACACAATCAGCTACAGAAATACATGAAAAGTCCCAGTCATCCCCTGTCCTTAGACCCTCCTTCTCGGCAAGAAAAAACTTTAAAACCCAGTGGGAAAAAGAAGAAATCTTGAGGAGAACCACATTGAAGTAATAATCTTGCTGCTGCATTTTGAACCAGTTGCAAGCTTTTTAGGGAATATTTAGGACACGCTACAAGTAAGGAGTTACAATAATCTAATCGTGATGTAACAAATGCATGAATTAATTTTTCTGCAGTCGTTTTAGACAGAATATTCCTAATTTTGGCTATGTTGCACAGGTGAAAGAAGGCTGTTCTGCAAGTTTGGTTAATGTGCATTTTGAATGAAAGATCTGGATCAAATAAAACTCCTAAATTTTTAACTGTGGCACTGGGTGTTACAGAAGACACAGACCCTTACTCAGCCCTAGCAGGATACTCCACACTTTCACCACCCCCCACCCAAGTTTGGTCTCCCCATTCCTGGACTTCATTACTGTTTACATGAGTTTTTTCTTCTGTTTAATTCAGATTAAAGGTTAATTCCTCTTTAAGATGACCACGTAAACACCTAAATTCAGTTGAAAATGATAAATACCAATTAAACATATTGTCGAATAAAGCCACTGGTTTATTAACCCTTGTGCGGTCCTTCGGGTCAAAGAGACCCGGTGGTTCACAAATGTACCTTTTTATACGTACTGTAGGATGCCATTGCTTACTACTGAAAACAGTAATATATCCTTGGGGGGTGGGGTGATGAGTCTATGGAACTGAACTTTGGAATCTGGGTTTTTAAGACCCGATTGTAGGACACAGCCAGTGTGCCTTTTACGAAGGACCGCACAAGGGTTAAGCAGTGACACTCTTAATTTTTAATTCAATAATTCCTCTAACAAACAGGTGTCAAACATAAGGCCCAGAGGCCAAATGCGGTCCACCAAAGGGTCCAATCTAAAGATGTTTTTAACAATCAGTCGTATAGAAATCCTATTAATTCAGGTTCCACATACAGGCATTCAGGTTCCACATACAGGCATTAGATCTCAATTGGGTCACAACACTAAAATATGATCACAATTTACCTATAAATAATAAAAGCAGTAGTGTAAAAAGGGATCTATTTATTCTGTCTGCTCTGTCTTTTCTCTGTCTGTGACCTCTGTCCTGTCCTGTCATTACAGCCACCTGAGTCACCACACCCTGTGGTGAATCAGCTGGTTCTATTTAAGCCAATGTTTTCTGTCTGCATGTTGCCAGATCGTTTTTGTACTCAAGACTTTCCAGCGTTATTTCTGTCTGTTTCCTGTGGTTTCTTTGACCTGTTCCTGTCTGCTCCCTACTTTGACCTGCTTCTGCTTGACTTTGTTCCTGTCTTCGTCCTTCGTTCCGTCTTCTCTCTCCGGTACCCGACTTGCCTTCTGGACTCCGACCTGTCTTTCTGCCTGTCTATGCTGGATTTATGGTTACTGAACTCTAGACCGGACTGTTTATTCCCATCTTCCTGTGGACTGTGTTTGAACTTGTGTTATTAAACCCAGTTTTGAATGCTACTCCTGACCTCTGTCTGCATTTGGGTCTGATTCCTGATGGTCACAGAAAATTATATGAAAATGTTGAAAATGACAAATTAAATTTTCACAAAAAATGTGAATAACCTGAACAAATATGACCAACCTGAAATGTCACTGGAAAAGTGTCATTTCATTAATATTCTTCCTGTTACTAAATGTTTTATGTATTTATAATTGTAATGTCAGATGTGATTGAGACAAACTGAGGCAAAATATTGTTAAAATTGCACTTGATTTTCTTTACACATTTCAAGTTGTCCATGTTAAGATTTTTAAGAAAACGTTGTAGATGCAAACATGTTCATAATATAATCTTACTTTTTTTTTCACTATTATTTCACTGGTCCAGCCCTCTGCCAGATCAAATTTGACTTAATGTGGCCCCTGAACTGAAATGACTTTGACACCCCTGCTCTAACATTTAAACAGCTGATTCCTCTTTAACATTATTCCTGTCGTTCTGCACATGCGCCTGCACTTGTCGTGATGATGCACTTATTTTTCTTTGATGCACATATTTCTGCACTGCCAGCATGAGTATGTTGATTCAGTCGAGCCGCTGCTTTGTAATTATTACAAAAATAAATTACAAAAAAAAATCACATGTAGTATCTGTTCTTCCATGTTGATATTTGAAACAAAAGCAAAACAGGAATTGGACGCAATCATTTTCTTCCAGTGCACATCCAGACGTTCTGTCCAATCAGAACCCCCTGTACCTCCAGCTCTTAAAAACCAATTAACTAGAGCAGAATACACCTGTTTCCATGGAAACTTTTATTCTGAATGAACATTTCCATGGAAACATGATGGAAATGGCTTTGATTTCAAATTATTTGTCAGAATAAGTAATTCTGAATTAATAAACATCATGTAAACATAGCTACTACAATAACTAGATCAGTGGTTCTCAATCTTTTCTCTCTCAGGAGGACAAAGAAAAATCCCCCCCTCCCCCCCCTAACAGTGATGCAATTATAGCTTCTATTGAACAAAACATCAACAATACTTTGTTTTTCCTTGAATAATTTGTTGTGCAAATTAAAAATAACTTTTTTTTTTTGAACAATACAAATAAACTCAACACGACTCTTGTCTGGAGACAATATTTAAGTAAAAATAGGGAAATTATTACATTTTATAACTGTTGCTTTGGTAGTACAAATACATTTTGGTAACGAAAATGAACATTTGAACAACATCAGTTTTGAGCCTATTGACTTTAAAGTGGAAATTGTACAAAAACAGAAACATGTCACATTTTTTCTTTTGCTTGTGGAGGAGGTTTACTGCTACCGGCTAGATATAGTGGGCTTCAGATTGGGGAAGTAACCTTGTATAAGTACTTTGTTTTGATGCTTAAGTACTTTGTTTTTTTTTTAAATTTCACTTCCTACGTTTTTTTTTTTTAAATAAATATCTGCACTTTATACTCCTTATATTCTCAGAATAGACTCATTACTTTTTCAAATTAAACAGATGTGACAGTAAAAGGAAGTCACTTCAGAGGAAAATCAGTAGAACAAGAGAAATTGTGACTTTTTATCTCATATTTATGACGATGTATCTGACAATTTTAACTCAGAATTATGCATTTGTAATTTCATATTTATGGCTTTTATTAATTCTCAATTGTGACTTATTTTTACATAATTTCCTGCTCATACCAACAAAACTGAGTACTGTGACCTGATCAAACACATTATCTACACTTTCTTGGATACTTTTGAAAATTTTTATGATTTTCCTGATTTAAAAAAGTTTTAAGAAAAATGATAAGGATTCCCAGTTCCAACTCCAACAGCAGCAGCGGTTCCCATCAAAAACAATATGTAGGCTATCGATTTGAGCTTGGCTACACTAATATTCATCATGACTTAACAGTAAGCAATGTTAGAATACCATTGTTATGGTGATCAATTAAGTTACTTTAAGAAGTGTTAATGACTACACAAATGTTTCACATAAGTGTTATTTTGTACAAAGTTATAATTTCATATCCAATGTTAAATAGCTGAGTAACAAGTGAAATACTCGATGTTAAGCAAAGCTAGTAATAATCAAGTAAGTCCCTATCTAAACACTGTTAGCTATGCAGCTAACACCATTGAAAGTATACCTCAGTTCAACTCACCTTCATACTTGTCGGTCATTGATAAATATACTGCTTTGTAGTAGCAAACAAACCTTACAACACATATACAGTATAAACTCACAACTAAACTGTCTTATTATTATTATTATTATTATTACTAATAACTAGCTAATTGATTAATCAATTTACTATTTGTTTGTTCTGTAATCTATTCCTGTTTATCTTTTTATATATCTGTATGTGTATATATATATATATGATATATATATATATATATATATATATATATATTTATGCTTATGTATAAGTGAGAATGGAAGAAAAATGTCATGAGGGGTGTAGTGTGAAGGACCCATATGCGGACACCACAGCTTCACAAACGCTCTTTATTCTGAGCTCAGACAGAAAAAGTCAAGAAACATAAATAACAGCAAGTCATTCAAAACTCACACACAAATTGTCCAAATCCACAACAGGTGCAAAGATCCTGCGAGTCCAGTCTAGTATGAGCTGGGAGCTCTGTTGAGGTAACGTATGAGGGCAAACTGACAGAGAGGATGGAAAAGGATAGAACTTAAATAGGGTGAAAAGACAGGTGAGCAAGGAAACAGGTGAAATAAATGAGGTGAAAAGTGACAAGGTGCAGAGTGAAAAAGACAGAATGAGGAAAATGTGACAGTGAGGATATGACAAAAAAGGAATGAAAAGGGAAACTAGGATAAAGGAAGTAAAAGTAAGAAGAAGGGGGAGAGAGGGAAAGAGAAAAGGAAAGGAGAAAGTAGAGAAGGTGAAAGAAAAAATGACTTCAATGTTGTGTTATATTTGGACAGTTGTTTTTGGATTTGACTCTTGCATTGTGTTTTTTTTCTTTTTTTTTTCTTGTTTATCATATGGTAGTGAGGTATTAGTAACAGTGGGTTAAATAAGCTTCGGCTTCAGCCCCTAAACCTTTTTGGTCAATCAGTGTATTTGTCATGTGTGAAAATGTGTCTTACCTGCCTTGTGCCTTGTTTTGTATTTTGACCGAAATAAAATAAGGAAAAAAAAAAGAAAAGAAAAGAAATATATATATATATATATATATATATATATATATATATATATATATATATATATATATATATATATATATATATATATATACATCTTATATCCCTTCTCCAGCTTGTCTCTTGGGTGTGATACTTCCTATCGAAATGAGTTGGTGGACATCTGTTATAGACAATTTCAAGAGGTCCTGGCCATGTGTCGAGTAAAAAGTTAAAAAGTTGTCCATCTTTGAACAGCTGTCAAATGTTAGAGTGTTATCAGTGCTATCTGTTGTTTTTTCAACTGGGACAGAAAACTGTGGGAAGCTTTTATATGTGTCAGCCAACAGTCACAGCAAAGTTTCGGGGTCCAACACTTACGGACACATATCAAAGTTGGACATGTTTGTGGGCTTGATTCATTCCAGTTTAATAGTGAGAGCAGCGTGCCAGAGAAATGTATATTTAGACTGAAAAGTATTTGACTTGATAGCTCTGTGTACAGTAACCATTGTTAGCCTACCGGTTTCATAGTGTAAGCAAATCCACAAGTGGTGGCACACCCAAAAACCTCAATTCCCCCCCCCACACACACACACGCACACACACACAGAGAAGCCTCCACTGAGCTGGCCAATCAGAGAACAGTGAAACAGGCTAGAAGTCAGAGAGAGAGATTTGACTCCATTTTTAAGAGACAATAATATCTGAAAACACTGTTTTTGGAGCTGTGTGTATGTGTGTGTGTGTGTGTGTGTGTACGTGTGTGTGTGTGCAGTGTCAAAAGACAAATGAAAATGAAAGAAAAGGAAGATGTGGGTGTGTGTGGTTATAGTTTGAGCTGAGCCTTTATTAGTTGATTAACCTGAACAGACACACCTTTGTGTGTACGTGTGTGTGTGTGTGTGTGTTTGTGTGGCCTTGTTCAGCCACACAAACACCTCATTCACCTTTGAAAGCACTCGACACTAGTGTCACCTGGAAGTACGACGCCAATGCAGACACTCCTAACGAGACATGCTCACCTGAACCTGAACCTGGATCTGGACTCAAACTACTCAAATTATAGAAAAGACACCAGCACAGGTACATTCTACTGTATCATTCAGAGGTGTGTGTGTGTGTGTGTGTGTGTGTGTGTGGGATGGATGGAGGGATGAAAAGGGATGTATCCTAATAATTGCCAGAGATGTATAGTAACGAAGTACATCTACTTAAGTACTGTACTTAAGTAGTGAAATGCAGTATCTGTACTTTTTTGGAGTATAATTTTTTTCGCCTACTTCCTCTTCTACTGCACTACATTAAAAAAAAATAAAAAATTAATACTTTTGCTCCGATACATTTTTTAGATGCCGAATCGTTACTTGTTACTCTTATTAAAATTGTTCAGCAGCATACCAAACCCATAGCATATCAATGCCAGAGCGATAAATGGTTCTGTCACCTGGTTTGATGATGGTGTCTCATCATTGGACGAGTCAGCGATCAAACACTACATAATAAAACTGCACGCTCTAATCGGCCTTTTGGTTAAACCTGAGTAAGTTAACCTGGAGGCAGTGGTCAACCTGCCGATGGAAGAGCCCTTTGGCATTGTGAGAAGGATGCTTCTGGGCTGTTCTATTGTAAGGTTGAACATTAGGCTTGACTTGTCCAGGTTTGTCACTTGGCCATATTCTTGGAATACTCTGGCCTTTGAAACTTTTAGTTTTTTCATGAACACTTGTAAGTGAACTGGTATGTCCTTGTACTACTGCTGCCTCAGCTGAAGTTTTGCCTTTCATATTAAATATATAAATGTGTTCAAACTTGTGACTGCTTTCATTTAGTATAGGCCTACACAGTACTTTTAAATTTTATTTTTTACTTTCAGTACTTAAGTAGTATTTTTTTCATTACTTCTACTTGTAATTTTACTTCTACTTTTACTTTCAGTACTTGAGTAGACATTTTTTTACATACTTCTACTTGCAATACTTAAGTACAATTTTCTTTGGATACTTTAGTACTTTCACTTGAGTATGATGCTTGTAGAAAACTTCAACTTTTACTCAAGTCAGTTTTTTGATGCAGTACTTGTACTTCGACTCCACTCCTCTAGTCCAGTACTTTATACATATCTGATAATTACACTACCTTGGTACATTTGCTAAGAATAAAGAAATAAATAAAAATACAACACTTAAGGCTAACTTCTAACAGGTGCTAGTATTCATCATTTCACAGTATGTTAGTAATACGTAGAAGCTCCAACTGCCTTTGATGAAGTGTCATTGACATTGATAAGTACGGCAGTTGGAGGCGAATACAAAAACATACTAAAAAACAAAAAATGTGGAGAAACACTATACGCACCCTATACAAAACATGCTAAAATTAAAACAAAAAAGTAATGAAAATTTTAAAACATTGAAAAACAAGGAAAAGCACTCGAATGTCGTAAATCTATCTATCTATCTATCTGATGCCTGAACGCCCGCCCGCCCGATCCGTTGTACTGGTTCTCCCAGTTCCGGCCTGCCCGATCCGTTGTACTGGTTCTCCCTAGCCTAGGATCTAGTCTGTCCCCAGTGGCCGCAAATGGTATTTGCTACGGGGAGACAGACTAGACAGCCTAGGATCTGAAAATCCAAAATGGGTCGGACCAATCAAATCGCGAGGGGCGGGATTGGAGCCCGCCCTGCCTCATGACGACACAAATACGACACGTAATGTTGTAGTCGCAGAGACATAGCAGCTAGCACACCAAAGAGAATAAGAAGGCGTAGCTGTTAGCTAGCACACATTGCCGTAACACCAGTTGCTAGCTGCTAGACAACTTGGCTCATCACCAGGAACAACCATTCGAGCTGGCTTTGGCAGCAACGCTAGGTGATTTAAAATTACAGTTTTCCCTGCGAGAGGAGCAGAAAACGGCACTTAAGCTGTTTTTGGAATTGTCGGAGTTTTGCCCACCGGGTATGGCAAAAGTTTGATTTATCCAATAGCGTGGCGTTGTGTAAAGAGACAACTTGACAGACAGCGGTTATCCCGCCCACAAATTCGCCTAGACTTTCTAGACTCTCCCCGTAGCAAATGCAGTTTGCGGCCACTGGGGACAGTCTAGATCAGGGGTGGGCAAACTTTTTGATTCGTGGGCCACAATGGGTTCTAAATTTTGACAGAGGGGCCGGACCAGGAGCAGATGGATGGAGTGTTTTGGTAACCCCACCTCACAGGAGAAAAAAATATATATCATGGGATATGGAGAAAACATGTGCTTTAATTTCAAATGAAAATGAACAAAAGGTGAAGTAAACATTTAAAAAATGCTCGCTACTCATTCCACATACCTGCAAACTCATGAGGGTTAAAAAAGGTGACAAACTAATCGTTGCCCCGCCCCAACCCCCAACACCCCCCCCCCCCCCCCCCGCGGGTGCTACCAAACAAAGTTAATAAATCGTGCACTTTTTATTTTTGCAATTTTGAGAGAATTACTTTCATTACTCAAACTATGAACAAAACTGCACAGAAACTGAACATAAATTCATTGATTGTTCTAGATCTTTTTTCATCCTCAGAAACCCTCACATTGGCGTCGTGGTGAACAGCTCTAATTAAATCATGAAATGTATGTGTAATTTGTTTAAACCGGGCCGTAGGTTTAATGTAGTCCGCCATGTTTTTTGGACCCCGCATCTCCACCCGTTGCAGCCCGGGCGCACGGCGAAATCCTCCCCGTGTGCCCCGCACCGCCTGTGCATAAGTCCGGATGAGGGGTTGGGGGCGACCGGTGGGGATAATCCTCCGGGGTGGCACTGGCTCAAGGTTGGGGTTATAGTGGTTGCGGACCCCGGCGTTGTGAAACCCCGGAGCCCTAAATGCACTGTCCGTCCCCCGGAGAAAATCATCCCCACCGCGGCGTCCCCCTTCCCACTCTCCGGGCGCGAAGCGACCTGGCCGTCGTCCCCTGCGGACCACCGTCCAGCCCTCTCCGTCCGTAAAATTCTGCATTTTATTTTATATATGTATGAGTCTGTGTGTCCCGTGTTGTGTGTGTGTTCTGTAGTGTGTGTGCGCGTGCGTATTTTAATTTTAACAAAGAAAAGAGAGACAAAAAGAAAAGAAAAAGAAGCTAGCTAACACGGAAATCTCCACCGAAGCCGGGCGGAAAACTCCCGTGAAAGTCAAATAAAAATAAAAAAGTGGACGACGTTTCGACCTAAATAGGTCTTCTTCAGGTCCAAATAAAATAAAATAAACCAGAAAAAGGAAAGGGTTTTGTGGTGGTTTTCGACCAAAATAAAGCGTGAAAAAAAAATTCGGTCAGCGGATAGATTTGACGGAACAGAAATGTCATTTTTGACGGATTAAATAAATAAATAAAAAAATTAAATAAAAAACTTTATGCGTATTTTGCAGTGATTAATCGTAGCAGCATAGTTTGGTGTCAAAATGCGTAAAGGTCGGCAGATATACAATCTATCGCACTCAGTTATGACATAAAACCAACAAAAATGTTTCTGGACTTACCTCAGCACACGTTTCAGTCAGCACAGCAAAAAAAAAAAATCTTCACAGCACAGTTGTTCAGGTTCTCCAAATCCGAGGCCGCGACAGTGAACGTGACAGTTTCGTTTGTTTGGAATGTGAAAGTTTCATACTCGCGCGTTAACGTTACGAGATCTCGCACGCGACTAGGTTTTAACTTTGTAACTGGCAGTCATGGAATGACCATTGAGAGTGTATGATGTATGTACTGTAGGCTATCTCAGTGGGAACGACAGGCAGAGTGAGACAGACCAACATTATACAATATAGCTCTGTAGTCTGTCTCTGCCTGGCCTGGCCTGCCTACCCCCCCCCCCCCCCCCCCCCCCCCAAAAAAAAAAAACTCTTCGGATCTACACGATTCACGTAAGTGACCTATTTCAGGATCAAAACGGCGAATTTCGCCGAAAGGTGACTAGTTTGCAGGTATGATTCCAACTAGGACCTACGTTCGCTGGAGTTCTTTTTGACAGGGCTCCCTGCTCCTCCACTTTGTTGGAACCCTTCCACCTCATCAGCAGGTACCTCAGGGTCACAGGTGTTTCGCCCCTTAACCTGAACACCTCGCCTGAGTGGGGCAGCGAAGGCTGACTAGCCTTCACCGGCAGAAGGGTTCCAACTGTGGGCCCTCTTTATCCACAGCCACCTTGAACTGGACTCAGCTGCTGTGGCGATGTCCCTGGTGGCTCCCTTCAGCTGATTAGGTCCCAACCCAATCCTCTGCAGGAAGTATGTCGCCGATTTTGCCGGGAAACCTCGGCAGCCGACTTCGATGGGGTAGCAGGTTGCATGCCACCCCTTTAACGCAGCTTCATCGATCAGGTCTTGATATTTGGTTTTCTTTAGTTGGTGGGATATGGCCAGCCTCTCCTCCCAGGGAACCGTGAGCTAGGACAATGGTGATGGTTGCTGTGGTCCTCGATATTAAGACCATGTCCGGTCGAAGGGAAGTCACTGCCACATCCTGTGGGAAAACTAGCTTCCTTTTCAGATCGACCAATAACTCCCAGTCTGAGGCGCCTTGCAGGATGCTGGGTCGGGTCTTGGTTGCCGTTGCGGTCTTCTGTTTCTTGCATCCTTCACTGATGAAAGTTATGGTTTTCGATGGTTGGGCTAGCGTGTTGTTATTAGCCTTGACTCGTTGTTGTTCCACCCATTTTGCAATCTCGCTCAAGACCCTGTCATGCCTCCATCTATACCGCCCTTCCGCCAACGCCTTTGGACAGCCTGTCAGGATGTGGTTCAGTGTACATGCAGGTGCGCCACACTGCTTGCATGAAGAGTCGCCCTCGAGACCCCAGATCTTTAAGTTTGTTGGAGTTGGCAGCAGGTCGGCCACAGACCGCAAGAGAAAGCTCAACTTTCCTTGGTCTGTCTGCCACAACTCCTTCCAAGACAGTGGGCGTTCCTGTGCCTGCTCCCATTGAGTCCATCTGCCCTGGGAGGCAAGTCCAATAGCTCTCCCTTGGCGTTCCTCCTCTTCTGCCTCCCGGACTCGCTGCACTACCAAGCCTCTTCTGCCTCTAGTGTCAGCCCTGCTCCACCTCTTTCCGCTGTAGTGTCCCAGGCCGAGTCGTCCTTTGCACACCACGCCCATGATTTCCTGGTGCCTCCAGTAGGACTCTGCCTCCCTCACAGCTTGCTGTGGCCTCCACTTTCTGCCACATTTGATGGCTCGGTATGAGTTTTTGACTTTCCCGTCCTTAGACAAAAGGAGTGTACTAACTGCCCTTGCCTTGGTGGCTTTAAACTCCTCTACCACCGATGACACAGGCAAGGGGAGCTTGGAGGTCTTGCTGTACAGATTTATCGTGCTGAAAGATGGGGGGACCCCCAGCCATTTCCGCAGAAATTTACTGCACGATCTTTCCATTCCTTCCACTTGAGACATGGGAAAATCATACAGTAGGAAGGGCCACTGCAAACGCGGGATAATGCCGTATTGGAAGCACCAGACCTTGAATCTTCCAAGGAGTGGGCTGCGATCGACTGCCTTGAGCCAGGTGCTTAGCTGGGCTTTGGTGTTTGCGAGATTGTTGCCATCTGTGAGGGAGCTGTCGTAATGCTTTCCGAGGCAACGGATGCCTTGGTCTTGAATTATGGGGATCTCTACACCTTGTATGGTGAAGATGTTTCTCGCTAACTTCCCCTTCAAGATACTAAGGCTCCTCGACTTCTCTGGCTTAAACTGCAGGCGTGACCATGTCGCCATCCTATCCAGAGCGCTCAGGATCCACTGTGTGCCTTGGATGGAGGGAGTCATTACAGTGACATCGTCCATGAAAGCACGACAGGCAGGGTGTCTCATGCCATCTTCTGCTTTCGGGCCTCTGCACTGCGTTGCTCCCGCCACTAGCAACAGGTTCATGGCTGCTGTGAACAGGGTCACAGAAATGGTGCACCCTGCCATGATGCCCTTCTCAAGCCTTTGCCATTTGGTGGTGATGTTTCCAACAGTGAACCTCATTTGCAGTCTACTCATATGGTCCATCACCAGCTTGATTACACTTGAGGGGACTCGGTAGTGATCCAATGCCTTCTGGATCAGCTGGTGAGGGATGCTTGGGTAGGCCTTAGCGAGGTCCAACCAGACGACAGAGAGTGTGCTGTTACTCCTCTTGGCTTCTCTGATGAGCTGGCTGATCGCTGCTGTATGTTCCAGGCAACCGGAAAAACCTGGAACTCCTCCTTTTTGGACGCTGGGGTTGATGAATTTGTTGGCAACCAGGTATGTTGTTAACCTTCTGGCAATGATGGACCAAGAGATCTTCCCCTCAACGTCCAGGAGGGAGATCTCCCGGAACTGGTCGAGTCTTGTGGAGTTGAGCTCTTTTGGCACAAAGCAGCCCTCTGCAAGGGTCCAGAGTCCAGGTACCAGCTTCTTCTTCCATAGTGTCCGGAGGAGCCTTGAGAGCCTTTTCAGGAGAAGAGGGCAACACTTGTAGATTTTGTAGGTGGTGCCTGATGGTCCTGGGGCTGAGGTGGCTCGTGCTTTTGTCACCACTGCTCTCACTTCGTCCATGGTGAAGTCTGCCATGTTGAAAGGGGTTGCTGGTGTGGGGCTCGGCAGTTGGAAAGGGCATCCGCCCAGTGGAATGTCTCTGAAGGCATCTCCATGGGCGACAGCCACGCTGGTCTCTATCTCCTCCTTTGTACAGGATAAGGTCCCTCCCTTGGGTTTTCCTAATAGGTCGGCCGTGAATTGGAAAGGGTTGTTGAAAAAGGCTTTCCTCCTGCGGCTCTTTTCGTTCTGCTTCGCCCGAGCAGTCTCCGCTTTTCGAAGCTGTATTAGCCTTTTTCGTGTCTCCGAGCTGATTTCGTTCAGAGCTACTCTTTCCTCGTCACTTGCTTCCTGCCACTTCTTCTTGAGGCTCTTCAGTTCTCCGCGCAGCTCTTTGATCTGCCGTTGTCTTCTACTTGGCCCTGCTGGTGGCCTAGGGGTCTTGCCTTCTTTGGCGCCGAAGGTATCGTAGCAGGCCTGATACACAAGGCTAACCATAGTTTTGATCTTGATGGCTGCATCCCCTTTCAGGGTGTCTTCCAGGATGGTATTAAGGTCGTTGTCAAGTTGAGCCCATCTGCGGTCTGCCATTGGTGGTAAGTTCAAGCGTGGCTTTCTTTCGAAGTCCCTTGGACTCTCCAATTCGGAGATTCCTTCTCTGCATTGAGTAGGTTCCGCAGGGAGGTCTGGGGCACTGTGGTTTGCCTCCTGGCCCTGGTCCTCCTCCACCGACTGACGAACATCCGTCACAAATGCAGAGAGGTTACTCTGGGTTAGCTGGGGTGTTCTGCGTTGCTGGCACTGCTCTTTGCACTTAGACTTTCCTTGATGGATTTTGACGCCGTGCTCGCATTACAACAAAAGATCTGTCTTTAAAGCCCCACAGTATTTAGCTATTTATTGAAATGAGTCTTAAAACACTGAAAATTAAATGAATAAAAAATAATTTTTTTGTTACTAACAATTTCTATTTTAAAGCACTGCAAGTTCTGTTACCTTCTGGATATCATCATCACTCTCCTCCTGACTGTATTTATTTAAAAAACAGTAAGAGATTCAGATGTACTTATCCTGCTCCTTCTATTCAGTTTGTGTCTCCAGTGCCAAAAGTCAACAAAGATCAGCGCAAGGACGGAACATTGATAACGCGCCACTGCGGAGCGCGTTATATTTGATCTGGTGCACATTGTTTGTTTTGAGAACGTGCGTTCATTTGCGCACCACTTATGTGCGCTCCTTAACAGAAATGACATGTAACATATAAGGCTTACTGAACTAATTATTTTCCAAAGCATTTTTTACATAATACAAAGGAGAAACTTTTACTTTCAGTGGGAACAGTGCTGTTGGTCCCCCTTTTTAGCCAGCGCATCAAAGTCTGGAGTGAGTTTAGTTGTAGCAATTCTCAGGATGGATCTGAGGTGTTGGTCTGTTAATTGGGATATGTGGCTGGCCTTGTTGATGTTCATGATGCTGAACGTCTGTTCACACACGTAGGTCAAGCCGATCAACGCCAGCATCTTCTGCGCTGTCCTGCGGAGATTTGGAAATGCGGCTTCATTGAGTGAAGCATAAAAGTCATTCAGTTTCAGAGAGTTGAACTTCTCTTTTAAGACTGGGTCGGACTGAAGGTCGATCAGTTCGAGCTGCAGCTCCTCTGGAGCTGTTTCGGGGTCTTGTGACAGGGGACAGGCCCCAACTGAAGTGACTTGTCAATTTTTTCAAAATCAGAAAACCGACGGCAGAATTCTCTGTGCAGCACATCTAGTGACTTGCTGTATTTCTTCACTTTTGCGCCGGCCTCTTTCAGTGTGGGAAAATGTGTGAACGACTTATTTAAAATTTGCCTGGAGAATAAAACCAGCTTGGATTTGAAGGCTTTCACATTTGTGTACTTGTCCGGCACAAACTGATCCTTCCCCTGTAGTTTCATGTTGAGCTCATTTATGTGTGAAAATACGTCCGCAGCAAACGCAAAGTCACACAGCCAGCTCTTGTTGCTCAGCTCAGGAAATTCGTCAGCCTTTCCCTGTAACTCCAAAAATGCACCAATCTCCTCTTTGAGCTCCCACACTCGTTGAAACACTTTGCCCAAACTTAACCAGCGGACTCGGGAGTGATAAAGCAGGTCCTGGTGATCCGCATCAGTTTCCTCCAGAAACGTAATGAACTGACGGTGCTGAAGTCCCCTTGCGCGAATAAAGTTGACGAGTTTCACGACAGGATTCACAACATGATTCAGCTGTAATACCGATTTACATAGAGATTCCTGGTGGATGATGCAGTGGAGAAAAATAACATCCTGGTCAGGAATTTCATCTTTGACTTTATTCTGGATTCTCCTCAGCAGGCCAACGTTTTTCCCCATTAAATTCGGAGATCCATCTGTGGTGACGTTGATAAGTTTACTCCAAGGGAGCTTCATATTTTCAATGACAACAGACACCCGGTCATACAAGTCTTCTCCCCGTGTTTGTCCTTTCAGAGACTCCATTGTCAAAAACTCCTCCGTTATTTCAAAAGTGTCGTTAATCCCTCGGATAAAAATGAGGAGCTGAGCAGTGTCTTTGACATTGTTGCTTTCATCCAGTGCTAATGAATATAACGTGAATGACTCCGCCTTTTTATTTAAGTTGCTGGTGATATCTTCATCTATTAGTTCCACACGGCGAGTCACTGTCCTGCGCGATAAACTGATTTTTTCAAATTTGTCTTTGCTCTCTGGGCACAAGACACTTGTTGTCTCCACCATACATTCTTTTAAAAACTCGCCTTCAGACAGAGGCTTGCTGGCCTTTGCCAGTTTGAATGAAAGCATAAAACTGGCCTTGGTACTTGACTCCTGAATGGCAGTTTGGCGGTGAAAAAAGTTTTGTTGAGCCTGTAAATTAGCCGCCAACTTCTGAGCAGTAGCTTCCCGTTCTTTCGTTGATAGCTTGCTAGCATAGTTAGCATGCTTTGTAGTGAAGTGACGGCTAATATTATATTCTTTAAAAACCGCCACAGTTTCCTGACATATCAGGCATACAGCAGACGATCACTGTTCAGTGAAAAAATATTTAGTTGTCCACTCCTTATTGAACACTCAACATTCTCTGTCCACTTTCCTTTTCTTAGGTCCGCTCATCTTTACAGAAGGACTGAGGGGTCAAAAAGCAAACGTGGAGTACCGTAATATGCGGAACCTCAACAAAGTCAATGTATCTAGAGTGCGCCATCTAGTGGGAACACATTAGAATTGCAGGGAAAATAAAATATTAACAAAGTTTATTTATTTAATTTCTTCAAGTTCGGCAGGCCGGATTAAAGAGTTTAACAGGCCGCATGTGTCCCCCGGGCCGTAGTTTGCCCATGCCTGGTCTAGATCCTAGGCTAGGTTCTCCCAGTTCCCACCCGCCCGATCCGTTGTACTGGTTCTCCCAGTTCTGCAGCACATGTTTTCAATAGTTTCGGACACACCTTGTCTGAACCCGCTGCTTTCCTGGGTCTGAGCTTCCTCAGCTGTCCTCTGACCTGGTCCATGGTGAAGTGAAAAGGTGTTGATGATGTGGGGGGGGGGGGGGGGGGGGGTGATGACTGTGTGGAGAGTGGGATGTCTGTGGTGAGGGTGGGGAAGGGAGGGACAGCAGCTTATTGAACCTATTGCAGGAGTCATTAAGTTCATCTGCTCTCTCTGTTGTCCCCCTGTCAGTTCTGGGCTTTGTGTTGAAACCTGTAATGGTCGTCACGCCTTCCCAGACCTTCCTCATGTTGTGGTCCCTCAGCTTCTGCTCCACCTTCCTCCTGTAGCTGTCCTTATCCTCCTTCACGCAGTGCTTCACTTCCTGCTGTGCTGCTTTCATGGTCTCCTTGTCTCTGCTCCTGAAGGCAGCTCTCTTCTTGTTGAGGATAGTCTTGACTTTTGGCATTACCCATGGTTTGTTTTTAGGGTAGCACTGGATGGTCTTTACAGGAGAGACCACATCTGCGCAGAAGTTAAGATAATCTGTCAGGCAGTGTGTCATCTCTTCTATGTCCTCGCCATGCGGGTTCAACAGCACGTCCCACTCTGTGGTGTTAAAACAGTCTCTCAGGGCACTTTCTTTCTCCGGGGACCATCTCCTGATGGATCGGATTGTCACCGGTTGCTTTTGGACCAAGGGGGTATACAGTGGCTGTAGATGAACCAGGTTGTGGTCAGACTTTCCTAATGGGGGGAGGGGAGTCACTCTGTATGCATCCCGTACATTAACATACAGCAGATTGATGGTCCTGTTGTCCCTGGTCGGGCAGTCCACAACCTGATTAAAAGAAGCCAAAGTAGAGTCCAAAGTTGCCCAAGTATAGGGTACTTAAAATAAAATAATTTCCACGATCTCTATAGACTGACCTGAGAAGAGCTTTGTGTACGTTGCCATCTTGCGGCGATGCCATTGCTGCGTGGTGTTGGTCAGTTGGTTACCAACACATGCTACCTTTGAAAGTCAATTGTCACCTCCATCTGGCTGCATACCGCATTCACAGAAAACAACAAGAGGAACGAGGGACCCAGAAAAAGCTGGTCCTTCTGACTTCAGATGGACTTTAGCGTCACCCATGTGGGGTTAAGCCCCGGGAGCGAATCTGAAGTAGCATTAGCATCTACAGTAGCTGATGCATAAGCTAGGGGGAAAAAATGGTGGATCAAATTGGTTCATGTGCTCTCTGTGGAAATAAAGCCTCGTTTTTTTCCCTGCACGTTTTCAGAACAAGCAACGGCATGAAAACTAGCTGGATGCTACTTAGATAAAGGTAAACACACACACAGTGAGAGGGGAGGAGGGAGTGTTCCTTCACACATTCTGAGCCAATCAGAGATGCCTTGACATCGCACCATGAACATGTATGAGGAAGTATCAGTAAATTCTGTTGTTCCACCTCAAGTTATCTTTCTACCGTGCAAAAACAGCCGGAAACAAAGCAATCCAGACATTTGTTTTAAAAATAGAACCAACACACAATGTTTTCAGAACACAGAATTATTAATAACATAACAATGGAATGACACGTTTAAGTGTACTGCAAATACCAAGATGACGCCCTCAAATACCCAGGGGTGTGTCAGTTCACTCTGTTTACACTTTACACAAATGACTGTCAGTTCAGAACCAAACCCGTACATAGTCAAGTTCTCTGAAGATACTGTTATTTTAAGCCTGATTATTAAGAATAGCAACACTAGCATACACCAGACAGCGGTGGAGAAGTTTGTGGAATGGTGAGATTTACATAGATTGTACATAAACACAGAAAAAACTGTTGAGATGGTCTGAGACCCTCAAACTGTTGGAGACAGGATCCTGGTGGTCATCCATGATGAACTCATTAAACAGAAAACCACCTTTAAATATTTAGGTGTTTATATTGATAGTGATTTGATTTTGCACACACAGGTATCCCATCTGTGTTCCAGGATTCACCAGCGTCTCTATTTTTTACTCAGACTTTGTTTGTTTGGGGTCTGCGAGAAAATAATGTTGTAATATATGAGAATAGGAAAATCAGCTTTCTCAAAAATGTACAATTTCTTGACAAAACCATTTATTCCCCTGAAAACAGAACTCAGAATTTTACAGTTATATTTGGTCAATGTTAGCATATGGTGCAGAGACATGGACAACATCTAAGAGAGCAAAGGACCTCTTGTGTGTCTTTGAAATGTGGTGCTATAGAAGAATGCTCAACATCAAGTGGACAGAGACAATTAACAACGAAAAAGTGCTGAAGTTAGTGAATATCAAAGAAAGATTGTTCTGAACCATCCAAAAAAGAACCCTTGTTTATTTTGGCCATATAGTCTGTAAAGAAGGCCTGCAGAGGAAATTAGTTGATGGAAAAGTTCAAGGAAAGAGTGAGACATCGATACTATGTGGATGAATCCCAACAGCTACTGGACCAGCCTCACCTACAATGAAGTTATCAAAAAATTTGGTGAAATGATTGTTAACAGTTTGTTGAAAACTGCACCACACGTTGGCTGAGCCTGTTAGCGCTCTTGCTTCAGAGCAAGAAGACCCGGGTTTGATTTCCGGACTGTTCAGGCCTTTCTGTGTGGAGTTTGCATGTTTCTCTCCCCGTGCCTAGATGGCTTTCCTCCAGGTGCTCTGGTTTCCTCTATCACCCAAGAATAGGCTTGGCATGGTTTTGGAAAAAACCCTGCACTGTGCGGTGTGGTAATGTGTGAACCGCGGCATCCACTTTTAAGACATTTGCATTAAAAAAAAACAACTAGTAGTAATACCTGTATATAATATAGCATGACACAGGAGTGGATTTTCACTCTGTCCCATCCCACTACCACAGAAAAAAAGAGACAAGACCAGTGTCCATCCATGTGTCCTGTGCATGCAACACTTCTTCTGATCCTGTTCTTGAGCGTTGCACTACTGAAATTTTTCCCATTGTGCGAGAAATGAAGATTATCTTATCTTATCTTATCTTACCTGCAGCCACACCTCTGTAGTTAATTTGGAGTGTGAGTCCAAAGGCATGCACAGAGAGAAAAAAAGGTTGAAGTAACTTCTTCTGTTTGAGGACTGTTTGTGACTTTGGACATTCTTGTGTGTTCAGATACTGTAAATTTTCAATATTTCTTGTTTCTATGTGACCTGTATTCTATCTATCTATCTATCTATCTATCTATCTATCTATCTATCTATCTATCTATCTATCTATCTATCTATCTATCTATCTATCTATCTATCTATCTATCTATCTATCTATCTATCTATCTATCTATCTATCTATCTATCTATCTATCTATCTATCTATCTATCTATCTATCTATCTATCTATCTATCACACATGTGTGATCATGACAGATAAACTAAACTTCCTCAGATTACCTTTTTCCAGTCTTTGTAATACACATTGTAGCCTGGAGGGGGCTCCCGTGGCTCTGCGATGGTGTTACCAACACATGCTACCTTTGAAAGTCAATTGTCACCTCCATCTGGCTGCATACCGCATTCACAGAAAACAACAAGAGGAACGAGGGACCCAGAAAAAGCTGGTCCTTCTGACTTCAGATGGACTTTAGCGTCACCCATGTGGGGTTAAGCCCCGGGAGCGAATCTGAAGTAGCATTAGCATCTACAGTAGCTGATGCATAAGCTAGGGGGAAAAAATGGTGGATCAAATTGGTTCATGTGCTCTCTGTGGAAATAAAGCCTCGTTTTTTTCCCTGCACGTTTTCAGAACAAGCAACGGCATGAAAACTAGCTGGATGCTACTTAGATAAAGGTAAACACACACACAGTGAGAGGGGAGGAGGGAGTGTTCCTTCACACATTCTGAGCCAATCAGAGATGCCTTGACATCGCACCATGAACATGTATGAGGAAGTATCAGTAAATTCTGTTGTTCCACCTCAAGTTATCTTTCTACCGTGCAAAAACAGCCGGAAACAAAGCAATCCAGACATTTGTTTTAAAAATAGAACCAACACACAATGTTTTCAGAACACAGAATTATTAATAACATAACAATGGAATGACACGTTTAAGTGTACTGCAAATACCAAGATGACGCCCTCAAATACCCAGGGGTGTGTCAGTTCACTCTGTTTACACTTTACACAAATGACTGTCAGTTCAGAACCAAACCCGTACATAGTCAAGTTCTCTGAAGATACTGTTATTTTAAGCCTGATTATTAAGAATAGCAACACTAGCATACACCAGACAGCGGTGGAGAAGTTTGTGGAATGGTGAGATTTACATAGATTGTACATAAACACAGAAAAAACTGTTGAGATGGTCTGAGACCCTCAAACTGTTGGAGACAGGATCCTGGTGGTCATCCATGATGAACTCATTAAACAGAAAACCACCTTTAAATATTTAGGTGTTTATATTGATAGTGATTTGATTTTGCACACACAGGTATCCCATCTGTGTTCCAGGATTCACCAGCGTCTCTATTTTTTACTCAGACTTTGTTTGTTTGGGGTCTGCGAGAAAATAATGTTGTAATATATGAGAATAGGAAAATCAGCTTTCTCAAAAATGTACAATTTCTTGACAAAACCATTTATTCCCCTGAAAACAGAACTCAGAATTTTACAGTTATATTTGGTCAATGTTAGCATATGGTGCAGAGACATGGACAACATCTAAGAGAGCAAAGGACCTCTTGTGTGTCTTTGAAATGTGGTGCTATAGAAGAATGCTCAACATCAAGTGGACAGAGACAATTAACAACGAAAAAGTGCTGAAGTTAGTGAATATCAAAGAAAGATTGTTCTGAACCATCCAAAAAAGAACCCTTGTTTATTTTGGCCATATAGTCTGTAAAGAAGGCCTGCAGAGGAAATTAGTTGATGGAAAAGTTCAAGGAAAGAGTGAGACATCGATACTATGTGGATGAATCCCAACAGCTACTGGACCAGCCTCACCTACAATGAAGTTATCAAAAAATTTGGTGAAATGATTGTTAACAGTTTGTTGAAAACTGCACCACACGTTGGCTGAGCCTGTTAGCGCTCTTGCTTCAGAGCAAGAAGACCCGGGTTTGATTTCCGGACTGTTCAGGCCTTTCTGTGTGGAGTTTGCATGTTTCTCTCCCCGTGCCTAGATGGCTTTCCTCCAGGTGCTCTGGTTTCCTCTATCACCCAAGAATAGGCTTGGCATGGTTTTGGAAAAAACCCTGCACTGTGCGGTGTGGTAATGTGTGAACCGCGGCATCCACTTTTAAGACATTTGCATTAAAAAAAAACAACTAGTAGTAATACCTGTATATAATATAGCATGACACAGGAGTGGATTTTCACTCTGTCCCATCCCACTACCACAGAAAAAAAGAGACAAGACCAGTGTCCATCCATGTGTCCTGTGCATGCAACACTTCTTCTGATCCTGTTCTTGAGCGTTGCACTACTGAAATTTTTCCCATTGTGCGAGAAATGAAGATTATCTTATCTTATCTTATCTTACCTGCAGCCACACCTCTGTAGTTAATTTGGAGTGTGAGTCCAAAGGCATGCACAGAGAGAAAAAAAGGTTGAAGTAACTTCTTCTGTTTGAGGACTGTTTGTGACTTTGGACATTCTTGTGTGTTCAGATACTGTAAATTTTCAATATTTCTTGTTTCTATGTGACCTGTATTCTATCTATCTATCTATCTATCTATCTATCTATCTATCTATCTATCTATCTATCTATCTATCTATCTATCTATCTATCTATCTATCTATCTATCTATCTATCTATCTATCTATCTATCTATCTATCTATCTATCTATCTATCTATCTATCTATCTATCTATCTATCTATCTATCTATCTATCTATCTATCTATCTATCACACATGTGTGATCATGACAGATAAACTAAACTTCCTCAGATTACCTTTTTCCAGTCTTTGTAATACACATTGTAGCCTGGAGGGGGCTCCCGTGGCTCTGCGATGGTTGGATCCTCATGTGTGCTAGTGGGTCTTGGGGGTCCTGATGGGTCCGATTTTTTTTTGTTTTGTTTAGTTTTTTGGGGGGGGGGGGCGGGGGGGTCCTGGTGGGGGGTCAGACTTTCTGTCCCAGATCTGCGCAGGTCTTCTGCGCAGGTCCCACTAACGGCGCCTTCTGTTTTATTCCTGCTACCCCCCCCCCCCCCCCCAAAAAAAAAAAAAAAAAACGTCCGCGTGACGCGCATCCTCCTCCTTATCAGTGGCGTATGCGCAGAGGAGCAGGGAGGAGTTCTGACCGCGCAGCCCCCCTCCCATCAGCGGATCCAAAGGGAAATGATTAAAGGAAAAAAAAACAGGAAAAGAAAAGGCTGAAGTAGGAAGGGGCAGGACGGGGGCGCGCTTTTGGAGGAGAGTGGGAGCGCGCTTTTGGAGTAGCGAGAAGGCGCGCTTTGGAATAGTGTGGAGGCGCGCTTTTGGAGCAGGGTGGGAGATTGCTTTTGGAGTAGGGAGGGGGCGCGCTTTGGAGCAGGGTGGGGTGTGTGTGTGTATGTATGTGTGTGTGTGTGTGTGTTGGGGGGCTGTGATCTTGGAACGGAAAAAGCGTCAGAGTAAAAAAAAAAAAAAGAGGAAGAGAAGAGAGGAAGAAACACCAGGGAGAGAAGACGGAGGGAGGAGGCGACGGAGGCCGTAAACACAGGCGAAAACAGCGGATAGGACAGTACACAGGCGACCACCGACGCCCCCCCCAACAACCATAACCACCCCCCCACGGACACACCGCCTGCCTCCACGAGCCTCCTCATCCTGCATCTCCATCCTTCTCTGCGCCTTTAGATCAACAAAGGGATGTGTTTGTGTCCGCGGTACCGGCGTTCGTACGGATAACCGGAGAACCGGAGCAGGCTGAGCCCACACCGAGGCCCACGGGATCCGCACACATATCCACTGGAGGACCGAGCATCTGGACCCACCGTCCGGTTTCGACCCGACTCCAGCATCACTAATGCCGTCATAGCAGCCTGACATCAGCATCCACCATGGAGCTCTGAAGAAGCAGACCCACGCACCCATGGGTGAGACAAGGCTGTGATGGACGGGTTATTATAGGATGTGTGTGTGTGTGTGTATGGGGGGTAGGGGGGGGTCCACCGCAGTGGGGGAACAGGTTCTGTGTATGATGTTGATGTGATAGATCAGTCTGTGGATGTAGCAGTATGGTTCCGTACGAACATTCGTGTCCTGATTGAGTGTCAGTGTTTTATTTTTAGCTCAATGATCAGTAAGAGATGAAGAGCACACAACTATGTTATCTGAGGATTACAGGAGGAGAGAGAACCAGGGCCGGTTCTAGCTTTGTGGGGGCTATGTGTAAGATGCTGTATAGGGGACCCTGGTTTGATGTAGGTCTCCAGATTTTGAAATATGTGGAGATTTTTTTGTTTTACATGTGATATACAAAGACTGTATTGTTTACATTGTGAGTTATTTTGGTTTTAACCCATAAAGACCCAGTGTTACTTTGTGAAACTTCATATATATTTTTCTCTCTCTCTATTTAATCCCTTCTTATGTGATTTATCAATATTTTTCATAATATTATCCTCTCTGTTTTGGACTTATTTAAGTGACAGTCAGACATTTTCTGATATTTCTTTAAGTGATCTTCTCCTTTTGTCATTGTGCTGAGATTACATTTGAGGGTTATCACACCAAAAACAGAGAAAACCTGAGGAAAAACAAAAATATTTTATTATATTGATCATTTTAGATTCTGATTGAACATAAACCCAGTGTATCCATCCACTGTCATTGATCCAACTCCATGGATTTTACTGATCAATTAATGTTGTAAAAGGTTGTGGTGTTTCCACGACAACTATGGAGCTTCTAAACATCATAATATCGTCATATTTGATGACCATGAAAAGATGAAGAACTATGTTTTACAGCAATTATTTACATGTATTGGTAGGATTAGTGGTGCTACAGTTATTAAACATTTTAGATCAGCTTTTGAACACTGATGTATGTTTGGCTTTTTAGGGGTTTAAATTGTACTCCTTGTGCTATGACAGGGACAACAAAGGCACAGGCACAGTCGACTCTGTCCAAAGTGGATATTTCAGCAGATTCACTTATTTAGTTCACCAATAAATAGTGAAAAACATGAAAATGAACATTTTCAGGTGGATGAAGGAAATGCACCATGAAGTTCATGTGTTGATCTGTTTAGTTCAGGGGTTTTCAAAGTATGTGATAGTGAGTCCACCCCCTTTATTTATTTGTTTATTTTATTTTAATTTGATTAATTAATTAATTTTAATTTATATATTTTATTATTATATCATATATTATTATCTCATGAAACGAGATGAGACACAAAATGGTGTACACGAGATCGAGACAAGATTTTATGAAAATTAATTTACAAATTATACGAATGGACAAGAGACTTTTATTTAACGGAGTTGGATTTTATAACTCTGTAAACATTGACTTTTGATGAACTTCTTAATGAATTTCTTCCTCTACGAATTAAAACTCAAATAAAATATTATTAAACTTAAAACAAAATAAATACAATTATATATTTCTCCTTTTTTCAAGTGCAGACAATATGTGCAAAACAAAACGTTCTTCTCTGTCAATACAGACTGAAAATAGTTCAACAGAGGGGGCTCAGGTGGGATCCCAGACCCGCGGGGCCCAGATGTTATGGTCAGTGGACCATAATGAACCTAATGTCCAAAACCAGAGAGGCGGGGAGGGGGTTCCCCAGCAAATAGCACCCAGGTAATACCAGTATCTTCCAACATCCGGCTTCCAGACTTCCGGCTGCTTGCTGGATAACAAATCTCGCGAGACAGAATTTAACATGATGAGAAATCTTGTCAAATTACATTTCGCAAGATCTTGTCACACGAGAACTCGTCACACCCCTAATATATATATATATATATATACAGTATATATATATATATATATATATATATATATATATATATATATATATATATATATATATATATATATATATACAGCATGAGCCTCAACATGCAGTAATAGTGTCTGTTCTTCCCTTTCCATTGTTTCTCGTTTTGGAGGGGTGGAATGTGTCGCAATCTGACTCGGACTCTTCTGAAACAGATGAATCATGTTAAAAGTCTATTAGAGTAAGACTTGACACCCAAATTGAGTTCCTTCATGGCACCAACTGAAATTCCTTGTCTTTGGGTTCCAGGGTACAGTACCCAGAGGTTCATCACATCACAGTTAACTTCTGGCTTTTTGCAGTGGCAGTTAAACCTGCGGGAACATTAATGAATGTTCCATGTGCGAGTGGCAAACAAAGGAGTTGTAGACGCCGACAATGCTTTACTAACCCATCAGAATCCATTCTAATGCGTCTGAATGCATGTGGATTCATCTGAAGGCATCTTTATCCCAGGTCCCCCCATAAAACTAGTCCCATCTGAAGAGGGCTTTAGATGGAATGATAAGAATCAATGTGTTATTAATGCAATAAACACTTGCCAATGTAAACAAACAAATTATTATTATTATTATTAATCATTATTATTACGCTACAAAAGACAAAAATAGAAAACACATTTAATATATGTTTCAAATAGGCTATATGAAAATTGTGTAGTGTGGAAATAAGGCAACACACACGTTGATTGGTGCTGTATTTTGAGTACGGTAAGTGATGATGTACAGTAGCTTACAGTGAATTCTACTACCGTCCATTTGTCGTATGATGATGCCGTGTACTGCACATGCAAATAATGCGTCTTAGTGTATACACAAGCTACAAAAAACCCAAATAATACAAAATATAGTGTATCGTAAATTTATGATATGGCGCATGGCACCGCCAATGTCAACATCATTATTATGCCCTTGAGATATATATATATATATATATATATATATACACACACACAATGGTACCTCTACTTACAAAAGTCAAAAAGTTATTTGTGATTTCGTCCTGTGAATTTTTCATAAATAGCCACATTTTACATGTAAAAGGCCTGATTTGTTCCAAGGCCCCAAATACTACCCCTCAAACCTTTTAAAAAATTACCAATTTTGTATGAAATATGTGTTAAAAGTCAAAGAAAATATAGATTTTTTAATTTAATTTATTGGTCTCAGTGGGGAAATGTGTCTTCACTGACTGAACATTAAACATTAAACCATTAAAATGAACCAGACATGTTGGTCATTTTCATAACATTGTGGTTGTTTTAATTGTCACTTTCACCTTCAGTGGTGTTTGGTGGGGTGTAGATCCAGGGACGATTACCTTTGACGGCTTTTTCTAATCTTCCTGGGGTGCACAGGGCAGATACGTCATCGGGTGGTCGATGGCATGGCTCGTGGACATGATTTCGGGGTGTTTTTTTTCCACAAATTCGGGGTTATTTTTTTTTCTTTGTCTTGGTGGAGTGATGGCTGCCTCCTCCTTTTTTTAAATCATCTCCTGTTTCACTTCCATTGATAACTCAGTCCACTTCTTCTTTTAATTCGCACCGGAAATCACTTTCTTTGGGCTCGTGATGGATAACAGATGCATACTGGGGGGTTTTCAGTGGATGCACTCGTAGGGACTCACGAGGAAGCGGTGGTTCTGTCCTTTACATGTGACTTCTGACGCTGGGCCGGCACAGGTACGGATCAAAGAATGAGGGTCAGAGGCTCATGAAAAGCATCATGGGTATTTCCCTCTTAGCCAATGGGATGCTACTTACAGTACGTACATGTCTCCGGGGTTCTGGTTTCCTTTCCTAAATAGAATTTTCTTTCGGATTCAGAGACAAAAAAATTGAGGTAAAGGTTTTTCGTTACGTGGATTATTTGTTAGCTGGGTCTTTCGTGAGATATATATATATATATATATATATATATTATGTGAAACATCTTTATGTTCATCTATATGTGCTTCAATACTTTTTATAAACACATTTCAATATCTTTGTGTGTTTTTTTAACATATAAATAAATTTTAACATCTGTCTATGTTTTTAACGTCTATTTTAAAGGTGTCATTCATTTAAATTAGAGCAACATGAACATTCTTGGAACTGAAGTCAAATAATCAGAATGAGATGAAGATTAAATAACTAAAGCTATCAAATCTTGCACAATAAATATTTGAAAATCAGCTCAATTTATTTAACTAGATATTCTTTTTATTGCAGTCAACATGTAGATGCACGTCTTTTAAGAGATAACAACATAACTTCACCTTTTTCAAATTTTTTCTGCTTTTATTCTCGTTTTTGAACTCATCAATTCCCTTCTCACACAATTTATTTCATTCGTCAACTTATACATGTTTTCTCTTCCAATATGTATATATTTTACAAACATTCCTATAATATGTGGATGGCAGTGAGTCCAAAACTATTTTTGATTTACATGTTATGGTATAACCTGCTGTTCTATAAATAAAAAATAGGTGAAAACAGATGAAGTGAATAAATAATAGATCTACTGTATGTGCTTCCAATATGCATTCATAGAAAAGCGCTACATAAATCTAATCCATTATTATTATTGACCACAGGGTTTTGTTCTCAGAACGACCCTTCACCCACCCAGCTAAAATGATGAGCATTTATATCTGATTAACAGTTGGATTTATAGTCCAAATGTTTCAACTGAACAGTATTTTACTTGTATTTGTATTGAAGGGGGAGGGGCATTTAGCCTCAATGCACCAGCCTAAATGGGACAAAAACAACCCTGAATAGGACATAGTTCTGAAGAGAGAGAGAGAGAGAGAGAGAGAGAGAGAGAGAGAGAGAGAGAGAGAGAGAGAGAGAGAATGTTTACATGTACTTAGACAAATTTGAATTATTGCCTTTTAAAAGCCATATATACACCTTAGACTAACACACATACACACACACACACACATTATATACATATATATATATATATATATATATATATATATACATACACATACACACACACAAGGGGTGTCAAAATTAACACATTAACATGGATTAATCCATCATGATTAATTTGATAAAAAATTTCAACAATTAAATGGAACAGTTCACAGTTTTCTTTAAACTGTTGAATAAACATGTTAATTGCAGATCTATTCATACTTTTGCATATGCTTTTCCCTCTCCTATATTTTAGAAGAGACAGAACAAAACAGAACAGTCGACTGCCATAAAGGGATTTGCACACTCTGCAAGATAGTTTTCTTTTCACAAAAGCACTTCAACCTTAAAATGCCACATTAATGTGAAGCATACATCTACTAGCCCTAAGCTAACACTTTCCTCCGCCTACAACAAATACATTAAGTACAGATATATTCACTTCTTTTGAAAAATGTAATGATTAATATAGTTTAAAAATGACTTAATCATGATTAATCCACAGCAACCCTGTTTAATCTGATTAAAAATTTTAATCATTTGATCAAACAGTCCCTGGCAGTCAATTTCCATGATGTTTAAAGGCTAATATATGAACCATTACAAATTAGTTGTCATAATCCATTATGAGGACCCACGACCCAGACAAAAAAAAAAAGACAGAAAAAAGGTTGCAAGAAAAAATGTGTAGTTTAATGATGGGTAATGAAGGAAATAAAACAAAGGGGGCAGGAGCTGGACTGTGATGAAAATTGAATCCAGGGATAAGAAAGACCGGTAAAAAACAACAGTACCAACAAGAGTTAAAAGTGAATTTCTTCAACAAATATCAGAGCCAAGAGACTTTTTATTACCACAGCGTAGAGGCCAACACTCCCATATTTCAGATCCCCGCCCCATTTTGTAATTTCTCCCAGGTAATCTCCCATAGTTTTAGGTCAAAAACAAAATCAGTACACATATCATGTAGCTAATGTTCTCCAGTTGCCAGAGCTCATGTATGGAACGTATAATTTATTGACTGACAATTCATAGATGCATAGTTGAACTTTGTGCAAGTTGAAACTTTTGACCCAGACTGTATCTCTCTCTCACACAAACACACACGCACAGGCTAACAATGGCAGCTCAGTTTAAAATGTAAGAAAGCACAAAACAATGTATGAAGATTCTCAGTGAAGTTAAATCCAATCATCTCACACTCTGCTTGTGTGTGTGTGATTAAAGTGAGTGAAAATGAGAATAATAAAATTAATATGAATTCAACCACACATGCCAACCATTGAAAAAATGTAATATTTCTAGATAAACACAGTCTAGCAGTATTGAATCATGCACTGAAAACTAACGACACACCACTTCACCATCATAAAAACAACATTTGCTCACTTATATCTCCTGAAAACCCACCGCCGCCACAAAAATCTCCCAAATTCCTCAACTCAAATGTTGGCAGGTATGTACCACAGAGATAAGCAGACAATCTGGTGATGAATAGTGTGGAAGAGCAGGTTTATATACATGAGGCAATGGTGATTATTGGCAGAGGGCTTGATTGGAGATGGTGCACAGGTATCCAGGTGAGGGGTCATCATGTCCACGCTCTCCCCTGCTTCAGAAAATAAGCAAAGTATCCTGTCAGAGGGAGGGTAACACACACAGACTCTAGGATCCTGACTAGTTTAGATATTATTATTAAATCAAAATGAAAGCAGTGTAGAACAGCCGATTACAGATGACCAGACTATGAAAGCATGAGTTCATTCTCATTCAACATAAAACCTGAGTTGACCCTTTTTCTCTGAACGTGTGAGTAGAGGAAGATTTTGCTGGTTGTTGTTTTTTTTTTTGTTTTTCCCAGATGACCTGACATATCCTTGTAACTGCTGTACTTCATTCAGTTTTATTTCTATTTATTCAAAGAGGATGGATCCATGTTCACTAAAGGCCTGTTTGTGTTCACTGAAGGTTTGTTTCTCTGTGAAACAATAGAATGATTACTGGGTTAAAGGGGATGTGGTTTAGGATGTAGAGCGATGATGTAGACCTGTGAACTGAAAATAAACATATGTATATGACATTATCTGTTACCTTTAGAAAAAAAAGGCCTACCTAAAATGTAATAAATCCCCAATAATATAAGGTTTTACATTATTGGGAAAAATGTCATTACAATATCAGTCAGAATATTTTGACATTATAAAGGAAATGATTACATAATTGGGTTTTTATTACATTTTCAATTGAGTTAATTTAAATTTTATTACATTCTCAGTAAATTATTACATTATAGATGCTATAGGGTATATGGTAAAAATAAAGAAACAAACAAACCTTTTTAATGTGCACAGTTCTAGGATTTGAGCAACAAATTTTAGATCAGATAATTGGAAAAATGTTATGATTCCAAAACATTCTAAAACATTGCATTTTGGACGTACAGGCACTTGAATTAAAATTATTCGCTCCCATGTTAAATTTCTATCACTAACATGTTTAACCACACATTCTACTAGGCCTGGGTGATAAATCGATTTTATCAATTAATTAAAGTTTTTTTGTTGTGAACGATTTTAAAAATGTAAAAATGTTTCAACAATGCACCTTTTGCCTCAGAAGCTTCCAGAGCCCCCCCCCCGACACACACAGACAGATACACACATGGCATTAACATGACTACAGCTAACGAGAACAAGAGGTTTATTCCATAAAGAAAAATATCATCAGCAGTTTTGAACTACTTTAGGTTTTTGGAAATAGATGTGCAACAAATGACTACAGCTGCAAAGTTTGTCTGAAGAACTTTGATCAAAAAGAACAGAATGAAATAAGTTTGAGGCTATAAATGCTCAGACAAATTAGTTGCTTCCTCTAATTGTAAAAACAATTGGAAGGTTGTGTCAACACAGAACATGCATTTGAATATCATCCTTAAACTTGTCATTCCATCGTTATTTCATTAATATTGTTGTGTTCTTCATTGTTATTGAATATATTGTGTGTTCGTTCTATTTAAAAAAAACAAAACGTCCGGATTACTTTGTTTCCAGCTGTTTTTTCATGGTGGAAAAATGACTTGAGGTCGAACAACAGAGTTTTCAGGTACTTCCTCTTACATGTCCATGACACGGCGATGAGGAGTCTCTGATTGGCTCAGAATGGGTAAAGGAACCCCCCCCCCCCCCTTCTCGCTCTCTGTATGAGTTTACCTTTACCAGAGTAACATCCAGCTAGGTTTCGTGCCGTTGTTTATTCTGAAAATGTGCAGGGAAAAAAATACCAAGCTTTATTTCCACAGAGAGCACATGAACCAGTTTGATCTGCCTTTTTCTCTGTTTGTGCAGCAGCTACTGTGGCACTGTGTTCTCTTGTAGGTGCTAATGCTAATGCTAGTTCATATTTGCTGCAATGGGGGATGGATTTAACCCCAAGTGGGTGACGCTAAAGTCCATCTGATGTCAGATGGGCCGGCTTTTGCTGGGGCTCTCGTTCCTCTCGTTGTTTTCTGTGAATGCAGTATGCAGCCAGTGGAGGTGACGAACCACTGTCAAAGGCAGCATGTGTTGGTAACTCGGGGTGACCCATCAGATTCCAAAAGGAGCGTGGAAAAGTGGTTTTCAGCAGAATGACACCTTTAAGACATATTAATTCTAGAAAACTGATACTGGATTCTCTACTTTGGACGTGCATGACATAGCCCATGTCACAAAAATTGAAAGGGGAAGGAGCCATCTTACGAAGTGGTTGTTTTTACAGATCCCTTAACCAGCTAAAATGATGTCGGGGCTGATATCTGATCCTAATATTGGATCTGTGCTGGGTTATATTCAGAGATTTGTCTTTAATTTGGACTTGGAGTTTGGTCTTCCTCATGTGGACTAAAGCCATTGCATACATTTCAGGTAGTCTTGCCTCCATTCCAGACCACATGGGACCAGCCATATCACTATGAATATGATGTGAGCTGTGGCTCTGATGTCCTGTGGTCCACCCCAGTGAGACCAGGTCTGTGGGTCTAGTCCTGTGGTCCACCCCAGTGGGACCAGGTCTGTGGGTCTAGTCCTGTGGTCCACCCCAGTGAGACCAGGTCTGTGGATCTAGTCCTGTGGTCCACCCCAGTGGGGCCAGGTCTGTGGGTCTAGTCCTGTGGTCCACCCCAGTGGGACCATGTCTGTGGATCTAGTCCTGTGGTCCACCCCAGAGGGACCAGGTCTGTGGTCTTCATTTACATTTGGCCCAGTTTCACTGTGCAACAAAAATAAAGGATTCTTCTTTGGAACCTCATGTGGGTTGTACTGATGCACCGGAGGAGAGGGAGGGGGTTGTTTTCTAAGGGCTGGATTTAAAGTGCACATTTGACTCTACCCCCCCCCCCCCCGTGGACTCCCTTTCATAGGCTCATCATTAACAGGAAACCAAATGTTGTTCATGTCCATCATTCTTTGTTGTTCGTGAATGTGGGAAATGAACCATTCCCTCAGGTTTCAGTCACTTTCTTTTACTCATATGTGTAAAGTGTCTGTGACCTTCCGACCTTACACTTCCATTACTGATGGATTGACACAAAACAAGCACAGAAATATAGGTCACATACAAGTAAGTGCAACTTCACTTATACCTACACCTATACTTGTAACCGATATTTGTAACCTATACCTACACTACCTCTATACTTAGGCTGAATTACAGCTGGGCGATATGACCTCAAATTAATATTACGATAAATTGGGCAAATTTTACCTCAATAATGATAAATGTATGATAAATGGTGGGGGAGTTGTTTTGCTCTATAACTGGACACACTCATGCCTTTCAATTCATATCTGCGCATAGATGTGAAAACCTTTGGTAATTTCAAGGGGTATGGCTGGGGGGGGGCAAGGGGTGTATTAGGATTGGGCCTTATACCTATACCTATATTTAAACAGTGGTACTACAGTGGTTCTTTGGAGTCATTCCATTGTAGTGAATGAGCCGATGTCTGTCCATCAACAATAGTCCTGCTTCCTGTCTAGACCAGGTTTGGACACACCCGCATGTCAAAAACAAACCAGAATGTTTTGTAAGCATAGAAAAGTTTTGTACTCGTACTTGTATTCGTCGTCTCCCGCTTCATCCGGGTCTGGGTCACGGGGGCAGGAGCTTCGGCAAAGAAGCCCAGACACAGAAGTTTTGTAAATACTGAAAAAGTTTTGTAAACCCAGAAAACATTTTGTAAAAAACAAAAAAAGGGTCTCTATAAATAAAATTTTTAAAGGTACATTTTTGAAAAGAAATGGATGTTTTTGCCTTTTAAAACTTGTGCTCACAATACTTCATGTATGTACAGTCTTATCTGGGCTTATCTTGGTGCCATGAGGGTTGTTCAGACTGGGCTGTGAGAGTGGGCAGGACATGTACATGTAGACTGGCAGACTGGCATTCCATTTATTTATTTATTTTACCACCGTCTCATTTGACCTCGGTGCTAAATTTAACTTCTAAATGTCAAGTCTGAACATGTAAGAGGGTATGGTGTGGATACTTAGACTATTTTAGTGATAGGCACGCATGCACGAACACATGCACGCGCCCGCACACACATACACACACTCACACACACATACACACGTACACTGTGTATTACACTATTGTCTCATCTGCTGATGTAATACAGTCATCTCTATGTGATTATGATGGATTTGACCACAGTTTGAAGCAGAGCTAAGCCAATAAAGAAGTGGAAAAACACAACAGTGGTTGCTTAGATACGAGCTGTGGAGCTGAACTGTCTGTTTCAGATCAGTGGGTGTGGCCTACATAGATAGGCCTGTGGTTCACATTTAGTAGCAGATAGCACTGAAGTCTCCACAACAACATGGATGTGGGTGTGGTTATCGGTGTGGTGATTGTGGTTACAGTTATTGGTGTAGGTATGGGTGTGGTTATGGTTATGTTGTGGGTGTGGCTATGGGTATGGATATGGTCACGATTGTGGATGCGGATACGGTTATGGTTACGGAGGCTGTTAGTAGGGTTGGGTACCGAAAGTTGGTATAGATATGGAAATGGGGAAAACATTAACAGTAGTAATCAGACCGAAATCTATCATGAATTTCGGTACCACACACGGCATGCAGCTGTTGTTTAATGAAGCCCTCTGTCCACTGTTAATGGAAGTGTGCACATGCGCAGCAGTGCAGATGACATCAACATGTCAAAGGTGAAAAGGTTGAGCATGTGGTTATAGTTCACAAGAAGATCCAGATTCTTCCATATGCAACAGGTGTTAGACATTTACACGCAATGGCAGAAATACACCTAATTTAATTAAGCAATTGGTGACACATGGTGTTTACCTTCAAACAGAAGCTGCACCATGTTTGAAAGCCACTGTGGTGAGCTAAGTAGCCTAGCACTGTGCTAATAACACATCAGAAGTGGAAATGCCCAGTGTGGGAATGCCAGACTCATGATGTAAAGCTTCAGACCAGCTACTGTAGAGATACTGGACAATGACAGTGACAGCGCGAGTCATTTTAATGCCAACTACAACTATTGTTAAGTAACTGGTACATGTGAATTCCTCAACTAGTGACATGACATATGGTGCGAGCTTAATAATAATAGATTAATAATAGATTAATGAGTTGTAGCAGAGGATGTGGTCTCACAGTTTATTCATTTGTTCAACAGACTGTTAGGTAAGTAAGGTAAATTTTGATGTTACAGTTCAAAAGCACCTGTCTCTGGTTGTAATAAAAAAAACAAAAAAACAAAGGACCATTTTAAATACTGTTTTGAAAGTACAGATTTGGTATCGGTATCAAATGAGAGTTGCCTAGCCGCGCTATCCCTATTCATTACATGTATAGGTCTAGGAACATTCAGAGGTAGGGGAGGCGGGGCTAAAAGTTTGTCTTTCAAATCGTCTTTATGCAATAGGACACTACTACAACCAATCAGCGTAATGTTTAGGATGATGTAGTTAGACGCCGGAAAGTTCACGGAGGAGTCTGGAGGAAGTTATGGATGACTAAACAAAATTGGGGATTATGAAGCTTAACCACTGTTGTCGCTAGAGCTGGGCAAAAAATCGATTTAGATTTAAAATCGAGTTTTATGACAAAATCTATTCATATTTTAGGAAAATCGTGCAATCCGATTCCCCTCCACACGCACTTTTTTTCCTCGCAAAAAGAAAACCATGAACCAGGCTGCTTAACTGTAGTTGCACATCTGAAGTGAACACATCCAATGGGGGGGAGAACTGTTAGAAAAGGCAGAGACTAGCGCTGCCAGTACTTCTTCAAAATGTTCAACAAACACTGACTGAAAGCTTTTCTCGCGGCACACCTTATCAGAGTCCTGCACGGACCCGTTTTCCGACGAAAAAAAAAATCCATACCCGAACGACCCGCTATAAATGAACCGAACCGAACCCGTATCCGACACAGCACAACATTTTTCACCCGTTTCGTGAAAATCTGCGGTTCACCCACTGGTACCCGAACCCGTGCAGGACTCTGCATCTTATGATAAACATGGAGCACGATGGGGAGCGATAACAGACGCAATAACATCATATATCCAAAATATTGGTAACATGTTCAGGTTTATTGAAGCAGTTTGATTGATAATAAGGTTTTGTTTTATTTTGTCCTTACAAAGTAAAAATGTTACTAGTTTTATTTTTATCTTACTTTTGCACTACTACGTTTTTTTACAATGTTTTTCATATAATATGAGTATTAATGTATATTGTTTTAGTTGTTAAAATATTTTAAGCTTTCTTTTTTCCAACAAAATGTATCTTTTGCACTATTTTTTTGCACTGTTTTTCCTGTAACAGTGGTGGATATGTCTGGACTTACTACAGTTCATGTAGGCAAAGTCTCAGGTTGCAGTTGCACCTTTTGCACAACTGATTTATTATTTACAGTTATTTGTAGAAGTATTTTTGTTTTACATGTTATTTAATTAAAAAAGAAGACTAAAGAAACCACGTTTCTAGTGTTTTCATTTTCATTTAGCCCACGTGGGAAAAAAATCGTATCGTGAATCGAGTTTTTTGGGAAAAAATCTGAGATTTTTTTAAAAGAGAAAATCGCCCAGCCCTAGTTGTCGCTTCTGTAAAAAGAATTTAAAGATTGCTGATGTTTTCTCACATTCTTCACTCATATTTGATCAAAGGAAATTGCCACCTGTTGTTGTTGTTCTATGGTTATTTCCAGTTTTTTTGTCTCTGAATCGTTGCAGCGTCACTTTGTTATGCATGTACTCTGACTCTATACTTCACTGTGATTTGTCGGCCAGTTTCAGGGAAATCTAGCTGAAAGTTACATTGACTGGATAACTACGATAGCACGTTAGATGTGCTGCCACTAGGTGGATCTAGTGCTGCTAGGCTAAAATGAAACCCTTTAGGTACCCAACCTTAGCTGTAGGTGTGACAATGGTTGTGGTTACAGTTGTGGGTGTAATTATGGTTGTGGTTATGGTTTATGCCCATGGTGCGGGAAAGTTATCATTAGCATGTTGCTCCCCCAAGTCACATTGGCACCAAAACAGGAAAATCCTAGTCGACTCCAACAAAGTCTATGGAGTGGACACACACATCCACATACAATCATTTTATTCATCAGTTTTTCTCCATCGAATGATGACAAATCATTCAATTAAAAAGTCAACTATTACTTTTGGAAAAATAAACATTGAATGGGGACAAAATGACCCCGAGAATAATCGGAGGGTTAAAATCTTCGATTTTCCTGTTTCCATCATAACAATGGAAAACACACAACACTTGCACATTTGAACACAACAGGAGACCACACACAATAGTCAATGTGTCAGCACATCCTCCTGCTTGGTAGAGCTGACCTACTTTAGTGTGTGTGTGTGTGTGTGTGTGGGAATCAGAGAACCAATGCTGTGTTATTAACTGTTGTCATAACCTTGGTGACAGCCTTGATCATTAATCAATCATCATCAATCTGTTGTATACATTTAAAGGTCACAGGTCACAGTTCAGTAGAAGCTTTAAAACGTAGGACTATAGTTTAGCTCTAGGAAAGTATTGAATTGGAATTTTTCTGGCAGATATTGTGATTTCATTTTGTCATCTGAGCCCGCTTTATCCTCACTAGGGTCACAGAAGTCACTGGGGTTCTAATCCACCTACAACGGGTGAAGGCGGGGTACACCCGGTATGAGTCACCAGTTGATCAGAGCTGAAGATATCTAGACAATCACTCTCACGTTCACAATAATTTGTAATAATTGAAATTAATGTCTTTGGATGGTGGGAGGAAACCGGAGTACCTGGAGAAAACCCACGCAGTCACAGGGACAGAGATGTATAAAGTACTGGACTAGAGGAGTGGAGTAGAAGTACACGTACTACATCAAAAAACTGTCTTGAGTAAAAGTTGAAGTTTTCTTCAAGTATCATATTCAAGTGAAAATACTAAAGTATCCAAAGAAAATTGTACTTAAGTATTGCAAGTAGTAGTATGTAAAAAAATTTCTACTCAAGTACTGAAAGTAAAAGTAGAAGTAAAATTACAAGTAGAAGTAATGAAAAAAATACTACTTAAGTACCGAAAGTAAAAGTAAAATTTAAAAGTACTGTGTAGGCCTATACTAAATTAAATCAGTGACAAGTTTTAACACGTTTATATGTTTAATATGAAAGGCATAACTTCAGCTGAGGCAGCAGTAGTACAAGGACATACCAGTTCACTTACAAGTGTTAATGAAAAAACTAAAACTTTCAAAGGCCAGAGTATTCCAAGAATATGGCCAAGTGACAAACCAAATATTTCTTGTGTGAACACGGTGTAGCAGCTACGCATGTAACATTACCAAAAAGCCGATTAGAGCGTGCAGTTTTATTATGTAGTGTTTGATTGCTGACTCGTCTAATGATGAGACACCATCATCAAACCAGGTGACAGAACCATCTATCGCTCTGGCATTGATATGCTATGGGTTTGGTATGCTTCCGAACAATTTTAATAAGAGTAATGAGTAACGATTCGGCACATAAAAAATGTATCGGAGTAAAAGTATTATATATATTTTTTTTAAATGTAGTGCAGTAGAAGTGGAAGTAGGCGAAAAAAAATTATACTCCAAAAAAGCACAGATACTGCATTTCACTACTTAAGTGCAGTACTTAAGTAGTTGTACTTCGTTACTATACATCTCTGCACAGGGAGAACATGTTAACTCCACACAGAAAGGTCTGGTGTGTCCATCTTGATGTGAGACATGAGTGATGGTACAGTGGTTATCACTCATGTCTTAAAGTCTTAGCATCGAAGTGTTTTAAATGTGACACCGAGCTGATAAGACTTGATACATTGGATATTGTTACACTCGACAATGAAACCTCAAACATCTGCAGACAGTGTGTGCAGAGTCTGGACTGCTGAGTCTGCGCTGCTGAGTCTGCACACAGTCTGTGGGAGCCACACAGGGTGTGGACCACACAGGGTCAACCTGCATGTGACCCACTCCAAACTTAGTCCAAATGAGAAGAGGATGGATGGATGAATGGATCAGGTGTTTTCAGAACACTTAATCAGTCATGTATGGAAATAAAACCCAGTACATTAAACCGAAAAGAACAGAAATGTTCTACCTGAAGGCCTGACACATACACACACACACACACACACACACACACACACACACACACACACACACACACACACACACATACACACTCACTAGTCAAACTGTACGATGGCGCTAATGCTGTTTCCATGACGACAGACTCTTTCAGGCCCATCAGTGTTTCTTCTCTCATCCACTGGTTGAAAATACTCAACTCCATGACTGTGTTTATTCACAGATTCTAGAAAACCATCCAACGTTCTGTGACCAGACTGTGAAAGTGTTACGATCATATTTTCTGTTTGTTACTGTCACATCTATCGTTAATTATGCCTCTGACCTGCTTGTGGAATATCATAACGTTTAGCTAAAAATGCACTAACCAAATCAACATTACAATTTTCATGGCCCAATCCCAATTCCCCTCTTACCTCTACCCCTTGGCCCAACCCCTACCCCTTGAAAATGAGTTGTAAGGGGAAGGAGTTGAAATATCCCCCTAAATACATTGTTCATCACTTTGCAATCTGTTACATCATCAGTTGTCTTTTTGACTTGCTGTTTTACAAAAAACGGATGTGGAAGTTGACAGTCAACAAATTAATTCACTAATACACATGACATCCATAATACTACACCATGGTTGCTCCAGCAGATTCAATCTTTGATGGACAATGTAAAAATATAGACAAGACAACATGAAGCGAGTGAGTTTTTCAATACCTGTGAGTAGATGACACAGAAGTATGCCACACGCTACCAGGAACTGTAAAGTCAGTACTATCCTATAATGGAATAGTACCTGTTTGCTGTGTTGACTTGTCAAGCTGGTTCTGTGTAGTGCAGGGGTGCCCAATCCTGGTCCTTGAGGGCCAGTGTCTTGCATGTTTTAGATGTTTCCCTCTTTCAGCACCCCTGACAGTCATTTTCAGTCTTCTGCAGACCTTATAAACAGGCTGTTCATTTAAATCAGGTGTGTTTGATGAGGGATACATCAAAAACATGCAGGATAGTGGCCCTCAAGGACCAGGATTGGGTACCCCTTGGGGTAGTGGAAATGGCACAATATATGCTTTTGTCAGCAGAAGTGAAAACTTTGTTTCCTACAGTATTCACCTGCACTCACCAAGGGTCTCCTCAAATTGTGCCTTCTTGCTTCAATCTGAGCACTTCCTTGCTTCCGACGTCATGCTGGTGGATCCTCGCAAGTGCCATTGACTCATGTTTCAAACATTTGAAAGGACATTTTCCACATGAAATTTTCCATTAACAAGTCCAGCTGATGCAAATCATGACCAAATGATAGCCCGCTATTTGTAACTCACAGCACCGGGGGAGGTCGGCAATGCATGACACTCAGGGATGGGAGGTTGGGATTGCGGTGCAGGGGGTAGTCAAGTACATCTCCTTGCTCTGAATTTCTGGGGAGAGCCCTAACATCTCTACATTGGTCATCTTTTTGTGCTTTTTAATTGTAATGTGATCTGTTACACATTAAAACAGCATTAACAACCAATGAAATGATTAAATTGTTTGTGAAGAAAATCAATACATTTGTGTCTTTCTTGACATTGTTGCACGTTTTGGCTGTTGGAGGTAAACAATTATGGAAAATTTCTTCTACCTCTGCATTCGTAGTGTGGTCCTGGTTTGTCTCCTTTTTCAGGCCTGTACAGCCCTTTTTTCCCGTTTTTTAAATTAATTAATTAATTAATTTTTGATTGTCGGAGTGAAAAAGAGAAAAAAAAAGAAGAAACATGCAAGGAAGAAAGGAAACGGAAATAATAAATTCATCTTAGCCTCCCCCTACACCTTCACATGAATACACAAAATGGAACGGTAGGGGTAAGGAGTGAATTGGGATTCAGCCCAACGCATCCACCCACTGCCTAACATTAACACTTTTACATGTACTAATTTCTTACTCTGATTAAGGATTTTCCCAGAAATCTGAGTTTACATGCACCAAAGGAATTTGGATCATTAAGGTATGTTGGACTCACAGACACTAGGTGGTGCTACACGCCCTTTTGCATTAGCATGCTTCCGGTTGGCACCATACAAAAATAACAATCAGCATACAAAGGCGTCGGATTTGAAGTAGACGTAGTAGGACTACACCACCCAGAGAAGATATAGTCGACGATCATGCAGCAGCTCAGTATATTTGGTAGGTACTGTACACTCTGATTTATTACAGTAACATACATGTTGCCATGGTGACTTTGGTCACTTCTGGAAGGTGTCTAGGCCAGTCTTAATCGAGCTCAAGTTGAGTGGCATTTACATGCACAGAGAAATTTGATGACAATCATATTCTCTGACTTGTTTACTCTGGCATCTAAAATTCGAGTGCGATTAAATTCTAGTCTGACAAAGGTGTTTACATCGCTTTGAAAACACTGACCCTGCTGCTCTCAACTGTGAAATTTCCCCATCGTGGGATAAAGTCTTATCTTATCAGATACTGGTTTCCAAATTCATTGTTGTGTGGTGGTGCAAATGGTATCAGTGCTGACCCTGCTCAGATGATCTGTACACTGATCCACAAAGGTGAAGGAGGGAACTAGACCTAACCTACAGTCCTGACACAAAGGCCCAGAGGGTGGGAGAACTTTGCCTGTGCAACACTAACCACTACACACTGAACAACACCAAACACCAGACACTGAACTGACGGTCATCTGTTGTTCTTTTGTTCCACTGGTGCCTCAGGTTTCTACATTGTCCTTGTCATTCTAGCCTTATCTTTTGTTTTCCCAATCTCCCATGAATCATGTTTCCCTTGGATAGAAATAAAAAAAAGACATCCAAATATCAACCATCAAATCTAAATCTGACCTTGGCTCAGGTTTTCAGATGTGAAGGGAGTCCACACGGTTCAAGGCTTGGCTCTACAATAGTCTTCTGGTTTAGTTTTTTACCTTTACTTTTAACTATGGCTGTATTTTCCCCATGGAAAGTCCTTTGGTAATTTATTTGATTCAGATCAAATGCAGACTTTACTTAATTACCTGACTCCCAGAAAGGAGAGAAGGGGTATTGTTTTTTATTTTCTGTCTTTTTGGCAATTTTACACAAATTTCCATGAAATTTTCAGGAAAGGTGTGAGGTGGTCCAGAATAGATCCCATTACATTTTGGTGAATGTAGGTCGAAAGTCACCAAGAATGTGTTTTTACAATGATAAGAGATGGGGAAATTTGGGTGTGGGGTATGCTGTTGCTGGGACCACTTCTTCTTCTGTCTGCACTTATATAGTGACTTTCCACCTTCATGGTGCTCAAAGCATTTTACATTAGCCTGACATTCATACACACACTCATACACCAGTAGGTTTTTAAGGTTCTGTCAGTCCTATTGGGAGCCTAAGTCAGGTTTCAGTGTCTTGCCCAAGGACACTTCGACATGTGGACAGCCAGAGCCGGGACACAAACCGTCAACCCTTCAGTAATCAGACGACCTGCTCTACCAACTGAACCACAGCCACCCCCACTTGTTTCCTTTGATTCAGATGATATTCTAGTTACACTTTTTATAACTGGATCAAATGTGTAACAGAAGCATGTGGCGAAGTACACTGGCATTGGACAGAAAACTCGGGGGTGAATCAGAGACAGAGGGTTGATGAAAACAACTGTGGAGGTTCTATGTGCAGCTATTATTTTCAGAAAATCAACTCTATTTTTACTGATGCAAATGCAGAAAAAAATGTTTTGAACAGTTCATTCAGTGGCAGTTTTACAACATGTGTAAATATCAATGACATTCAGTTTCCTCTTTGTTCCACATCTGAACACGACTCTTGGGCAGCTGTGGCTCAGTTAGTAGAGCAGGTCATCCAATGATTGAAGGATTGGTGGTTTGAATCCTGGCTCAGGCTGTCCACATGTTGAAGTGTTCTTGGGCAAGAGACTGAACCCTAAATGTCGCCCACTAGGTTTGGCAGTGCCTTGCGTGGCAAAAGCACCTACTCATGTATGAGTGTGTTTGTGAGTGGGTGAATGTCAGGCTAATGTAAAGTGCTTTGAGCATCATGAAGGTAGAAAAGCATTGTATAAGTGCAGTCCATTTGCCATGGTTGCTACTGGAAGTGATGACAACCCATGAGCCTCAGCTGCTGCTGTTAGTGCTGATTACCCATGAGCCTCGAGTCCTTCCCATGGCTATGGTGACTTGTTAAGCACAAAAAGGTACAAGTATTTGGTTTGTTCTATTCATGTCAGAAGTGAACTAGCCACAGTGTCCATCTCAATAATAACCTTGTGTGTGTGTGTGTGTGTGGCGGGGGGGGGTTCACTGAAATCCATCAGTATTTGTATAGTGATCCTAATTGGGTGTTCTGTTCCTGTGTTTTTCTGTCTGTGCAGGGTGAAAATTGTTTGCCACAGGGTGTTCATCAGTGTTTGTATTTTGGTTCTAACTCCGTGTCCTGTTCCTGTGTTTGGTGTCTCCCCAGGATGAAAATGCGTCGCCACAGGGTGTTCCTTCTGTGCACAGTGGGCCTGTGTGTCATCTCCTTCCTCCACTACTACAAGGCCCTGCATTACGTCTCCCTCCTACGGGAGCTTTCGGCCCCCTACCCCAACATCAAATCCTTCATCATGGTCACCGGGTTCTTCTGGAGGGAAAAAGGTGTGGCCTCGACCCCGCTCAGTCCCGCCTCCCCTGAAGAGACCCCCCCCTTACCTATTCTCCACTCATCAGATACCAAAGACAGAGGCATGGCTGATCCAGTGGGAGGGGGAATGGCTCTGGGGAAAGAACGGGTCATAGCTGGGGGGGCTGATCTGGTTGGCAGTGCAGGGCTAGACATGAGACTGGGTGAAGAACCGGCACCCCCCCATCCCTGGAAGAAACCAGACGAGAACCGACAAGGAGACTCTGTCAATGAGGTAAGACGGGCATGTATTCAGAGGAGGGCCATCAAATGAACAAACATTTTTAAGGTAGATGCTATTTGCTCCCAGGTCTAAATAAGTAACATTATTATTCAGACATGAAGTAAATGGCAATTGTTGTTATTTACACCCAGGTTTATTTAGTTTGGCATAGAAGACAGGCACCTGAGTATTCCTAGACAAAAATACATACATAGTCAGAGTGCTATTCACACCCACACATACAGCCAATACAGTATTTACAATATACCTGAAGACCATTTGAAGCCAGTTGCTTTTCAGTGAAATACTAAATTCACATTTATCAACATTGCCATTGTGTGACGAGGCCCACAGCTTATTAAGCTTTTTCATATTAAATGTTAAATTGTATGCTTTCTGCATTCTATTATGCAGTTCAACAGATTAACCGATGAAAAAAAGTACATTTCTTCATAACTATTTGTTTACCTTTACGTACAGCCATAATGGTTAACAGTAGTTGTGGCACCAGCTTGATGTATCAGCTTTCTTTACATCGTTTTCATGCACTTATACATGCATCCCAGACATTCAACCAATAATGTATGAGCATGTACATGCATGATAGAATTTTGCCTTTTATAGACTAGATATATTTGAGATAAAGTATGAATATTAACAGAGCAATATAAAACTGGCTTGATCAAACCTGACCATATGTCATTATCCACAAGGCTGAGCATCTATTTCATAACAAGATGTGTTATGTAGTTGTGTTGTAAGCATTAGGTTGGTGACAGAAAATACTTGTGAAGTGTGAGGCAGTGGGCTTGCGTGTGACAATTGCTTGCATCAGTGTGTGACAGCCTTCTCTTACATGCCCATAATAGGCTACTGTATCACTGTTAAAAAAAAAGGGCCTATTGCACTTATTACACTTTCGAAAAAAGCAAGATCAATAATGAAAAAGTGAGAATTAAGTGTTTATTTAACAAAACAGTTTATTTAACAAAACTGGCTAAGAAAATCCCCCTCTCTATACATACAGAAACATGTCCCCACAAACATGTCTTTCTCCTGGACCAAAGCAGGATCTTCACTTTTCAACAATTCAAACCTTGTTTCAGGGACAGAATAATGTTATATAGTAATAATAAAGTACAGTAATGCTTTATAATACCTACACACAATTCACTATGTATAAACCATTTATTGCATATTTGTTAACGGTTTATTCATGCACATTTTATCATAAACAAAGCATTTGTTCTTCTTTTCTGTGAACAAACCATTTGTAGCTGTGTGAACAAATGCTTTATGATTAATTGTGTATAAGCAATACATTAATAAACATTAACAAATGGGTAACAAATGGTAAATACATCATGAACAAACCATTTACACATTGGTATCAAATGATTAATACATAGTGGATTGTGTGTAGGTATTATAAAGTGTTACCTAAAGTAGTTTTTTTTTATCACCTGTCTATTAGCTAAACAAGCCATTTGATTGTCTGAAGTATCAGGAAGTAATGTTTCCGGCAGCACTAAGTGGGAAATGTACTATACCAGTCCAACCACCACCTTTACAATAAGTCTCCAGAAAAAATACAACCGACAAACAGTCAGCTCTCACATTAGCTTACTTGCCATGGCCATCTTAATGTTAACCTACAGCTTTAAAAGATATGCAACGTTAAGCACATGATTTGGTGAATAGGACTTAGTTGCTGCTTAAAAGAACCAACTACTGACATTTAAACCATTTTTTTATGTTCACATTATCTTAATTCAGGCTAACGAATGAAAGATTAACTAGCATAACCGCTAGCTATACATTACAACATGAGCATAGCCGCTAGCTATACATTACACAAGTTAAATAAAACTGCTCATGTTGCTGTGATATTTTCAACTTATTTACACAAATAACATTGGTAATGGTCCGTCCAATAATGTAAATATGTTTGTGGAAAAGGGCAAACATTAACTTTTTGATACATCGTCAGTTATATCGACAGATATTAGCAGATGTCGTTTTGAATTTTAACCCCCCTCACACCCACACACACACACTTTTTCACAGGAAATGACTTAGTAGATGACGTCAGCACGTTTTTTATCCAAATATGGGTGTAAATGGAGAATCGTCTCCATTTAACTATTAATTCCCAGGTGCAAATAGACACTCCACATTATTTTATCAAATTAACCACATGGTTGCTTTGGATTACCTTCAATAAATCATAATTAAATGTTCATTTTTAATCTGTATTAATTGTGTTTCATTTTTCACGAGTAAACAGACTCAGGAATGAAGTGACTATATCTGCACCGAACGTGTTTCTCATAAGCTAGGTGATACATTATAATGGCTAATAGGCTAATATTAGCCTAGTGTTAGCAGAATCCCAGACTAATGTATGCTTAATGTTAATGTGGTATTTTAATCTGGAAATACTTGGTTGAAAAGAAAACTCTGTCCAAACACTTTGTCAGTTTACTGTTCTGTGTCTGTTTTTTTCGGTACTCAAATTTCCCACAAAATACTGAAAAATTCACTCTGAAACACAAAAACTGTGGAGAAAAAGTATGCAAAACATGCTAAAATCTACAAAACTTCACAGAAAAATAAACTACTACTAATGCCCTAATATGTATATTAGGGCATTAACAGACATGACGACTTAAATTAGGAGGAGTCACATGTTTTCTCTCTGTCTCTCTCTCTCTCTGTCTCTCTCTCTTTGTCTCTCTCTCTCTCTCACCTCAACAACACACGGGTGCTGCAGGTAAGACAGTTGTGGTGGGCTAAAAAAAGGCACGTGACACACACACACATAGCACATGTGTCTGTCAGTGGAAATGTGGTAAAAAGTGGCTCCAAAACTACAACCATGATCTAATCAGCCCACTGCTCCTAGTTGCTAGTGATGGGTTACATGCAGAAGACACAATTCAGTGTAAAAACTGATAATACTTTTCTATTCTAAATGTATCAACATAGCATCACATCACAACAAAAGTTGTGTATGACATGAAACTTTCAGAGCTGGAATAAACCAGAATCTTCGTGTTATGTTGTGGTGCCAAGAAAAACACCTCCAGCCAGGACAAGGCTTGTGTTGAGTCAAACAGTGTAAAGTCAAACTAATCATACTCAGCAGTTCCAAATAGGATTCCTCAGATCACATGTCAGGCGCTAACAAAGCTAAACTGTATCTGAGTGTCTGTCCATTCATGGAACACTTGGATTTTTGACAAAGTTTAGTTCCTATTTACTGATATTTATGGATATTTATTTAGATATATAGATAGATATTGGACATATAAATTGAAATATCACTTTAGAGTAATTGCACATTCCCTATTAAAAGTGTTTAACAGTGTGACTAATTTGCCACTTGTTTATCTCCTTATTCCTTAACTTCAGTATAAGACTTAGATGTTATAAATTAAATAGGTCTTAAGTTCTCTTGAATGAGCGTTATTGGTTGTCTAATTTGGAGAAAAATTGGTAGTTTTTGTTTTTTCTGCCCCAAATCATTTTGAAGGGGTTTTGTAGTTATTTTGTTTTCTGTTCATTCCACGATGTAATTGCATTATTTAAAGAATGCATTCAGAAGTCTGTGTCACAATTATACTGTGGATGCATTTTGGTCTGGAGCAGAAGAATATTGAATATAGATGACCGTAACTTACTTTTTCATGGTTAGTTGTTTTTGTTTTTTTTAAATAATAAAAAAACTTAAAAATAATCAGAGCCCCCTCTCTTCTTGGTCATCAGATGTTTAAACTGATGCCATGAGGCAAATGTTACAGAGCATTAAAAGAAGAACAAGCAGACTCCTGAACAGTTTTTTTTATGCAAATACTATTTGTGTACTGAGTTGAGTACACCTCCTTGTCAACTTTCAGATTTAGGGTGATTCCTCTTTATTTTCATTGGTAATTTTGCCAAAATATATTGAAATGTGCCATTTTTCAACCCTCCAGCATAATTTTCCTTCCATTGCCTTTGTGCTAGTGTGGTGAATGGTGTTATGCTAGCATTTAAAAGGACACTTCCACAACAAAATTTTCCATAAACAACATCATCTGACTTTCTTTACAAGCATAAGACATACACAAAGACTGTTGACTAGAAGCTTATTTCTGTGTTTTTTGTGGTCTGAGGTCACAGGAAATGGCCTCAATTTACATTTGAAATTGTTAAAATGCAAGAGCTTAAACAGCAACAACCTGCCTCCTCCAAAGTCCCATATCCCCCTCCAGGGTCTCTGCACATTTATGACAAGAAAATCTAATGCTTTTTAAGACAACTTTAAGACCTTTGAGTATAAAAAATAAGACCACTACCGCAGAACAACTGCGTACAGTTAAAAAAAAAAAAAAAGCACACTCGAGGTTAAGTTCAAAGCATATTGTCTGCAGAACCCACAGTGTTTCTGCCTTTAGCATAGTGGTTGGGACGAATGCAGCTAAAGCACTTGTACTTGTGCTGGCGTTGCACTTGCATTTGTGAGCATTGGGGTGAACATTGGCATGGAGGCCGTTGTTATCTCGCAGCATACTGTGTTTTGCTTTTCCCCTTTCATAGAGCGTCAAGGCCTTTACAGCCCATTGTTCCTAATGTCATGTCTTTACCACATACTTTACATAGAACTTCATATTCCCACCTTGTTTTTAATAACCAACTGTTGTATTTCAGCTCCTCAAACACACTTATCACTGAACTTGCACTTCCCGGTCTCAGTTCATGTTCACATATGCCTGTTCCAACCACTTCTTCTTCATCTGTTCTACTCACTAATGTAAATGCTGGTTAAAGGCAAGGCAAGGCAAATGTATTTGTATAGCACATTTCATGTACAGGACAATTCAAGGTGCTTTACACAAAAACAGAAACAGAAGAAAATTAAAATGATAAAGATGCATTAAAAGACAATTAAAATCAAGACATAAAAACATTTTAAAGCAAATAATAATCTCAGTAAAAGCTCCAGTGAACAATAATGTTTTCAGGCCTGATTTGAATGAACTGACAGTTTTTCTCAGACCTCAGGTATCCAGGTAGTTTGTTCCACAGTTGAGGAGCAGAGTAACTGAATGATGCCTCACTTTGTTTCGTTCTTATCTTTGGAACACACAGTAAACCTGTTCCTGATGACCTATGACCTCAGGGCTCTGGATGCTTCATAGGGAACCAGTAGGTCTAGGATGTATTTGGGTCCAAGGCCGTTTAGTGCTTTATAGACCAGAAGTAAGATTTTGAATTCTATTCTTTGACCCACAGGAAGACAATGTAAGGATTTGAGGAGGGATGTGATGTGGTCCAGTTTCCTGGTACTGGTCAGGACTCTGGCAGCAGCGTTTTGGATCAGCTGTAGCTGCCTGATTGATTTTTTGTTTAGACCAGTGAAGACACCATTGCAATAATCTAACTTACTGAAAATGAATGAATGAATGAGTTTTTCTGTGTCTGGTTTGGACAGAAAACCCTTGATTTTAGCAATGTTCTTTAGGTGGTAATAGGCAGATTTGGTAATGGCTTTTAAATGTTTGTTAAATTTCAGGTCAGAGTCAATAATTACACCCAGATTTCTGGCTTGGTTTGTGGGGTTTAGTGACATGGACTCAAGGTGAGCACTGACCTTTGGCCTTTCTTTTTTGGGGCCAAAAACAATCACTTCTGTTTTGTCCACATTAAGCTGGAGGAAGTTCTGGCACATCCACTCAGTGATTTGATGAATGCATTTCCTCAGTGAGAGTAAGGGACTGTAGTCGAGTGATGATACGGAAATATAAAGTTGTGTGTCATCTGCGTATGTGTGGTAAGAAATGTTGAAATGCTCTATGATCTGAGCCAGGGGCAGCATATAGATGTTGAACAAAAGCGGTCCCAAAATTGACCCTTGGGGAACCCCACACAACATCTTTGTACTCACTGACATGTGATTATCAACTGAAATGAAGTAGTTCCTATCTTGTAAATAAGATTTGAACCAGTTTAACACATTGCCCGTAAGCCCCACCCACTTTTCCAGTCTGTCAAGCAGTATGTTGTGGTCAACTGTATCAAATGCGGCACTGAGGTCCAATAATACTAGGACAGAGGTTCTTAAAAAGACACACTTCCCCCTGCAGTGTGATTCCTGTGCTACTAGACACACAACAGCTCTATGATAAATCTACTTTTTCAGTAGCTTGATAACAAACGATGTGAGCTAAATAAATATCCAAACATATGTTTTTCATTAACCGTAGGCTACCCGGATGAAATGTAATATCTTCTATGTGAAATGGAATGCCATACATCAAAAATAGTGAAATATAATGCTTTTTAAAACCTGAACAACACATATTGTAAATAAGACTTTTTAAGGATACGTGGAGACCCTACCCTGCCTGACCTCTGTCACTCATCTCCCCCCTGACACAAATAACACAGCTGTAAGCTAGCTAGCATCAACTATTAGCTGTAGAAGTCATCAACAAGGAGCTGAACTAGCGCTGCTTACTGTACGACTGAAAGAGTCAAACTCAGCCCTGGTATCAGCTTTGCACCCTCCCTGCACCAGTGCACCTTCTTGCTCAGAATTTCTGGGGAGAGCTCTGCTTTTGACGTGCATTGACAAGAGAACCTAGAAGGACAAATTGGAAGATTCAAAGTGAAAGGTCACAATAAATCTCTTAATTCAATTCTGGATATAACTTTTTAACTATTCAGCTTATGAACTTCCAATGAGCACCAAAATAATAATAATAATAATAATAATAATAATTATATTTATAAAGCGCTTTCAAACAAAGTGCTGTACAGCCAAAAAATAAAATCAATTACAAACAATGAAGCATAAAAACATAAAACATTAACACAATAAAACAAATCAAGACATAAAACACAAAGTGAACAAGTGGGTCTTGAGCTTTGCTTTAAAAACATCCACCGAGCATACCTGCCAGTGGAAGACTGTTCCACAGCGTTGGTGCATGAAAAGAAAAAGCTTGTTCACCAACCGTCTTTTTTGTAACTTTAGGCACAAAGAGCAGGCCAGTTCGCTTAGAGCGGAGGGGACGAGAAGGTTCATACAATGAAACCAAATAATTTAAATAAAAAGGTACTGCTCCATTTAAGTGCTGGTCTTTCAATTCTACATCATTGGTCAATTCAGCCACTGGGTCAATACCTAAAAAAACTGAAATGGACTGTAACAGAAAAACCAGTGGAGGTAGAGACTCATGCTCTATTCGCATGGGATAAGTATTGCCTATGGACCACTGGTAATTCGGAATAATTATGGAGAATGTCTGAGTTCTTAGTTCCGTGCGAAGCCACCATGTCCATGATTTGCTCAGTAATCATTCCACTGTAAATTACCTACTGTGTTTGGGCAAAAAGCAGACGTCCAGAGGTAATTAAGTCACGTGTGAATGCGCATGTCTGTGTTTGTGATTTCAATTGCGCACCTTTTGTCTTTTTCTGGAGTAAATAATGAGGAAGCGGCTGAAATTGTGTGGCAGCATGTGGCAAAAGGAAGATATGGTCACATAATATTTATATTCAATATTTATAACTATCTGAAGTTGTCGCTATAGATTCAGTTGGCCATTTTCCAGAGCGAAGGCCTCCGCTAAAAACTACCGGTTCTGTAATCTGGAGACTGTTTTAATCTGCACTGACCTTATTTTGAAAGTGTGGAGCAAATGTACAGACTGCATCCCTGCCAATGGCATTTACCCCCTTTATTCTTATGCATACTTTGTTTTCATACTACCTTATTAATTTATTGAGACCAAACAGGATGTTGTGAATTTATGACATATCCATTCATAGTGTCTGTAATTGGCGTGAATTACAGACTTTTATTTATCCCATCCGATTTGCACCACACAATAAGTACCAGTGGTCCACAAATAATACTTATCCCATGCGAATAGGGCATTAGTTACTATTGTTGACAAATGGGAAACCTGATATGTGGTTCAAAATTACATTTGACATTGAGCAGAAAAAAAGCAGAAATCTCAATCCCATATATCAGCCAACTGATATATGGGTCTATCATTATTATATAATGTATTATCATAACTGTGGAAGTTTATGCAGTGTAATATGTCTTCAGGTATGTGTGAGTAGTTGTGCCTATATAAACTGATCTCTGAAATAAAAATGCACTTTTACTGTTGTTAAGGAAACACAAAGGAGTATAAACGCGTCCATATACAGTAACTGTTTCCCACTTTTTCCAGGAGAGACCTCACGATGGTTCAAAGGGCTCAAGCCACCCGGCCCAACCTGCTGCTAAGGCTCCAGTGGGTGGAAAAGACCACCAGGCCATACGGGTCCAGAACTTCCCAGACCTCTTAGAGTCCATGGGGACCCTTCATACCCACACCCACCAGCTGCAGGATGACAAAACACCCTACTTTGTCCGAACTAAAGTGGGAGCCCTCTGCTTCAGAGAGGGAACCGAGGTAGCTACACCAAAGGAGTATTCTGGGAAAGCAGGGAGTTCAGCGGTGGGTGGAGCCAGGGATGGAACGGGAGTTTTGGGTGCTGGACAACGCAGACCTCTGGAGGCCCATGTCCAGGCTTCCAGTCCCCCCAAGGCCAAGGTCCGGACCAGGGGCAGTGGGAAGCGCCTGGTCAAGTGTGTGTGTCGGCCTGGGTGGCACGGCCCATACTGTGGGGTTCCCACCATGGTGTTCCACTCCAACCTGCCCACAAAGGAGCGCCTGACGCCCAGAGAGACGCCGCGAAGGGTCATCAACGCCATCAATGTCAACCACGAGTTCGATTTGCTGCATGTACGATTCCACGAACTGGCTCAAGCTGTGGATCTGTTCCTGGTCTGTGAGTCCAACTTCACCGCCTACGGAGAGAAACGGCCTCTGACGTATGGAACTTCTATAACTACATTACATTACAAGTACATTATATATTGAACATCTATAACTACATTATATATGTAACATATATAACTAGAAAAGCACTCAGATTAGCCCCCACCTCCCTTTCACTTCTGTGAGCAGTGGTCTGCCCCGACCACCTGAATGAAACTAACACATGTGCCACCCTCCCCACACACACACACACACACACACACACACACACACACACACACACATTCCTCCACTGATTGCCACCAAAATTTTATCATGTGTTCCTTGTGCCAGTATTAACATTTCTTTTAAATTTCAGCCAAATCCATCTGTAACTTTTTAAATTATATTGGACAAAGACAAACAAACAGCATCAAAAATATAACTCATAAACACCATTCCTTGGTGGAATAGCTACATTATCTAAAACTTGTATAACTAGTTTTTATATAACAGCTGTAACTACATTATATATAATAGGAGTGGTAGAAAAATTAATTCACATACTGTATGTATCGGGATTTTTTGTTTTATAATTTTTAAATCGATTATTTTGTTCAAAAATCGTTTTTCACTCATCATCTCATCATCTGAACCCAATTTATCCTCACTAAGGTCGCGGGAGTCACTGGGGGGCCTAATCCAGCTACAATGGGTGAAGGCGGGGTACACCCTGTATGAGTCACCAGTACATCACAGGGCTGAACATATATAGACAAACAATCACTCTCACATTCACACCTATGGGTAATTTAGATTAACCAATTAACCTATCAGTGCATGTCTTTGGATGGTGGGAGGAAACCGGAGTACCTGGAGAAAACCCACACAGACACGAAGAGAACATACAAACTCCACACAGAAAAGTCTGGTGTGGTCCAGGGTCCTTCTTGCTGTGAGGCACAAGTTCTAACCACTGCACCACCGTGCCGCAAAAATCGATTTTCCCATATTTAAATGATTCATTCTAAGGTGGAAAAAAAATTGCACTTATAAGGACCATAGACAACTGTATGAGTCACTCAGATGTATAATATGCATCATGGAATACACAGAAATCACCTCACAGAAGTCACACAGATGACAGCTAGCTTATTATTGTATTAGCTTCAACAACACACCAGTGTTAAACAGCATTAATGTCTGTACAGATGAACAATACACGATGCTAATATCTATTCCAACTGTATTGTGTTACTAATCTCACTTTGTGGTATTCACACACATTAATAAACCAGGAGTATATGAATTAGAGCAACAACACAATAGCTAATGCGAAGCACGGAGGTAGTGTGTTCAGGACCATTGTAACTTCTCTGGTGCGCTCAACAGCGCGGGATATTTGAAAACATAGAGAAAATCAGTTTTTCCTGAATATATAGAGTTAAAGAATCAAAAACTATTAAAGTGTGTGGGCTTTCTAACAGACTAGCATATGATGTGCATTTTTGGGCGAAATTTGGCTCCTGATATGATCTGTAGGCATCATCATTCAGCTTTTTCACATGGTCTGGCAAGCGAAAAATCAGGAATATCAAAGAATCACAAGTTAAATTGAATCGGCACCCAAAGAAATCGTAAAAGAATCTAATTGACATAAAAGCATATCGTCCCAACCCCAATATATAATATCTGTAACTACATTACATTTAACATCTTAACTACATTATATATAACATATAACAGTGTTATATATGCTGTCTATTACAGCAGTATATGTGCCATCTATAACTGTTATATACAACATCTGTAACACCATTATATGTAGTGTCTATAACAGTTATGTGTATTATCTAGATCAGGGGTCTGCAACCCTGGTCCTAGAGAGCCGCTATCCTGCATGTTTTAGATGTTTCCCTCTTCCAGCACACCTGACAGACATTATCAGTCTTCCACACGGCGTGATGATAGGCTGATCATCTGAATCAGGTGTGTTGGAAGAGGGAAACATCTAAAACATGCAGGATAGCGGCTCTCTAGGACCAGGGTTGCAGACCCCTGATCTAGAGCATAGTTCTCTCTTACAAGTTTATTTTTGTAAACAAAGAGGCAGCACAGTAGAGACAGTAAGGGTAGTGGGGAGCAGTAGAGACAGTAGAGGCAGTACAGACACTGGAAGGACAGTAGGGGTAGTGGGGGCAATAGAGGCAGAAGGGGCAGAAGCAGCAGAGGTAAATGGGGCAGTAGGAAGAGTAGAGGCAGCACAGTAGGGGAAGTACAGACAGTAGAGGTAGAAGAAGCAGTAGAGGAACAATAGAGGCAGTAGAGGCATACCCACTAACTGGAACATGCCCTGTTTGTCACCTGTCCAGTTTCTTACGGCTCCTCCTCAACGGTACCTATGACTACATACGCCACAAGATCTTGTACGTGTTCCTCGATCACTTCCCAGATGGCGGTCGGCAGGATGGCTGGATCGCCGATGACTACTTGCGTACCTTCCTGACACGAAATGGTATGTCCCGAATAATGGGCACGAGGCCGGATGACATTTTTGTTATCAACGATGCTGATGAAATCCCAGCACACGAGGGCCTGCTCTTCCTCAAACTGTTTGATGGATGGACGGAGCCTTTCGCCATCCACATGCGCAAGGTAACAAGAATACTTCTGTCGTGTGTTTTTTTGTGTTGTCTTTTAGCGCAGCACAGTTACTCAGTCCATTTACAGTCCCACTATTGTCAATAATTGAGCTAAGGATTTAACTGGAGTTTCCCAAAAAATCCCAGTGTACATGCGCAGCAAGAGAATCTAATTATTGAGTGAGGTATGTTTGAATCCCAGACACTTGGTGGTGCTACACACCCATTCTTCCAGTTGGCATCATATATCAAGAACAGTTATTAAACAAAGGCATCAGATTTGAAGCAGCATAGTAGAAGGAGGACATTTGGGATAAGCTGTACATTAGGTGTGTTTCCACTATTGGAACTTCCCGGCCATCTTACAGGAACTTCCTACTTAAGGCGAGGTACTCGGTAGAGTACCGCTAGAGTCTCTGGGCAGAGGTTGCACAGATTGGTTATCCAAAATTACATCATCAGATCGCAACAAACAACTGAAGAGTATTTGCTGGAGAAAGTTTACCACATGAAGCAGAAATTCTGGCTTTTCCAGCTTTCATTCATCTTTGTGGAATTCTTCTTCCAGAGCAACACTTCTCCTTTCAGACTCTGATCTCATTACTGTGTAAAGCAACAGCACAAACGCAACAAACATCCCAATTTCATCCGTGTCCACGTTAGGGATGTTAACCTATGACTGTTTGACAGATGGTTGACCGCATTGACATTGTCCGGTCATAATTTTCTGCCGTCGGTTAAAAAAAAAAAAAAAGCAGCCTGCATCAGTCATTCCACTGCACAACATCTTTTGCATATTGTAGTGTAGACTATAAAGAGGAAGCTTTGTGATCTCTCCATAGCATATCTTTAAAAATGCTGAATTTGAGCATTAGCAATACAAGACAGAATTTATTAATAGCAAATGCTGAGCTAAATTAATCTATGTGGTATGCCTATTTCGCACCAGTTTAGAATGTTTGCTCAAAAAGTAAAAAAAACACAAAGCTAGAACTTCTGTAGCAGCTAGAGACTGGGACAGCAAGTTGCCACCATGAAACCCAAAGTTATGTTGAGTTATCTTAGGCATCTGATAGGCCTACTTAATATGACATTACGGGTGGGCTACAGCAAAGGGAGTTTGTCCAGTACTGATGCAGGCTGGTTGGATTTTTTCACAATATTTAGCAGCATAATTTCCTGTAACATCAGATGTTTTCTCTATGCGTGGCGGTTAAAAATGAGCTTTTGACATAACATCGCTCAACCTCGCAGTGTGACTCATGTTCATAAAGTAACTGAAGCACATTGCGGTGCGTAAATGGCTGTGCATGTGTGAATCGACAAAGGAATTGTTTTCTTTCCTCAGTGACCGACTTCAACAGGTTAATGAGGCTCAGTGATCGATCAAGATTTTAAATACATTTTGCCACCCCTAGTCCACGTCTAGTCTTGTTGTGATTTCCTCCTCTGCTGCTGCTTTGTTTTGGTGCTTTTTGTTCATGACATTACCATAGCAACTGATGAAATATGATGGCGTCATCAAAAACTTCCTCTCAAGCCATTTCTGTATGGAGACACGCCTGAGAGGACCTGGGTAGATCATGGCCCGGTCAGAAGTAGTCCCCCCCCCCCCCCCCCAAAAAAAAAATCCCAGAAATTCCAATTGTGGAACAGGCCTTTTGTTGTCATTTTCTTCTTTGCTGTTGTTTTTCTTCGTTGTTCTTCATCTTCTTCTGCTGCTTTGTTGTTGTCAAGCCGTGACTCTCATACTTACAGAAAGAAGTGTGTCCAGGCCTGTCAATACTAGGGCTAACCATAGTTTGCATATACATGCCGGAAAATCCGGAACTATGCAGCATTACCACTGGTACCGACATGGCTTGACTAGGGTTGTCCCAATCCGATGATGTGATTGGAAATCGGCACCAATCACGTGACTGCATACTCGATCCGGAATCAGATGTTATGTTCCGATTAGGTATCGGATAAATAATACATATATATTTATTATTATTGTTATTTATTAAGTAGTGATTAAAAACAGACAAGAAATGTATTCTATTATTTTAACTACCAACTAGAGGTGAAATGATTCTTTGAGTAATTGGAGTACAAAAAATGTTCGAGGCAAATTAATTACCTCAAAGATTTGTTTAATTCATGTCAAAGTTCATCAGATTACTATTATGTCACTCTGGCACCTCTATCATTGTTTCATATGGATGGTTTAACCGATGTACTGTCCATCTGAACATGTCAGAGACTCAACCATGTCTGTGTTCAACTGTTATAGCTGAAAGTAGCAGCATGTGTAAAATTCAAAATATGTATGAAGTTTGGGACCATTTTACACTATGTAAGGCAGACAACATTGTAGCATTAGCATTAGCCTACCATTGCCATATTTGCTACAACACTCGAACCGAACGCATCCACACTTCAACTGCACTCCATCAAAGCGGATTCGGTTTCTATGTTTTGTTAACTGGTGAATATTAGCATCTATTAGCATGTAGCCTCACATGTAATTATTTTTAGCAAATGTACCAACGTAGTGTATTTATTAGGCTACATCTGCATTCACATATTCAGGCGCACGCAACTCAAAACACCTCAGCCTTCTCCCGTCCCCATTTATTGGGACTCCTGAGACATTATTTCAGGTAAATGTGTTACTGTGAATCTGTATTTGTGTTCCTTTTCTCCTTTACTTTTCTTTATTTTAGGGTCAAAACAAGTGGAATAACAGAGAAAAGACAAAGAAAGTTGAAACTGAAGACACCCAGAATGTCCATCAGTTTAGGATGTTGAACATGGACTGTGACCTGGAACACATTGTACAATAAGTATTTGAACTTTAGCCCAGTAGGTTTAGTTTTGGGCTCCTAAAAAACGATTCAGTTCAGATGCTTTCTGGCACTTGGTTTGACTCCAAAAAAAGAATTACACAGACTTCAGAAACGTACAGTGGGGTGGGGGGTGAGGGGGGCAAAACAAAACTGGAAACCATAGTAAAAACAAACAAATTCCAAACGGTTTATTTTTACTCTCACTCACTGCTTTGTTTTTGCCCCATTGTATGTTCAGAATTATATTCGATAGTTGCAGCCGTACTACCAACTTTCACAATCCGGGTCTGTGTCGGTTCTAATGGTGCACTATTCCTAATGTGAAGAAAATGTTATTCTATTTCTGTGTTGTTCTGACTTGAGACTAATTAAACCTACCTCATATAAAGTGGTGGAAAAAATAAGGGACACCCTGCATGATATTCTTTGCTCTTAGTTAATTTCATAATGTTTTATAGAATTATCGGCAGATACTCAAAATCAAATGACTTGGACTCAAGGGCAACAAAAACGTGATCAGGACATCTCAAGGCTCAACTCAACTTAGTATTGTAATTAGTATATATTACTTCTTCCCTGTAATGCCTTACATTACTGTGTTACACTAAAAAGTAATGCATTACAGTAATTAACTACAAAAACACTCTGAGAGTGCACACCTCTGCCAAGGCAGCCCTCCCCCCAAACACACACACACACATCAAAATATAATAATTTGTTGTAATGTGTTAGTCCCAACACTGTACGTTAGTAATATGTAGAAGCTCCCAGTCCACTTGCTGAAGAGTTGTTGATGTGTGGGTGCCTTCAGGTTAGGTGTTGAAGCATTGATGAGGTACAGCAGTGGTAGGCTAATGCTAATGCTGGACTGGTAGGCTAATGTTATTTTGCTGTGGGCACACTGTTGCTTTACACAGCGTAAAATGGTCTCAGATGTCTGATATTTTTTGTTTTTTATGCATGCTACTACTTTCTGCCATGTCCACAGACAGCTGAGCATAGACATGGTTGAGTGTACTGCGCTTTGACATGTACTAACGTACAGTACAACAGTTAAACGGTCTGAAACAATGATAGCAGAGGTGCCAGAGTGATATGATACCAACCAGATGAACTTTGACATGAATTAAATGAATCTTCAAGGCCATGAAGCTGTCTCCAACATTTTTTGTTCTGGAATTATTCAGATTCCTTGAAGAATCAGTTCACCTCCATATTCAAGGCAAACAATAATTATTTGACAAAATATCTCCAGGAAATTCACATTCAGGCGATACCTTTTGTTATGATTTGGCACTGTATAAATAAAATTTGATTGAGGGTTTCACCTTATATTCATTTACCAGTGTCATTTTCCACTAATCATTTTCATTGGATTAACTAATGACATATTTTAGAACAATTTCAAAACCTATTATCAGGTTCCACTATTAGGTCATTCTGGTACCATCCTGGATATTAGCCTGGGGTGTTTCAAAGCTGTGGTCTGGACATGTCTTAGATGTGTCTTGAACATGTTCTAGATGTGTAGATCTGGATAATTTTTACTTGTTCCTTTGACATGTTTTTTTTTTTTTTTTTTGCTTTAAGTCAAGCAAAACTGTTTAAAACTGTTTTTACTCTTGTTTTTAAAGGGCCATTTTTTTTCCAGTGAACAACTGACCTCGACGGTCGGTCAGCTGACATTATCTGAATAACAAACAGTGACTCCTGTGTGATCTGATCTTGGTGTATTTCCTTTCTTTCCATCTAGTCACTCTATGGATTCTTCTGGAAACAGTTCGGCTCATTAGAGGTAGTATCGGGCTGCACGGTGGGAATGCTTCGTGATGTCTACGACGGCGATGGTATCAAGCTTCGTCGTCGTGAATACTACACCATGCCAGGTTTCCGCAAGTACGAGAATGACACAGGACACATCCTGGTACAGTGGTCCGTCGGTAGCCCCTTCCACTTTGCCGGCTGGCACTGCTCCTGGTGCTTCACACCTGAGGGCATCTATTTCAAACTAGTGTCGGCGCAGAACGGAGACTTTCCACGATGGGGTGACTATGAGGACAAGCGTGACCTCAACTATATCCGCGATCTGATCCGGACGGGGGGTTGGTTTGATGGCTCCCTGCAAGAGTATCCCCCAGTGGACCCTAAAGAACACATGTATGCACCCAAGTACATGCTGGAGCACTTTGACAGGTACCGCTACCTCCTGGAGAACCCTTACAACAAGGCATCTAAACTAAGCAATGGGTAGGAGTTCAGCATACAAGCAATTTTTGTGAAGTAACTGGTAAGTCCTGAGTGAGGCCTCAGCACTGAATTTTGGAGCCAGAATGGTACTGATGCTCCTTTTGGAGTCAAACTAAATGGATCTTCCAGAGATGGAAAATATCATCATCAGTAACATTATCATTTTGGGATGTAAAACACTGACTTACATCCATCATGGATTTAAGGAGAGGATACAACCACTGGAACCCACCCATAGATGTCCTCAGTTCCCCTCTTTGGGGACGTCATCCTGCCCTTGTCCTCACTTTTAACACACTGGCTGCCTGACGGAGGATGTTCATTCAACCCAGATGTTTTTCAGGCATATGTAACAAGTGGAAATGGGAAACATTAACTTTGAGTTTCTGTGAGTGTTGGCTAAGTTTGAATGGCTTGACAGATGTTATTACTGCGCTACCCACCATTTTCAGATGTCTTCCTGTCATATTTGGTGACCTTCCAAAATGAAAAAAGAAAAGACAGTTCTGCCCTTTATGACAGACCACCATGGGATCTTATTATATAAAAAAAAAAACCTAACAAAATGGTGAGAAATTTTCATTTTTTGAATCTTGGCAGTTGTTACATACATCAGGGCCATTTCTGGCTTTGTGGAGGCCCTGAGCAAGATGCTGTTTTGGGACCCCTAGTTTGATGCCATAATCTATTAAACTTCATCAGCAAAACAGTTAAAATTAAGCATCTTAAATTGAACCACTGATGAAAATTAAACTGATAAAAAATAAGGAAAACAACAGTCATCTATATGTCAATAAGTAAAATATATATAACTTTTTTTTTAACTTTAATTAAGAAGATGCAACAACCACTGAGATGTTAATTTATTCATGCCATTATGGTGTTTGTTTTGTTTAATACTTGCACTAACAATAATCATAGGTGGCTAGATGTCAGTCATTCCCATCATAACTGTCGATGTCCCACTATGTCATTAACTGTGCAATTCAACAAATATGAGCTAAAAATGCCACACAAACACCAGCCACAGCTTATCTTTGCAGTTTCTTTTATTTATATCATTTTTAAGTATATAAGTAACATAATAAACACATGAGATAACTACAGATAAAGACATTTTAACTTTCCTCAGATGAGGCTGAACATGCAGCTTTGGGGCTCCCTGGTGGTTTGGGGGCCTTAAGCATTCACCTAATTTGCCTATAGCAAGAAACGACCCTGATATTTGTCAAAGTACCATAATTTGAAGTCTATAAGCTACTACTTTTTTTCTAATGCTGTGAATCTGCGGTTGAAACGACGATGACACTAAATTATGTTTCACATGTGAATGATCGATCCAGCTGCCAAAGAAATAAATGGAGCTGCTACACGTAAACGTGGCATCACTGAACCGATGGTGAGATGCTGGAGACGGGATGGGTGTGGCTAGTAGTCTGGAAAATACGGTATAAGACATAGTGACCTCATTATAACACTATTTACGTTTACAGACCTAATGTAAGTCATACATCTGCTGATTATTCACTGACTACAAAGCCTTTCTTGAGGCACAGCCTTTGTCTTTTAAATCTGCATTTGTAACTGATGTCATAATTCAAATGAAATCATAAAATGTTTAGCATCTCACCACTGATTGCTGTACATATTTGTTTTCCCAAAGATCCCATGGATGGAAGTCAGTGAAAGGGGTGGGATTTGTCTGTGGATACATCATTTCAGGTGTCAGTACATTGTGAGGAATTCTGCAGTATTTAAAGCAACACCATGGATCTTTTTAATCTGGCAGGGTCGTCCTAACGTCAACAAACGGCATTGTCTGTAGCAACTGTCATAAAATCAGTATATGTCATTTGTTGACAAGCCATTGATGACGGCAAACTTCCTGAGGCAAGGCTGTTAATGTGTGTTCAACCATGTCTTCAGACCAGGTAACATAGCCTTCCAGCATTTATATGAACAGTATTATTTTATTTTTTACAAATATCAGAAATGGAAAAATATTTAGCATGTTAGCTAATGGCTTGATAAAACTGTGGAAGGCTACTACCAGAATAACTTGATGTATGGGCATACATGTAAGGATATTACTTCAATGGGCTCTTTAGCACAGCTCCACTACTACCTGAAGTGAATGTGGCTCCTTTGTTTCCTGTCCTGATAAACTGGTAAATCTAGGTGCGTCTGACCTGAGTCAATAGTCAAACACACCTGGATTCATCAGTTTGTCCAATGATGCAAGACAGGAAACAAAGGAGCTGCATTAACTTCAGGACATAGTAGAGTTGTGCAAAGAGCACATAAGATGTATGATGTAGATTAAATACAGTAGGTTTTCTATCAGAACGGATTCTTCGTAGTCCAACAGTACCAGGTCCAGGTCCAGGTCTTCATGGGCGGGACATCCTTCCTCTTCCAGTGAAAGCTGGACCACTATTCACCTTAGTCCTGCCTCTTATTTGATCATTCACATATAGGGCATACATGGCAATAATTTTTTCATATCAGTCAATATTGATATGTATCACAATATAAATTGAGTCAGAATTTTCTTACATTTTCCATTAGTTGTGAAGACATTAGTGAGAAAAATGGATTATGTACAGTACTTATGGAAAAGTCACCACCCCCCTCCCCCGCCCTGTGCCATAACTGGTGTAAACTGAAAGTGACACCACATGCTTTGACCATCTGACTCCTGGCTTCTACTCCTCTGTTGAACCTAAACCTAAATGGGTCCACTTACTATTCTTTAACCCACCCTGTCAACACCCCCCCCCTCCCAGCCCAAACATTAGTATGTGCTGTGGGTGTTGACCTAACTTCCCATCGGCCTAGTATAATTGACATAATTCTGATTAGGATTGGCAAATCGTTGATTTAAATTTTGATGTTATGGTTCAACTGTGTATGTCTCTGGTTGGAATTTAAAATTGATGGGATTTTTTTTTTCGTTTTAAAGTAAGGATTTAAATATAGTAATATACAGTATAATAATACAGTTCAGGAACCAATACATTTTGAAAGTATCAATTTGGTATCAAATTAAATCCTTTCAATATCAAACCCTAATTCTGATTGGCTGTTCTTCCATCAATTCTATCAAAATTGTATCAAGGAAAAGTCATATTGCGATATATACCATTATTGTGTTCTCACTCAGCCATATTCACAGTCTTCCTTTTCTTTGTCACTTGGTTCTACACCTTGACCCTCTGTAGGAGGGGCCTCCCTTCCTCCTCTAGCCACTCCTCTTATCTGATCCTCTCAGTCTCCGTTGTCTCTTGGCTCTACACCTATGCTTCTCTTCTCCATCCATGACCTTTAACCTCTCTGGAGCTTTCCTTCACTCCTAACTTCATTGACCTGCCTCGTCTTCTGAAGGTGGTGGTGGGTGGGGGGCCATGAAGTAGGCCCTAAACCAGTCCACTTCTGAAGCCCTTTTAGTGTGGGGATTCCAACCTCAGACCAGAAGGGTCCTAGTGCCAGTGCCAGTACAGACCCCAGAGGATCTGAACCTATTGTAGATTATGATACATTCTCATTCATTCAGAATGTATCATTGTCATATGTTCTGAAGGAAGAAAAAGTCCATAGTGTTGCTTTAAATGTTACTGAAGGACTCAGTGTTCCATGTACCCAGACCTGTCCAAAGGCACCTTAGTGTGTGTGTGTGTGTGTGTGTGTGTGTGTGTGTATGGGTATTTGTGTATGTTTGGAACAGACTGAAATGTGGTTCTAGGACATGAAGGACCCAGGATAGGCTTATATGGGAATAGGAGGTGGGGCAAAGGGAATGGGATGAAAAGCAGAGAATAGGAGGCTCCTACTGCTCTCTTTCTCATATACTACAGATGTCAAACATGTTGTCTGGGGGCAAAAATTAAACCCCCTCCCCCCATCAAAGGGTCCAATGAGGCCTGTGAAATGAATCTGTGAAATGCAAAAATTACACTGAAGACATTAAACAATTAAGGATGTTAAAATAATAATAATCATAATAACTTAGAAATAATCAAAATTGTAATTATTTTCTGTTTTATTTTTATTTATTTTTTGAATCAAACAAATAGTGGCAGGCACAACAAACGTTGCCCCTCGCAAACATTTACCTCTTAATGGACATCTCCCTCTAAAATCTATTGTTTTGATCTTTCAAGGTCAAAGGTTATGATGCCATTTTGGATTCAACATGTAGTTTCTTATCTGTCCAGATTAGTACCTAAGTACTTATCACTACTATTTTTGGAGTTACGACCATTTAAAAATATTTTTTGACCTTGATTTTGACCTTTCAAGGTCACTGAAGGTCAAAGGTTATTATGTATTTTTGAAGCCTATGCCAGGTTTTCTATTTGTCAATAACAGTAACGAAGTCTCTATCTCCACTTGTTTTTCCCTTATAGTCCATTTTTACTTTTTTTAGGTATTGACCCAGTGACCCCTGACCTTTCGGGTCAACAATAGATCAAAATCTATGTTACACAAGATGCAGAATTGAAAGAGCAGCATTTTGGTGCTCAATGGAATTCTGTAAGAAGTTTTAAAGTTCTATGCAAAATTTAATTTTGACGTTTATTGTGACCTTTTGACCTTCAAATTGGTTCTTTTAAGGTTTTAATGTCAATGGACATCAACAGTGAGAACAAAAGTAAGGAATGACATACAGTGAAAAGGATGAAAAGGAAATTCCTGATTTACCCTATCTCTGATCATTGTGAAAACATATTTTTTGTGACCCTGACCTTTGACCTTCATTCACCAAAGTGTAATGGGATTTATTCTGGACCACCTTGCAAGTTTGCTGAAAATTTGAGGGAGTTTTTGTGTAAAGTAACTGACAAACAAAAAAAAGCCAACCAAAAACACTTCAGAGTGTGGGTGTGGGGGGTGGGGAGCAGAAGGTCTGAGCAAGACCTAGAACCAAATGTTTGACAGATCCACAGAACCAGGCATTAGACAGACCCACAGAACCCGACTGAACCAAACTCGAACCCTGGAGTAAAAGCCCAAAAAACAAGCAGGAAAGTTAACTCCAATTGAAAGCAGTTGAACATCAACTGGACCCACAGTCTGACTCTGTCTATTCAGTCCATCGCAGTCACCAGCAAAGACAGCCAGTTATTTATTTATTTATTTATCTATCTATTTATCTATTTATTTATGATCTACACCAACCCCCCACCCACCCACATACACACACACACCCTCTTTCCCTCCCTTCCTCTGTCCGTCCGTATGTCTCTGGACGACTAATCCTAACCCTGGTTAGTGCTGGTGGTTTTTTTGATTAAAAGATAAAAGGTTAAAAAAAAAAGAGAGAAATGTAGTGAAAAATGCAAAACCGTAAATAAAAACAATGGACATGGCTGAAGTATTCACTAATGTGTTGCTAGGAAACAGCTGCTTCCTTTTCCCCTTTTAGTTTTTAATAGTAGAGCAACAGGAAATGAGCCTCTGAGGTCCTGGTTCAGACTGTGGTTCTGATTTGTACCCGATTACTTTACTTTATTTTGCACTTTAAAAAGATGACAAATACATAAGCAAGCAGACAAATAAATATAACAGTACAAGCGAAGCTAAACGTTTAAATATGCAAATATAGAGACATCTCTTCATGCACTTCATTAACACTTAAAATGAATGAATCAGACTGTGGTTCAGTTCTAGTCCTGGTTCAGACTGTGGTTCTGGTCTGAACCTGGTTCAGGTTTTGTCTGTTTGGTCTGAACTGAAGCGGGTTATTACTTCATAAACTTTTATTTTGAAAATAATGCATTGTTTTACTTTTTGGGGCACCATGATGACTGGAATTTTAGTATTTTTTGTAAGACAATACTAGGATACAATTGGAGAATTAAATGTGAATGAACGATACTGACCATAAACAGAATCTATAAATGTCATTAAATGTAATTAATCTAGGAAACAGACGGGGACCATCTGACAAATGAACAGATCTGAATCACTTTTAACACTATGGTGGACTCCCCGGGCCCAGGTGGACTCCATATCATGTGCATGGTCACATTACTGTAAAATCATAGACCCTGTTACACATTTGGACATGTGTGTGCATGTGCAGTGAGTGTTGTGGGGTTTACCTGGTCAGTGGTCCTGCTGTTTGGACCTGGTCCTGCAGGTCAAACTTAGTCCTGAAGTTTGGACCATGTCCTGCAGGTTGGACGTGATCCTGTTGGTCTGTGTGGTCCTGTCCACTCTGAGGTGGTGAGGGCAGGAAAGGGTTAAACAGCAGGAATGAAGAAAGAAAGAAAGAGGGCAGTAGTTGACTCCAGCGGGTTCTCCTGTTCCAACCAATGTGTGTGGTTTATTTACACTGTACTTCTGTTTTCTTTTGGGTTTTTGGGGGTTATTGTTTTCAAATGTAAATGTTATTTTTATGGCATTTGGACAAAAGGGAGACGGTTAAACTTTGTCTGGTCTAGGTTTCACTTTTTTACTTTGGGTTTTGTATATATTTTTTTTATTTAATTCACTTGGCAGCTTGATATTTGATGTCTTGTTCAGCCAGTGTGTGTGTGTCTGTGTGTGAGTGTGTGTGTGCGTGTATGTATATGTTGCTACCATTTCACACTTTTACACACACACACATGCAGGTAGGTCCCCACACGGCTGTGGCACATCCCCACATAGCTGCAGTACACCCCTACATGTCCTACACGTCCCCTCATGGCTTCGGCGTGGTGGGTCCCCACACGGCTGTGGCGCGTCCCCACACGGCTGTGGTGTGTCCCCACACAGTGCAGTCTTTGTGTGGGACGTCGGTCGGAGCCACTCTGTGCCCTCCTTGTTATGTGATCGCTATGAAGGCTCACCATTGTGAGAGTTTTGTTGTCTGTGGGCCGCTCAGAACCGGTTTAAACTGGAGTCCTGACCCAAGTAGACTCAAGCAGGCCAGTTTTACTGTTGTGTGTTTTTGAGTTTGACTGAGGCTCAGTTCACGTCCTCATGAATGTGGCCAAATCTGATGTTTTTACCCACATGTGACCCTGATCTGATCAACAATATGTAACAATAATGGATCAATTTTTCTATAGTACTTTTACAAAAGCTCCCAAAACCCTTTACATTTTTTATGCATTATTCATTCACTCTCATTCTCCCTCTGGTGGTAGTAAATGACGACTTAAAGAACAACACTGATCAGACCCCGACCATTTTTAGATGTGGTCCAAAATCTGATACGGATCAGATATTTTACAAAGTACCTTCGATCTGGAGCACCAGATCTGAACTTTACCTCACAGTTCTGCGTCAGTAAAACAAACACATGTCAAAATGTGTGTCTACATGGATACATGTTCCATCAAGATCTCTTTAGTCCATGTGGGTCACTTCAGGGTTACATTCAGTTCAGACATTGCATTTAACTTTTTCATATAAACGAACACACACACAAAAATTGGATTTCACCAAGATGCATTGCAATTTCAAACCATTCAGACCTACTGTGGGCGGAGCCTAAATCTGCTCTTAAGCCTGATTTTCTCTGTTGGAAATAAATGCAGGTTTAAAAAGCAAACTTTCTATCATGTTGTTTATGATCGTGTGTGTGTGTGTGTGTGTGTGTGTGTATGTGTGTGTAACATGATATAAACATTGCTTTTTTTCCTGTAAACCTTGCCATTCTAGGACTTTCATCCAAACTGACCTGATTTTCTCACAGTGAAAACAGTTAAATATGTTCGCTGACCTCGAACAGGACACAAAGGCTCCGTTTTATCTGTGATGGGCCACACCAGATTTGGTCCAGACGTATCATGTATCTCACACACACACACCCTGAATGCAGCACACCCAGTCCCATTCCATCCAACACTCCCATCAGTATCCGATTATCTGCACTTCTGTCATTATTACTGATCGTATAAACAGAATCAACTGATTGACTGTATCCAATTTAAAAAATAAAAATAAAAAAATCTGATTATCAACACACCTAGATTTGTCCTCAATACTCCGATGTCTTCACGCATGTAAACAGGTTAATCTGGTTTAAGTTTTTATATCTGCGCATGTGTAATAAAACCCCTGATATAAACAGAAGTTCTGTTGCTACACTGACCGAGGGGGAAAAGGGTAAACAAACATTTTTGTTAGCAGCGAACAGTGAAGAGGAAACGAATGTTATAGAAATACAATGAAAAGTGTCCACATGCTCCATCAGCTGGAAAAGAACAGGAAGTGAACATATGAAAGAAAAACAAATCCAATAATGGACTGAAACATGTAAACCAGGATATTTCCATGATTGCATTTCTGAAGGACATGGGAGTTTATCCCATCTGATTATAGGAGTTCTGGGATTACTCCTAGTCATGGAATTATTCCCAGGTCTGGGATTACTCCTAGTCATGGGATTACTCCTAGTCATGGGATTACTCCTAGTCATGGGATTACTCCTAGTCATGGGATTACTCCTAGTCATGGAATTATTCCCATTTTTGGGATTATTCCTAGTCATGGAATTATTCCCATTTCTGGGATTATTCCTTGATGAGGATTTATTCCCATTTCTGGGATTACTCCTAGTCCTACTCAATTGTGTTATGTTCATGTCCACAGTTTAGATTCCAGAATATTCCAGCGGGTGTTTCATCCACTCTTACCCTGAAAAGATGTCGTATAAACACATGAACATGTGGTCTGACTAAATACTGATACGTGCACAAGGGGGAAGGACTTAACTTTCATGTGATCAACCAGCCTGAGGTCTGTAATGTGCGCACATGCGCGTGCACACACAGACATCCTGCTCGATTATTATCACACTGAATTCATGTCATGGGTCAAACAAACCAGAACTGTGTTTGCAGAGAAAATATGCCACAGAACAGGTTCCATCATGTGATCAGACACCCCCCCCCCCCCCTCTGCCATCCTGCATGGATCAGGAGTTTAGGTCGAATGCTTTTGGAGATTCCTTTGTGTGTGTGTGTGTGTGTGTGTGTGTGTGTGTGTGTGTGTGTGTGTGTGTGTTGGCTGGGTTTTCCTCATCAGCCCTCTGCTTGTGTTTCAGTGTCCTAGCCTCAACATGCATCCATCCACACAGAGCAGGGGTTGGGAGTGGGGGTGGGGGGGCAGACAGACAGACAAAAAAAAAACATGTGAGAGCCCTTCAGAGACACCCTGTTCCTTCCTCCACTGCAGGTGTCCCCCAGGGCAGTGTCCATGTAAACCTGAACAGTTAGTGTGAATGGCTCTATGTTTCTCCATCTGAATCACCTTCAGCTCAATGACAAAGAAGTATAATAAATTTATTTCAAAATTTTAACTTTGGCTTCTGTCGGCTTTTTTATTTGTGTTGTATACTTTAACTGACAATCTTTATTCAGTCAAAACAAATACATAAATAAATGCTGCTGACATCCACAGACCAGACTTCCTGACCTGGAGACGTGAGGAGACAGTGGATGTGAGGAGACAATAGACATAAGGAGACGGTGGACATGAGGAGACAATAGACATAAGGAGATAGTGAACGTGAGGAGACAATAGACATAAGGAGGCAGTGGACGTGAGGAGACAATAGACATAAGGAGACAGTGAACGTGAGGAGACAATAGACATAAGGAGACAGTGAACATGAGGAGACAATAGACATAAGGAGGCAGTGGACGTGAGGAAACAGTAGACATAAGGAGGCAGTGGACGTGAGGAGACAATAGACATAAGGAGGCAGTGGACGTGAGGAGACAATAGACATAAGGAGACAGTGAACGTGAGGAAACAATAGACATAAGGAGGCAGTGGACGTGAGGAGACAATAGACATAAGGAGACAGTGAACGTGAGGAAACAATAGACATAAGGAGGCAGTGGACGTGAGGAGACAATAGACATAAGGAGACAGTGAACGTGAGGAGACAATAGACATAAGGAGGCAGTGGACGTGAGGAGACAGTGGATGTGAGGAGACAATAGACATAAGGAGGCAGTGGACGTAAGGAGACAATAGACATAAGGAGGCAGTGGACATAAGGAGACGGTGAATGTGAGGAGACAATAGACATAAGGAGGCAGTGGACGTAAGGAGACAGTGGATGTGAGGCGACAATGGAGGTAGACATTTGAACACAAGTCCATGCATGTCTGTAACTGAGTTTTAAAGTTAAATGTACATATTCTATAGACAAATAGATGTGAATCAATATATTTCAAGATTTTATTTGTTTTGATTTTGACTGATTAGAATTTGCAGCATCAGAAATCTCACTTTCAAACAGTATACCAATGTTTAGTTTGAAGTTTTATAATAAGAGGTGGGAAGTCATTAAGTAGAATATTTTGTTGCTATTTTTTTTAGGTATCTGTACTTGAGTATTTATTTTTCTTATTTTACTTTTCCTCCCTACATTTGTTCATAAATATCCATACTTTATACTCCTTACATTCTCAGAAAAGACTTTTTCAAACTAAACAAATGTGACAGTACGAAAAATAAGTCACTTCAGAGGGAAAATCAATGGAGAGAAACTGGTACTTTATATATCATAATGAGGACTTTTTATCTCTACATTTTGACATTTCATCTCACAATATTGTCTCTTTATCTCAAAATTATACCTTTAAAAAAAATCTCATATTCATGGCTTGTTTCTATCTCACAAAAAATTTTTTATCTCAATTGTGGACCCCCCACCCCCCATTTCAACAATGGTCTATACAGTAACTCACTTTTAAAGGCTTTATTTTTTGAGGGATACTTTTGAAATTTTGTTGATTTTTTTCCCCCTGGTTAAATATATTTTTTTCCTACACATTGTGGGGAAAAAAATGCAGTTTTACTTTTTTACTTTTTTACTTGACAAGTTGGACCTTTTTTATGTTTAGTTCAGTAAAGGAGTTGAATCAATACTTTTACTTTTACCAGAGTATTTTTTTTCCACACAAGTAGCTGTACTTCTACTCAAGTACAAAATAACAGTACCTTTACCATCTCTGAAAATATGTAGTCTGTGTATGACCCTGGACAACAGCACTGGTTCACTGATACATGTAGTTGTGCTGCCATCTGCTGGACACAACAACACACTGCATTTATATTCAACAAAGACCAGAGTACTGAGGCAGATGAGACACTGATGGTAGTGATGTTTGATAACACTCATTTCCTTTCCGATCCAATATTGAGTAAAATTCAGGATGGTATCGGTGATACAGATATTTGTGACGGAATATTAGGGCCACATGTGAAGAAAAAATATTTTTGATATGATGAGATTAAAGTTGAAATTTTGACTTTGAAAGTCAAAATTTTGACTTACAAATTTTGACTTTAAACTTAAAATGTCAAGAATAAAGTTGAAAACAAATGTGGACTTTAATGTCATCATTTTGGAGAGAGAGTAACCGTACCGTGGGTGTAGGGCAGCGCCGTAGCTCCGCACACGCACATAACGCGCACTGCGTAGGGCACTTTGGTGCCGGCAGGGCACCAAAAGATATCAGGGTTGTGGGGGAAAAAAAGTGTAAATCATATTAATAATATGCGCTAATATATTTAAACAATACAAAAACAACATAAACCAATTTTCCCGAGAAAATGGGGGGATCTGCTCCGTGCCCCTCTCTCCAGTCTCATGGTGCCCCCTCCCCTCCCAGTGGTCTGTTCGATTATGCCTCATTCGCAATTTGGTGAACACCTGTGCTGTGCGAATATGGCATCGAAACGACAGCAAGAGTCTGGAGCTGAGAAGAGGAAAAAAAAGAAGAAGAGATGATGCAGGAAATCATCAACCTTCCTCAGCTTCCACCACAGACGTCTGCCTTGGTCAAAAGGACATGGCCCTCCACTACACATTTAATTTTTGAAAACGTTTCTTTTATTTTGTTCTGTAAGGGATAAAAAGAAAAAAAACAACGGCAATCAACTGACACTGCGGCACCGTAGTATGTACACAGAACAACCTCTCGCGTGTTCTCTTGTTGTCTCTAAAATAATACACATAAACAATCATATTACATATTAAACACACAAAAACAATACAGAATACAAGAATGATATGAATTAACATTATTACTCTAACGGTAGGTTTAACATCTCGCGCTCGTGAGACGTTAAACCCGGGCTACAACCTAGCCACTTTCCCAACCGTTATGTTTTCTAACAAGTAGAACAAACCAATAACACTTCACATTTGAACTACACTTATAAAACAATCTAATACATGTACGGAACAACTCCGACACTTGCTCTTTACCTGTAAGGGATAAAAAGAAAAAAAACAATGGCAATAAACTGACACTGCGGCACCGTAGTATGTACACAGAACAGCCTCTCGCGTGTTCTCTTGTTGTCTCACGAGACTACCCGTTCCCTTGACCAGTGTCACCAACGCGCCCTCTGCTGGTCGGAGTTGGCTACTGCATATATATATTATATATTTTAACCCAACTATGGCTCTGTATGCCACAGGGATGTGGCTCAGAAGCTGTCATGTCTGATAGCTGATTTTGCAACAAAGAAATGCAGGTGTGTACCTCTCTAGGGCATCTCATAATTGTAAAAAATGTGTAACATAGTTACTTAAGGAAAGTGCCTTTTGTGTTCTCATTCTTATTTTTCTTATTTAAGTTTCTTTATTGAGAATTTTTATTGTTCAACTATTATTTTTGCACTTTATTGCCAGGCTCTTTGTTCTGTGTTTGTTCTGTGTTTACAGTGTTGTTTGGTCTGTGTTTACAGTTTTTACACACCTTTTTGGATTTTTCATGTTTGTTGACAGTGTGTAAACAAATTGCACTGAGAAATTAAAAATTTTTGAAAATTCAATTTTTTTTTTTTTTGAGGTTGGGGTGGGGGGCACCACAGAGCATTTGTGCTTAGGGCACCCAAATGGTTAGCAACGGCCCTGGTGTAGGGTCTGTGTACCTTTTGATAGTTTAATATTTCTCGACTTAATTCTAGACTTCGAGAGGTTCTTCTACATTTTCTTTAAATTAGCATCAATCAACTGTGTCATATAAAGATGCCAGGGTCAAATTAATGAGTTTATAGTTGCCGTCGGTAGTGGCAGCTCCAGGCTGTACATTTTTTGAATACACGTTTACTCTCAATTAAATAGAGGTCGCATTACAATTTACTTTGCTTAAAGCCTGAATAGTGAAGTTAAAACACACAACTCATGATGACCAGTTTGCCTCAAGGATTTTGACTCAGGAAAGAAGTCTCCACCACCTTTGTTATGGCAACCAATGATGCCCAGTGCATGTTGGGTGAAATATACATTATATTTCTGGAATGCACGTTTACTGTCAGAGGTGGGACAGAGGGACTTCAGGGTAGCGCAGGGTTTACACCAATAATAGAGATGCTTTGAGGTTTAAAATCATAACAGCAGACTGTGTGTCTCATCAAATGAGCTGAGACCGAGAAGTGTGTGGAGGTCAATTCAGCGTGTCATTTCTCCCAGCATGCACTGGGCGTCATTGGTTGCCATAACAGCAGTGGTGGAGATTCCTTTCCCGGTCATGATGAGTTGTATATTTTAACTGCTCCACTATGTATCATTTTAATTTGACCAAAAATGTTTCTCACATTGTTTGAAAGGATCGTTTGTCGATGTAAACATTTTCCTTTTTTAATTTTACCTTTCTCATCTTAAAATGTCGAGAAAGTTTGAAGATGACATTTATGCATTATGTTATTTTTTTCTCTGATTCAGCCCAGTTCAGATCAAATTGAACTGAATATGGAACTGAATTTAAATGAAAAATGAACACAAAGAACAAATAGGTACAAAAACTCTTTGCTTTATTATGTTATTGATCTCCTAAAGTCCAGAGTCTAAACCAGGGTCCAGCTGAACCTGGTCCAGGGTCTAAATCTTTAAAATCCATTGGCAGCCAGAGTCTGGATGTTGTCTTCTCTGGTTTCTCTAGAATTTCTGCAGTGGATGAAGACGTAGATGGGATGGATGAACGTCAGCAGAGTGAGGAGAGTCAGAGCTATGTCCACCTGGAACAGATGTCAAAGACTGCGTCAACTATTGGGTCCAAGAGAACCCTGGTACTAGATCCAACCCACTGGTTATATACAATGTATGTGTGTATATATATATATATATATATATATATATATATATATATATATATATATATATATATATATATATATATATATATATATATATATATATATATATATATATATATATATATATATATATATATATATATATATATATATATATACATATACATATACATATACATATACATATACATATACATATACACACACACACACACACACACATATATATATATATATATATATATATATATATATATGTATGTATGTATACAATTCTGAGAATAAAATCACAACTGACTTTTTTCTTAGAATAGTAATAAAAAACATATATTTGACCTTTTTTTTCTCATGGTCCTAATCCTCATCCATAGACTTTGTGAGTCTTGTCAGTGTGAAACTCTTACTTTGAAAGGGTCTCCGTCCAAAGGCCCCTTGATCAGGGCGACACAAGGGAACTGCAGCAGAGATACAAGGGCTGACCCCCACATCACCAGACCAAACAACTTCCCAAAGTGACAGGATGGAAATCTGAGGAGAAGCCCCCCCCCCCAGGTTTATTAGGGATGGAAGTCCATGTGTGATTGACAAATATATAAACCTAAACCATAGACACACTAGGATGTGAGCTGTGAGGAACCATGTGGTTCCAAGTTGTTCTTAGTCTCAAAATGTAGGTCAATTCCTGTACTTTCACGTCTTTCATTTTGAGATACCACCCACACTATCAGAAATAAAGGTACAGTAGGGGTACAAAGCTGTACCCTCAGGTACAATAAGCATCAATGTACCCCCAAAGGTTAATATTTGGACCTTAAGGTACTGATGTGTACCTTTTCAGCCCTGTAAAAGGCACAAACTGTTTGCCAAACAGTGAAATGTATAAATGTGTACCCTTTCAGTGGTATCAGGGGCCTCTAGCCATGGGGGCAGGGGCTAGGGGCCCTGTTGTGAACCCCTTCTTTGTATGTTTAAGACATTGTGCCAACAGTCGTCCCAGCTATAACTTACATAATGAACTCAGTCAACCACAAGCTACTTCTCAGGATACTCAAAACCATGAGAATCACTGGAGCTGTCCACTCATGGTTCAGTTCCTACCTCTGACAAAGAAAACTATCCTCAACTCACACCCTCACCACAGGTGTACCCCAGGGATCAGTGCTGGGGCCCCTTCTGTTTGCAATGTACACCACCTCTCTAGGGCTTGTCATTAAAAAACATGGGTTCTCCTATAATTGCTATGCTGATGACACCCAGATGTACCTATTCTTCCAGCCAGATGACACCACAGTTGCTGCACGAGTCTCAGCCTGCCTCACCAACCTGTCAACATGGCTGAAGGAACACCATCTAAAACTGAACCTGTCCAAGACTGAATTACTAATGATCCGGCCAAATGAATGAATCTGTCACATCAACGTCAGGATGGACTCTACCCTTGTGACCCCAAACAAAGTTGTCAAAAACCTTGGCATCATGATCCATGACCATCTGTCACTCTCCAACCACATTGCGTCAACCACTCGGACCTGCCGATTTGTACTGTACAGCATACAGAAAATCAGACCCTACCTCACCCAACAGTCAGCACACCTACTGACTGAGGCCATGGTCATCTCCCATCTGGATTAGTGCAACTCCCTCCTGGCTGGTCTACCAGCCTGCACTATGAAACCTTTGCAAATGGTGCAGAATGCTGCTGCACGTTTGGTATTCTCTCAACCCAAAAGCGCCCATGTCACTGCTCTGGTCATCCAGTTGCACTAGCTACCAGTGGCTGCCTGGATCAAGCACAGGACCTTGACCCTTGCCTTCAAAACCATCTCAGGAACTGCCCCTGCCTATCTGAAGCCGTATGCTCTTACCAGAGATCTACACTCTGCCAACACAAACAAACTAGCAGTGCCCTATGTTCACTCTAAGTGATCCCAGACAAAACTGTTCTCGGTATTAGTCCCTCAATGGTGGAACACACTCCCAGAATCCACAAGACTATCATCATCTCTCTTCCTTCAAGAAACATGTTAAGACTCTCCTCTTTCCCGAATATCTACTGCACTGATACCTCTCCACTCTCTAATGAATATCTACTGCACACAAATACCTACTGGGGGTGGGGAAGAAGAGGAGGGAAAAAACCCCAAAATAAAACAAAACTCACAATCCAAAGATAGCATTTGCACTTATTGTTCTGTACATTTCCTGATGACCTTGTTGAACTGCTAGTGCTGCAGGCTCTAGTTATGTCCTCTATTGTAAGTCGCTTTATATAAAAGCATCTACCAAATGCAATGTAATGTAATATATGTGCCTGTGTTGACAGTTGGGCATTGGCAGAGCTGTTAGACTTAGACTTAGACTTCCTTTATTGTCATTGCACAAGAATACACACAACAGTGGCATTTTTGGCAACGAGACGTCGTTGCTTGGCTTCCGGAGTACACCTACTAAATAAATAAGTAAAAAGCATCTAAGGAACAGAGTAAACAGAATGAGTAGTGCAATAAACAGAATGAATAGTGCAATAAACAGAATGAATAGTGCAAAAAACAGAGTAAGTAGTGCAAATATAGGGGGTGGTCGTTTTCACAACCAGGAGGTAGATTTTTTGTCCACTTTATGGATAAGTGCACTGAGAGTACATTGTCCTTGAGGTAGACGAATGAGTGTGTGGGTGGTTGTTATTTGTCATTCAGCAGTCTGGTGGCCAGGGGGAAATAACTGTTCCTGAATCTGGCCGTTCTGCAGCAGATGCTGCGGAACCTTCTCCCAGATGCCATGCGAATGAACAGTCTGTGCTGGGGATGAGTGAGGTCAGAGAGGATCCGGTGGGCTCTGGATATGCAGCGGCTCTCTGCTATGTCCTGAATTGTGGGGAGCGGGGCCCCGATGATCTTCTCCGCCGTCCTCACTACCCTCCACAGAGACTTCCAGTCTGAGGCCCTTGGGGGAGGGGGCTCTTCTCAGCCGTCACAGGAAATGCAGGCGCTGCTGTGCCTTCTTCGCCAGTGTGGAGTGACCAACTGAGGTCATCTGTGATCTGCACCCCCAGGTACTTGGTTGTGCTCACAATTTCCACTGCTGTGTCATTGATGTGGAGGGGTGTGTGGCTGGGTCTGGATCTCCTGAAGTCTACGATGATCTCCTTCGTTTTGTCGACATTCAGGACCAGGTTGTTCACCTTACACCAGTCTGCAAGATGTTGCACTTCCTCCCTGTAAGCCAGTTCCTTATCGTCCTGAATGAGGCCCACAACTGTTGTGTCGTCCGCGTACTTCAGGATGTGGTTGCTGCTGTACCTGGGGCGACAGTCGTGGGTCATCAGAGTGAATAGCAGGGGGCTCAGAACGCATCCCTGGGGGGAGCCGGTGCTCAGGGAGATGACACTGGATGTGTTGTTGCCCACTCGGACAGACTGGGTTCTGTCAGTGAGGAAGTCCAGTAACCAGTTGCAGAGGGATGTTCTGAGACCCAGGGGCTCCAACTTGCCAACCAGGTCCTGGGGGATGATTGTATTAAAAGCGCTGCTGAACCATGTTGCTGCATTGGGAGAAAATAAAATGTGGGGCGGCTGTAGCTCAGTTGGTAGAGCAGGTTATCCACTGAGTGAAGGATTAGCAGTTCGCATCCTGGTTCTGACTGTCCACATGCCTTGCATGGCAGCAGCAGCCTACTGGTGTATGGGTGAATGTGAGGCTAATGTAAAGTGCTTTGGATAAAAGTTATATATCAGTGGGACATAATTTTATTTTTTAACCAGAGTACATATTTTTTACCTTCACTATTTGTACGATATAAGGTGAATATTTGCCATCATAGAGTACAAATAGTAAAGGTACAAATATGTACCTGTGAGGGTACTGCCAGTGAAACAAGCCTTTGTACCCCTAGAAGTACAATTATTTACCTTCTTTTCTGAGTGTACTCCACCCCACATGCTGTTTCAGCTGTTCATTTATCATCCATAACAGAACATAGGACCTTCATTTTCCACAGCTCCATTCTCCGGGTAGAACACATACAGCACAGACCATTTAAAATCAGTACGATGATTAGTTTGTGTGTGTTATAGGTGGACAAAAGGTGCATTTTACAACTGCACCATGAATAAAATCTACACTTTGTCATTCTCTGTAACATGCAATTATAAATGTTAAGTAAATTGTTGTTGTTGTTGTCTCCCACTTATCTGGGTACAGGTCATGAGGGCAGCAGCCCCAGCAAAGATGCCCAGACTTCCCTCACACCAGCTACCTCAGCCAGCTCCTCCAGGGGAATCCCGAGGCGTTCCCAGGTCAGCCGAGAGATATAATCCCTCCAGCGTGTCCTGGGTCGGCCCCAGGTCTCCTCCCGGATGGACATACCCAGAACACATCCCCAGGGAGGCATCCTCACAAGGTACCCGAGCCACCTCACCTGGCTCCTCTCGACATGGAGGAGCAGAGGCTATACTCAGGACCTAATCTATGTGACATGACATTCACACTGTATTGCTAACTGCTGCTAACTTCCATACCAAAATGTGAATTACAACGAAAAATAACTGAGACACTCTCCGTCTTCAGGTGCAAAAACAAGGATTGTATTGTTTTATAAAGTTAAAGGCTATAAAATAACATACATAATTAATCAATAATAAAAATCTCCCAACGGCTGCACCTGGGGAAAGTTCAGCCATTCAGGAAATGTCCCACATTTCCCAGTGGCCAGCCTGTCCCTGCTGACAATAGACCAATATTTGCAGTCTTCATTTTCTCCAGGCCACCCCTAGAAAATGACTTTCCAGGGGTAGGGGCAGGGGTGGATTGAGATTGGACTAAAGGTTGAAGAAACGATCAAGACCATTGTGTATCATGTGTTTTAAAAAACTCACGCGATGCTGATGAAGGCAGCATTTCCTCCATAGAGAAAGGAGCGGTTGAGGACCTGCAGACCAAAGGTGAGGTACTGGACCCATAGAACCGGGACAGAGGCACAGACAGAGAATAGCACCCCCTGGAGGACGGTGACCAACAGTGACAAGCATGATGACTGCAGCTCCACCTTTCGCTTACCTTCACCTGCACAACCAGCACAAGTAATACTCAAATCACTATTCACTTTTCCATTTATTTTCAAATGGTGTTATCAAAACTTCTGAATAAAACAACATCTAAAACAATGATTTCGCCAGCGCCCATATTTTCCAATAAAAGGTTTTTGTCCTGGTCAGAGGTGTTTTTTTATAGGGAAACTTATTTATCAGGTAAAACTGCAATGGGCAGAACCTAAACGTGTGTGTGTGTGTGTCTGTGCTTGTATTCCTGTCTTCATGAGGACATTGAATTATTTACAGTGCCATGGGGACCTCTGAAACCATGGGGACTAAAATTCAGGTCCCCACAAGGGTTAAATATAAATGAGGTCCCCACTAGTAAAATATATATATGTATCAAGTATGGGCCTATGAATATATTAACTTGTTTGGTCCAGAAGTCCCCATAAAGCATTAGGGAAACAGGTAGTTTTCGATGGCTTTTTCACACTCTCTAAATGGAAGTGAGGGAAAGCAGACCAGAGAGTTTGCTCCTCTAGATGAATCCAAAAAGCTCTGTTCATACCAATGGCTGCTGCTGCCCTAACCCTGACTGTATACCAGGCATGGGCAAACTGTTCTACAAATGGCCGGTGTGGTTGCACGTTTTTCTTCCAACCAAGAGTCCACAGTTTGACCAATCAACTCTCTGAAGACTGAGATCAGTTAATTGAATCAAATCTGATGTGCTGCTGCTTGGTTGGAACAAACACCTGCAGCCACACAGGCACTTTGTGGAATAGTTTGCCCATGCCTGGTCTAGACCTAAACTGCTGCTCTTTCAGTGTATACAAAGAAATGGTTAATGTTAGCTCTAGTGTTGTCAGAGCTAACTTTCCATTTTTTCATTGGGTTGGCTGCTTATATGGAAAACACATCCTTGCAATTACAGCTGTGTCTGAAACAGACTTCACTACCCCCCCTGTCTGTGGTTTGTAACACAGACCCCTGATGTTAAAGGTCTCAGTGGGTTAGTATTAGTGTTAGCGTTACTGTTGTGAGCACTTTGATGGAAAGTGTAAGAAGTTGTTCTACCTTCTAGTACTTTTATTAGTAGCATTTCTTTGACACAAAACTCTATTTTACAGTGTATATTTGCATCTGTTCAGTAACTGTTTTTCTATGTTTTACCTGTGTTTATAGGTTGTATTTGTTTGTCTGTTTTTATCTCCATGACTCTGGGATACAAGAATTCCAGTGTAGGTAGGACTGTGCGATACGACCTCAAATCAATGTCACATGAAATTGGACAATTTTACCTTGACAACAATAAATCTACAATGAATGTGGGGGTGGAGTGTCTTGTGACTACACACGCTCTGCACAGTATTAAAGGGGAATGAATGTACCAGCATACACTGAAAGCACCAAATTTACCAATATGGGCAAACTGACCAGTGTTATCATTGTAAATTAAAGCAATGCTAAATATTCAGTTTATCACCCAGGCCTAGGATGGGGTGCCGTTTGTAAAGCAGCTCATGCTGAAAATTTCAGCAACATTTTGTCATATTTAGCTGTAAACAGTGTTTAAGAAACGGGTGTGAATTTTTGGGGCTCACTTTTTTGCACATTTATAACAATATTTGTCGTCTTAGAGATATTTTAAATAGTTCAATCCAAATATTAAATGTTACACCTAAATGTTAAATATTAAGCCTAAATGCTAAATCTAAATGTTAAATCTAAATCTAAATGTTAAATCTAAATTTTAAATCTAAATCTAAATCTAAATCTTAAATATAAATATAAATGTTTCGGGTGAAACTAAATATTTAACTAATATGCTAATTCCGCTATGGCCACAACAACCAGCCACTAGGGGGCACACTTTCACTAACTTTGACATCATTTGCTCAGTAAGCGCCTTCTCTTTATGGTTGCTCAGCAACATCGGAAGAGCCGTTCTAGCGGCGATACAACATTTTTCCATTGGGACGATGGCAGCGACAACAACCCTCACAGGGCTACCACCACAGGCCAGCTCGGTAAGTGTCTATGTGTTTTCTAATTAACGTAGCATTGGATTCGTGTCAAGGCTAATTTAACTAAACAAGCTACGGCAGCTGGTGGAGATGTGCACTAGGGTCACGGCTAACGGAGGCTACTCATGACGCCAAATTAACGGTGTAATAATTATCTTATTGGAGACAAAGGTTCACAAGGATGTCGTTTAATCATAACGGTGATATTAACATGTCACGAGAAGTTTGCCGGGCAAACGGACCATTAAGTTTCATAACGGTGTCTTGGCAGCGTCACCCACATAGTCTTCTTACGTTAAATAAAACATTAGCGACCAGCTGGCCTAATTCTAAAGTTCGAGTGCTTCTAAAGGACTTAATGGTCTGTTTGCCCGGCAAATTTCTCGTGACATGTTAATATCACCTTTATGATTAAACGACATCCTTGTAATGTCTCCAATAAGATAATTATTACACCGTTAATTTGGAGTCATGAGTAGCCTCCGTTAGCCGTGACCCTAGTACACATCTCCACCAGCTGCCGTAGCTAGTTTAGTTAAATTAGCCTTGACACGAATCCAATGCTACGTTAATTAGAAAACACATAGATACTTACCGAGCTGGCCTGTGGTGGTAGCCCTGTGAGGGTTGCTGTCGCTGCCATCGTCCCAGTGGAAAAATGTTGTATCGCCTAGAACGGCTCTTCCGATGTTGCTGAGCAACCATAAAGAGAAGGCGCTTACTGAGCAAATGATGTCAAAGTTAGTGAAAGTGTGCCCCCTAGTGGCTGGTTGTTGTGGCCATAGCGGAATTAGCATATTAGTTAAATATTTAGTTTCACCCGAAACATTTATATTTATATTTAACATTTATATTTATATTTAACAGTTAGATTTAGATTTAACATTTATATTTATATTTAACATTTATATTTAGCATTTAGGCTTAATATTTAACATTTAGGTGTAACATTTAATATTTGGATTTAACATTTAGTTTTAGATTTAACATTTAGATTCAGCATTTAGGCTTAATATTTAACATTTAGGTGTAACATTTAATATTTGGATTGAACTATTTAAAATATCTCTAAGACGACAAATATTGTTATAAATGTGCAAAAAAGTGAGCCCCAAAAATTCACACCCGTTTCTTAAACACTGTTTACAGCTAAATATGACAAAATGTTGCTGAAATTTTCAGCATGAGCTGCTTTACAAACGGCACCCCATAGCCTAGTACCTGTTCTGTGAAGTATCTGTATAAATGACAGAAGAAAGTCTATTAATTATATTAATCGACTTAGTAGACTTAATAGTTACTTCTATTTTTTTCTATTCTATGTGGGGGAACAGGCCTTGGATAGGGTGTGGTTTACCTGAGGCCAGAGGCTTGCCCTTGTTCCGGTCCATGATGAGCCCATTCCAGGGGGCACACAGAACCCCACACAGTTGCGTCATAGCAAAGGCGTTGGTGAACTGACTCACTGAGGATCACAGGGGTCATGGAGAGCTCAACAGTGCATCATGCCACAACTATTCTTATTCTCATCTTTCATTTAATTTTTCAAGATTTCTATTTTTACAGATGGCATCTTATGTGTTTCACATTTAACATAAAAAACAAAAACATATCAACTAGGTTTTCACAGTTTCAGTTCTCATATTAACAGAATCATAGTCTTTCCATTTCCTCTGGGTTCTTTAAACACTATAAATCAAACATATGTGTAAATATTAGTATAAAACACAGAATAAATACAAGGAAATTGTATAAATTAGGAAATTTTTTGAAGAGAAATCCAAATTGTGGATATCTTGTCAAAGCAAATGTATCCTTCTGGATTCTGACGGAGTAAGTCTGAATCTCAATTCAACCCTTGGCCCCTCGCCCTTACTCCTTCACTTCCACTGTCCAGGTTCAGGTGAAGGGGTAGTGTTGTCCCAATTCTCAGTTGGCTGGAGGGGAGGGGTTAGGGTGAAGCGAACTAAAGGCCTTGTAACTGAGACAAAGCAGGACCAAAATACAAAGGGAGGGAAAGAAAAAATTTCCCATAATTCAGTTCCAATCATGGGTTAGATGGAGGAAAATACAGAAAAAAAAGTGCGGCAGTGATAAAAGAAATGCATAAGTGTACAGATTTTCTACATGAACAACTTAATTATTTGCTTGATCACTAATGGTGTTTAAATGTGTAATAGATCACATTTCTGTGGTTTACAGTTGTATAAAGACAACCAAAGCCCATGGAACACAGATGTTTGCAGGTTCTGGTGTGGGTGTGGTCAATACTATGCAAAACAAAGTATAAGCACCTGTTAATAATAGTATCTATTGCCACATTTCCACTATGTGGAACCAGCACGACTTACTGTGCACAGTCGTCTGCTGAGGGACTTGTTGATAAACTTACTTGCTTCGTGTTGTCTCATCTGAATTTTTGCATCATCCACTAAAGGCTGAATCTCCTAGACTGAATATAGTGTAGTATTATGGGTTGTCATCACATGGATTAACCTAGATTTACTCTCAACTTCCACATCTGTTTTTTGTAAAATGGTGGATGACGGAGACAACTAATGACGTAACAGGTTGATACATGTTGTTTCTTTAGGGGGATATTTCAACCCCTACCATTGCAACTCATTTTCAAGGGGTATGGGGAAATTGGGATTGGGCTTAATTTTTTTTTTCCATTTTGAATATTTGCCAGATGATCCTGTATCTATCTTTTATTGTTGGTGGAGTTGGGTAGAACTACCTTCTTGCAACAAATTTGTTGGTAGTTTTGGGTCCTCTCTCTGTTCTAGTTCAGCAACATTGACAATATTTAAATGTACAAAGCCATAGGTAATATGAATCTTAAATACCAAGAGACTCCTTTGATCCATGCTCAGTACATTTACATGTGCTTAGAAAAAATGCACTTATTGCTGTAGTTCGGCTAATATCTTTAGTTATCAAAGCCACATATACACCTTAGTTAGACAAACCCCGAACCCAATTGGAGTTTTTGTAATGGGCCAATTGATGTTTCGTAGTCCAGCTTTCCCAGCATGTATATTACAACCATGGTTAACCCAACTATTCACTGGCCTGGACATGCCCCCTTCAGGAAGTGACCAGAGTCATGACAACACCAGAAGGAGAGGAGGAACAATGAAGAATTAGACTTATGCTAATATTGTCACCACTACACTTTGTGTACAGCTTTCGTGTAACACAACCATGGTTTGAAACAGTTTGTTCTAAATGTCCTGAACTGCTACATCATTATCATCCATATCATCTCTCGTTATTGTTGTTCTCCTTCTACTACATCTGCTTCAAATCTGATACATTTGTTTACTAATTGTACTTCATTTATGAAAGCAACTGGAAGAATGACAACACCAAAGGGTGTCTAATACTACCTCGTGTCTGGGGGCCAGCGTATTTCACTCAATGATTGGATTCTCTTACTGCACATGTACACTGGAATTTCTGGGAAACTCCAGTTAAATCCTTCGCATCAGTTATTGACGATAACTAGACTTAGATATGACTATAAATAGACTCTCTCCAACACTCAGGAGGGCCATCGAGAGTCTTAAAATATCTGACATTGGTCCAACAGTGTTCTCTCCATTCTAAGCACTATTCTTATTATTTTTCAGATGTAGACTTACCCTGGTGGGTGTCACCACTGGCCAATCGGACAAGCCTGGGGTTGAGTGTACCAATGAACAGATAGTGTCTGAGCTGCATGATGGACAACCACAGCAGGTGAAACAGGAAGAACCTGGACAGCACACAGCTTCGGAAGCTTCGACCTGATGGAGACAATGTGCACAGATGGATGGATGGGTGGGTGGGTAGATGGACAACTCAATAAACGAATAACACCAAGTTCTAACAAGTATTCAGAGAATGCTTAATCTCACCCCTATTTTGTGCCAATCTCAACCTGTTCTTGAATTAGAGGCAATTATGTAATTTTGATCTTTGATCTGCTAAATGCGACCTTGACCTTTCACCTTGTGTAATATTGATAATTTCATTATATGTGTCAGTGTGTATAATATTATGATAATGTATCCAGTATTGATTAACTTATACCGTGATATGTCTATGCTTGACAAACACAGTGTTCGAGAAGTTAATTTTGCGACATGTCACCTTTGACCTCCAGAGATCTCAAAAACTATTGGTCGTAGGTGGTAACACCAATTATGACAATCTTTATTCTGCATTGTTTATTACCAACCCTGGTAGGAAAGGCTCAACAGCGGCTCTACTTTCTATGAATATGAAAGAAAAATCATCTGCTGCTCAGGGTCTTCTACCTCTGCTCCATACAGAGTGTCCTGACATATTGTCTTTCATCCTGATGTCAGCTGCACAGAGGAAGACCGGAAGAGTCTGACCCAGGTCCTCAGGACAGCTGAGAAGATCATTCGACTCAGTCTGCCCCCACTGGAAGACATCTTCAGGTCATGCTGCCAGCACATCACTACCAGGATTCTCAGAGACCCCAGACACTACAGTCATCACCTGTTCTCTCTGTTGCCCTCAGGGAGCCGTCTCTCTCTCTCTCTCTGTCTCTCTCTCTGCTTAAATACAGAACAGTCAGACCTAAACAAGATATGGCTACTGCAGGTAAGACACGAGTGGTGGGTCTGCCAAAACAAAAGAGAGTGACAGACACACATCGCATGTGTAGAAATACTTCACCTTAGATGGAAAAAATAAAATGCACGGCCATCTGAAGAGACATCTGCTAGCTGTGATATGAGCAGCAGCGCAGACAATGTGGATTAAGACAATGTGCTCCTTATTTTCCAACCATGATGTGGACAGTATGGTGTGTGTGTCTTGGAAGCCGCGGACTTTAACTTTTTGCATTTTATATAAAAAGTAAAACACGTCTGGATAGTCTGGTTTTAGAGCTATGGGTCCAGAAAAAATGCGGACATATGGTCACCCTCCTGATGTTGTGCAGTTACTCAAGGCTAAAGCCTTTGTTTTGTTCGGGTTAAAATGCTGATGCCTGCGTCTTGTCAGTGGACATTGTTACATTGCAGTGAACTTTAATATAAGTTGCTCATTGCTGGACGGACGTTTGTCCGTGTTTGTTTTTTTTTGCCGTGTGTCTATGTTGTTCCTTTGCTGACAATGTGATGACGTCATTACAACCCATGAACTTGAGTTCGACTTTATTGACGGATAAGTCGACTTGAAAAAAACTGAACTTGTTAATGCCCTAATTTATAGTCTTGTTTGTCCAGTCCTGACAGAGGAACTTACTTTCTCCTTGTTCCTGGTCCACAGTGGTGTCCCTAAGTACTGGTTCTGAACCTTCGATCTTCAACTCTGTTGTTGGACCATCCCTCATCCTCTCAAACTGCTCCACGTTGTAAGAGTTGGCCTTTCCACACTTCAGCCTGTACACAGTCATAGAGGGTCTGTAAACCTGATCTACATGGGTCTGGAATAACACCTGCGGGTCTGTAAACCTGGTCTATTCAGGTCTGGACTAACACTTGCAGGTGTGTAAACCTGGTCTACATGGGTCTGGACTAACACCTACAGGTCTTTAAACCTGCTCTACACAGGTCTGGACTAGCACCTGCAGCTCCTAGTTCTCACCCATAGGTGTAGTCCTGGGGCAGAGGGTGGGGGATGTGAGACCTGGGCATCAGCACCAGGGTCCGGACCAGGTGAAGGATGCTGCAGAGGGACAAAACCAGGAAGGAAGTGTGCAAAGACACACCTCCTTCATAGAAAACCTGGAGACAAAGGGAAAAGCACAGTCCATCTTTAACCATCAAAGACCCAAACGTCCACTTTTAACCCTTAAGGACCCAAATGTCCTATTTTAACCGATAAAGACACACATCTTTAGCCCTTTAAGACCCAAATCTCTGCATTTAACACTTGTTTGATGAGCCTATGATTGTACTCACCGTAACCATGATGACAGTTATTCAGGCTAACCTGGCTCACCTCTGTCCAGCTTGTGGGGTGTCTTCCAATATGACCATGTAAAAATGAGTCACATGACTAGTGACATCATGTGACATGAGTCTACACCCTTGTGACTGTGGTATTTAAAGACCTAAACCAGTGGTTCCCTCACCCTGGTGCTGGAGAGGGATCCATCTAAATCCTGCAGGACAGGGGTCCTCCAGGACCAGGGCCGAGAACCACTGACCTAGATTTTTTAAAAACCTTGAACACCACTGACCTTAAAGATGAGGAACACAGCAGAGGAGGAGTCAAAGGCACCGTTATACAGAGTGATGATGGTGGAGCGATGAGCAGCAAACAGGTTCCCCACCTACAAACCCCCACACACACGCATGCACACACACACACACACACACACACACACACACACACACACACACACACACACACACACACACACACACACACACACAACAGGTCCGGCTGTTTCTAGTGCCTAAAAGTCCACACTCTAGGTAGTACAGACCCATCAGATCCAGTATTCACGCACAACTGGACCAGATCCAGTATTTAGCTACACGTGCGTCTTCAGATCCAGTATTTAGCTACATGTGGGTCTGCAGATCCAGTATTTACCTGCATGTTGGTCATCAGCAGTAGCATCCCCCCCACAGCCAAACAGGATAAGGCAGGAAACAGCAGCTCAGAGAAGGCTGAGGCACAACAGGACACACAAATGTATGCACAAGTTATGTATCAATGGAAAAGCAAGTAATGAGTTGTGATGGAATGATGGGAACTGATTCACACTAGTTTGAGGTAAAGGTGAGGAACTAAAGTGTGAGTGTGACTGTGTACCTGGAGTGGAAAAGGCCACTAGAAGACTCCCAGTGGTGTACAGAGATCTGTGGAGAAGAAGAGCAGCAGCATCAGCTGACTGACCAACAACAGCAAAAGCCCACACTCTGGGTAGTACAGACCCACCAGATCCACTTCTACTGGCTCCTCCTCCCATCTCACTTTTGTGACTCCATCAACAACCTCACTCCTGTAATGAACTGACTCGTTTAATGAACCAACTCCTTTAACGAACTGACTTCATTAACAAACCAACTCCACTAATGAACCAACTCGTCTAATAAATTTAATCCACTAACTCTCCATAGTCATATGTTTGATATTTATCAACTCACATTCCCAGAAGTCTTGTCACCATGGTACCAAAGCGGTCAAATAGGAAGCCATTGAAGAAACACAGAAAGTTGTTGAGGAATGAAGCGATGGTGAAGACCAGAGAGAAGCGTTCATCCTGATGGCTGCAGTCTGGGAGACACAAAAATGACCATGTGAAACAGGGTCCATCACCAGGTCATAGTATGGTTTTGTTACAATCTGGACTTTTATTGTCTTGCCTTGTAGTTTTCTGTTGGTCTTCCTATTTTTCTCTGTCATTGTTAGTGTTTGGGGTTTTATTTTGGTATGTTGGTTAATGTTCACTTTGTCTCATTTTACTTACTGTCACTGGTGTTGTGGTCCTATTTAAACTCCCCCTGTCTCTTTGTCTGAGTGATCTGTTTCACATCTTGATTTCTCTGGCTATAGATCTGTTTTTATCCTACTGTGTTTGTCTGTTGTCTTCCCCTTGTCTTGTATGAAATCTGTCTCCTGACTTGGAACTCATGCATTATCACTGTTGGCACAGTGATAATGCAATGGATTCTGGATTCATGTTCTGACCTTTGCATGTGTACCGGTAATGTTTTTTGGATCATCCCTGAGTTGGGTTTTTTTGGCTGGCTTTCTGGTTCTGACTTTTTTTCTTTGTCCTGACTACGGTTTTGTCTTGTTCCCTACTAGCTGTCCCAATTGATGATCCCCTTTGCAGCAACCCTTCAATCTCACCATCTGCATTAATATAATAGATCTGTTAAAAACACATCCCAGTTTGAGAATCTTGCATTCGGGGCCAATTTGTTTCTGGTCTCTTATCAGGTTTGTCCTGGGGGCCAGTGGACCTGGTGGACCTGGATGTGAAGGACCTCCTGACTGGGTTCCAGGGCTATTACATGCATCATCCCAACCCCTTTGTGTTCAAGGACTATTTCACCTGTATTTGGTTCCACCTCTAAAACCTCTCTTTATACACTAACAGGTAAAGGCACACCTTGAAACTGGAAAACTCTGGAAAAAGGAAAACCGCTCATTCCCTAACCAAGGTGAAGGTTTGATGATGGCAACCCCCACACTTGAGAGACAATTGGGCTAGGTTTGGGGTTAGGTTAGGGTACAGTAGGGTAGATTAGGGTAGGGGTTAGGTTTGCAGTTTGGTTAAGGGTGTAGGGGTACAGGTTAAGCATTAGGTTTTGGGTTAAAGTAAATGTTATGGTAGGGTTAAGTTGGGGGTTATGGTATGGTTAGGTTTGGGTAGGGGTAGAGGTAGAGGTAGAGGTTGAGTTTGGGGTAGGGTTAGGTTTGGAGTAGATATTAGGGTAAGGGTAGGGTAGGGGTAGAGGTTAGTGTTAGGGCAGAAGTAGAGGATAGGGTTAGGTTAGGTTATGTTAGGTAAGGGGTAAAGTAGGTGTATCGATTAGGGTTAAGGTAGGGTAGGGTTACAAGAGGGGTGTCCATCCCTGATCCTACAGTTCTATCCTGCTTGTTTTAACTGTTTCTTATTCCCCCTGACGGTCATTCTTCTGCAGAACTTGGTGATAGTCTGATCATTTGAGTCAGGTGTTTGAAGATGATCAATCTAAAACATGCATAGTGACTCTGCAGGCCCAGGTTTGGACACCCTAGGGTTAACCTTAGGTGGATCCAATCCTCTGTAGTCCTCTGATGTTCACCTGTAATGTTCCTAGTTCCACTGGAGCTCACCTGTACTGTTCCCAGTTCCGTTGACACCTGGAATGTCTTCACACAGGTGTTGGAAGTACCCATCTGCCTTCAGAACGAACACCAAAGAGGCATAGCCGAACACCACGCCTGCAAAGAACAGACACTCCAGCAACCCCGAGGCCACAGTTAGCCAATAGCGTAGCTTGGTCCCATCTTCCCAGCCCTTCATGCTTTTTCAGGTGGACTGTGCAGGTCTTTCACAGGTCAAAGGTCAATGTGTCCAGGTGACAGCAGCTCATTCAGGTCTTGGCTGAAGGACTGCAGCAGATTAGTTATCTTGAGGGAGGGGTCACAACTCTGAGGAAGGGGTCATAATGCTAACTGAGGGAGGGGTCAGAACACTAACTGCTAAAAGCACTCTGAGAGCCCCCCCCCCACCCCCAGGATCACCACCAAACTCTAATAATTTTTAATCTAATGATATCATAGATATCCTCCTGAGACAAAGGACATTGAGAATTTCACCTTTTTAACCTTGTTTGTCCACTACAGAGGACAAACATGAATTGCTGGGTCTCATAAGGATATAATATAATGTGTTTTTGTGTTTTATCTTTTTTTTAAATCCTTTTGAAAATGAATTCAGTATCAAACAAGTCCCAATGTCCACTACAAGGGAAATTTCATAAAACCTAAATAATGTGTTTGAAAAAAAAATAATGCAACATGATTATTTTAACCATAATATTTGTCATTAAAAAAGCAAAACATTTTTGGCAGAGCCATATCTTGTTACTGGTGAATTGTTCTTTTAATTTATTTACACTGGTTACCATGGTGATGTGTAGGGTTTGTTTCACATGGACATGGGTGATGACACCCACAAGTTCTACTATAGGGAGGTGAATCACCTGGAGAAAAGGCCAGTCTATGTAGCTGTAATCTTTGTTGACAGTTCTTGTTAAATTTAGTGTCTTTCCACACATGGTACGTTTTTACCATCACAGCCTCATGCTACACACACACACACACACACACACACACACACACACACACCTTCCATAAAGTCACACCCCCCACAAAACACCATTGTAAGCATACAAAAATAATTAAATAATATATTAATGTTCATTAAAAGCACAACACAAGCTCTCCAAATTATAAACGTAAAACATTTTTTTTAAATTGTTGGTAGATTACGACCCCCCCCCCCCTCACCCCCACATCCTACAATATTAACATGAAGGTGACACTTTTCCTGCTTTGCCCTAAATCAGTCTCTTTTGTTTTGACATCAGTCTGCCGGTACACTACAGTTATAGCCTGGCCTCTGATAAGGTTGTCCATATAAGCCATATTTTGATGCCAGCTTTTTAAAATAATTTATTGTAAGCTTGTAGTTATTACCATGATTTAGGCCTAGATGTTTATTTTTACAGATATCTAATTTATATTAAAGTTTTTAGTTTAGTTTAGTTTATTTCAGTCATATATTCACTTCAAAGCAGTAAAAAAAGAGAGAGAACAACACAGAATTTTCACTGAAAAAGACTCAGGCAGAAGCAAAGCTTATTAATGCCCACCTACCATACATCTTAAGCTACACAATTAATGATATCAAACAGGTACAGAAAAGAAAAACAAAAGTCAAAGATTGTTAAAAAAAAAAAAAAAAAAAAAAAAGCTACTTTGATGGACTATACACTGTAAACTCAGACGTTCAGAATAATTACCTCCGCCAAGGAGGTTGTTTTTGCCAGCGTTTATCTGTTTGTTTGTTTGTCTGTGTTGAAGATAACTCGAAAACCTATGGACGGATTTTGATGAAATTTTCAGGATATGTTGGAAATGTGAACAGGAAGAAGTGATTTCATTTTGGTGGTGATCCAGAGGGGTGTGTGGGGGGGTCTACCTTGGAGGAGGTCTGCGCTCTCAGAATGCTTTTCTATTAAGTTATGAATACTTAAAGTTTCAGTAATAGTACTACTAACTCAAATGTATTAAGTTGCTATAACATGTTCTTCTTTTTAAGTACTTCCAACTAATATTTTTATTAAGGGGAACTATTGTGGATATAAGTGAACATAACTTAAAAAACATAGATGAGGTAAAACTGAGTGGAATTAAGTCGTTAAATGCTGAGAATGATATTGTTCTGTTATTTCTCTTATTTCAAATAAGGATGATTGAAAAAAATAAATTGAACTAATGTAGTAGATGATGAAATACAATTTCAGAACCCTCCAAATAACCACCTACATCTATCACACCAAAAAATGTGCATAACAAAACACAGTAATTTTATTTAGGGGCAGCTGTGATTCAGTTGGTAGAGCAGGTCGTCCAATGACTGAAGGGTCAGAGGTTCAAGTCCTGGCTCTGGCTGTCCACATGTCCAAGTGTCCTTGTCCACTGAACCCTTACTTAGTCTCCCAGTAGGTCTGGCAAAACCTTAGAAGTTAATAAGTAATATTTAAATTATAGTATACTTTAATAAGCATCTAAATTTGAAATTCTGGAAAATTGTATTTTTAAGTTCATCAACTTAAAATAATTGAGGCAATGGGTTGCCTTAAATTTTTTGAGGTCTGCTAACTTATTGAGAATTACAGTGTAGTGAAGTTAGAGCAGGGTGTACACAAATTCTGGTGTTGTCATAAAGGTGTATCATTTCCACCACCATTTCTACCTAATACGATTGTTTATTTTTCTAGTTGAACATAGAAAATCCTGTATACAGACTGAATATGCACTTCTACAGAACGATGCTGTAACTACCATTACTTTTAATAACATTCAACATGTTGAGGACTCAACCTTGCAAGTCAACTTCCAAAGGAGCAGGAGAGAGAGAGAGAGAGAGAGAGAGAGAGAGAGAGAGAGAGAGAGAGAGAGAGAGAGAGAGAGAGAGAGAGAGAGAGAGAGAGAGAGAGAGAGAGCATTTTTATCATGCCCCCCTCAGAAATGACTCTTTGATATTTTACCATTTATTGCCCCCCAAAAAATAAAATGGGATTTTCACCCTTGCGTGTCTCTCCTGGAAAGTGCTGGAGCCCATCACCAGTGTGCAGGACATAAACTAGCCTCTCTAACCACTTTTAAAAGGATCGGAAGGTCGCAATAGTTTTTTTGTCTCTGCGTCTCAGGGGGACATACAAGAGGATAGCTGTAGAATAATTGTCCACTATAGTGAGCATGCATGAAAGGGCTCAAACTAAAGTGAAATATTCAAAATGAATTTGTCACAATAAATTAATCCTGTCATAAATGTCAGAACTGCGCATGTACAACTGTAGAACTATTTCTTTGAGCCGACATTCAGTTTTATTTACGGTTGCACATGTTTTACTGCAGACACCGGCTCCGTTAGACCAGGGTTCTGCCGGTAATCCGGATTATTCCCGTTAATCTGACACGGTACACTGTGGACACAAAACCACGAAGACCTGGAGGAACTTACCTCAGTCTGCAGGGAGATCCTGGTGGTCTAGTCCCTAGTGGTCTAGTCACTAGTGGTCTAGTCTCTTCTGGATCAGTGACCTGCAGGACGCGCACCTGTAACCAAACAGATGCGCGCTCTGTGCGCACCGGCTGCGCGTGGGTGTCATCCACTTAGAGCTGTGACAGGTGGAAAGGGGGAGGAGGGTGTGTGTTTGTGTGTGTTTGTGTGTGTGTGGGGGGGGGGGGGCTTCCAGAAGGATTATGGGCTCATCGGCTGTTACTTCCGTTATTCTATTATTCTCTTCTTCATATACGATTAGAAACACCAGTTGTCTCCCATCTATCCTAAAACCTAAGTCGATGCTTTATTTGTGGCAATTGAAATAAAAATACAATTAAAAATATGGAAGAGCTGTGGATGTATTTTATGATCATTATGTTAAAATGAATGAATGAATCTGTTATTTGGTAAAAGATGCATAATATGCATGTTGGGGGATTATTGTGGGTGCTTTCATTAGTGTGTTGTGTAAGTTACAGCACATTGATTGACATAGTTATTAAAACAAGATAGAATTCATTTAAAGAATAGACACAATATATATACACATACATACACACATACATATTATATACCTTCTCATCAGTTCCACTGTGGAGCTGCTGTTGTGCCAATGTCTTACCTTATGGAATTAGATTTGTTTCAAAGATGTCAAACAAAACTTTCTAAAACTCAAGCGAATAAAACAGATTTAAGCAAAAAACAAAACAAAAACAAACATAAACAAAACTTATTAAAAGTAGTTGAAGTGGTCAGAAAACTGAATTAAATGACTCAAAGATGAGGGTTAGGGTTAGATAAAAAAAAAAAAAAAGTTAAAATGTTTGATATGCTTTTTTTTCATTTAAAATAATCAGCACTTTTCCAGACCTGATAGAGGGCTTTAGGTTTTTAATTTTCCTCTTATGTATTTATTGTTGTTTGTTTAATAAAATATTTCTGTTGAATGTTCCCATGTATTGATGCTTACTTATGTTAAATAAAACACAAAAGAAATGTATATATATGACGTGTTTATAAGTAGCTACGAGTGGGGTTTTGTTTAAAACTCAGCAGCATCTGTTGAATTAAATCCTGGCAGCTCACTTTAAGGTTAGTATCAGGTACACTATTAGCCTAATCCAAATGCTATCACGTTGCTGTAGTCTATAAAATGATAAGAATTTTAAATGATTAATTATAAAGAGAAAAAACAGATTTACTTATTTGGTTGAACTCATTCAGTCAATAAAAATGTAAAACAAGGTTTTATTTTTGTTTTTTTAAGATCTATAAGATAAGATAAGATAAGATAAGATAAGATAAGATAAGATAAGATAAGATAAGATAAGATAAGATAAGATAAGATAAGATAAGATAAGATAAGATAAGATAAGATAAGATAAGATAAGATAAGATAAGATAAGATAAGATAAGATAAGACTTTATTGATCTTACACAGGAGAAATTCACTGTTACAGGAGCTCACAGAAAAAGTACAAAAGGTGCAAAAAGAAAGTAAAGCAGTGCAAATAATAGTGCAAATAATCATAGAGGTAAATAATAGAATTAATCTCGAAATAAAAATATATAGAAATACTGTGTCTTATGTACAAAAAAAGAAACAGCTTTGGAGAAAAAATAAATAAATAAATGAATGAATAAATAAATAAATAAAAAACAGATAAACAGAAACAATGACATGTGAATCAAATTAATTGGTACCTAAGAAATCTCAAATGGCACAGATGGTGCCAAACTGGAGACCGCCCAGGTGTCTCTTTACAAAAACCTCTGTAACTTTGCTCTTCTTCACTTCAGAAACATAATTTTTTACACAGTTATTGTCCAAATGGTGTTATATGATTTCATATATATATATATATATATATATATATATATATATATATATATATATATATATATATATATATAACACCAAATGTTGTTATATAATTTTTAAAACTCCCATTGCATGTATTTAGAGGTGATATTTACTGTAAAATGTAATGTAAAATTGGGGGGTGGTAAAATTTCTTCATTTATTTTGTGTTCCATCTGTATTTACTCCAACACAGTGTCATCTACAGTGATGCTTACACTTCTGATGGATTCTCACATTCTTTATTTTGATACCAAGATAATTCACATAGAACTTGTAATTGCAGAGATACACTCTATTTAGTTTGGCCATGTATTTTACCACCAAACAGCCCCAAAATAGGCCCAGGGTGTGACAGGTTTTAAGACACTGTGTACAGATGGAGTAGCCACAGTCTGCAAATCAGTTGTGTCCAAATAGAGCTGATGCAGTTTTGCGGTTGTGAAGGCTAACTGTATTGCGCATGGACAGTGCAAATCTGGTTGCTGTGTGGATCAGGTAGCCACAATGCACTAGGCGAGCAACTTTCATCGAAAAGAACGGCGGCCATCTTTGAATCCAGTATCCAGTTCTTATAATACATCCATTGTTTGGTTACGCTCATGAAGTTCCCAATATGGCCGCCACATCCAACAATGCAATGATCATAAGCCCTATAACATCCAGTTCAAAACTGTGATAGTGGTTTCTCCATGAGAGCCCCACCATAACTAATGTAAATAAAAAAATATATATATGGTTTTTTTTTTCCGCTTCCCTACTTTAGCGAAGTTAGTTATTCTTGGTAACATTATCAATTAAAATAACATATACATATGTAAATATCTACTCAACTGTTTTGATTGTTATTGTCATATTATTTACAGTGTGATAATATCCATGATAAATACTAGAAATGACAAGGTCTAAATATCCTCTCAACTATTATTTAGTAGTTATTGACATTTACAATGTGGTAATATCATTGATAAATATGCAAAATGGTAAGGTCTAAATCCTGTCAACTATGCTATTTCTTTTTAAAAGGGGTTTTATGAAGTGCATTTTCCAACTTGAAGATACTGAAGTTGAGTTGTAGAAGATGCACACTTTGAAAATCTGACATTTTGTAGTATAATAATATTTTAAGACTGGTAAATAAATAGCTTTTTTATTTTAAAACTGTTCCCTTTCTGATATTGTTTTTGAACATAGCTTTTATAAAGATATCCTTAGCTCTTTCACATTATACAATTTTGAATGAATGTAAATAGGGTGGAATTGGAATTGTTTATTGCAAAGTCAAACTATTCCTCAACTGAATGTTGTTCACAACCATACACTATTACGTATTATATACAAGCTAGCTACAGGGTAAAGATTTCTGTAATGTGGTATCATCTACTGGTTTGAAACTGGCATTGCATTTTTTTGCAATTTGTATAGAGAGAAAGAAATAGGGTCACTAATGCCTATAATAATGACCACCTATTAATGCACCAGTTGAATGAGTCACCGCAGACATTATCAGATAACTTTCCCCTCCTGTGAAAATTTTCAGGAGCCGCCACTGGTGATAGTGAAAAACTCAACAGCCAATAGGAACGTGCTCCTCATAGAACCCGCCCATGTGAGACTTGTATCAGAAGAATAACTAAAAAAAACTGGAATCAAAACCAAAACACTGAGAAGGGAAACCAAAAAACAGAGAGAAGAGACAATGAAGCAGTGGAAACAATGAACAAAAAAGTGAAACCATTTGCACGATGAGTGATATTTTTTGCTTTTAATTCTTTTTTTAACATTTTTTTTGTTGCTTAAATCCGTTTTATTCATTTGAGTTTTGGAAAGTTTTTTGAAGCAAATGTAATTCCATATTGCCCTGGGGATTTTTTTTGTAGTGGAAACTGGTGTCCTGTATATGTATTTCTGCCACAGATTTTATATATATATATATATATATATATATATATATATATATATAATATCCCCATAGTAAGTCAGACTTATGAAATAAAACTTTAAATGACACTGTGGTAGCCAGGGGTAAGAATACGTCCCTCAGGACAACAGTGGAAGGAGGTCTGAGGATGAGCTTCAGATGGTTCAGAAGGAGCTGCAGCAGGAACAAACACTTACATCATCACAAACAGAACACAAGTAACTTCAGTTTTTTTGTACTCGGCTTATTTTTTTTTGGGGGGGGGGGGCTATTTATCCGCATTAGTGTACATGTGCCAGCATTAACCATATGGCACATATTAAAGTCATATGACAACACTGAAGTCATATAAAAACAAAATCTAAGCTCAGAGTGGGTGGATCAACCCATCCATATCCATATGGGCCCCAGAAGGGTCACATTTTCATTCCATATAAGGGTCTCATGTGGATTTGTCCATGGTTTCCATGGTGACCCCACATGTGTTTGACCACAGAATGAGAATCACAGATCTGAATATGTCACATTATTTATTTTTCACACTATTTATACCACAGTGTTTAGTTGTTATGTTATTTGTACGACTTAATTTCTTAGTTTTACAAATATCTTACTTTGCAAAAGGTTTTTATGTTTTAATGTAAATAACTATATATTTTACTGATATTTGTTGTTGTTTTACTCATATTTGTTTTTTCACCATGAGGGGTTCACTGATGACCTCCCTCGAAAATGATTCAAACACATCCAAAATGTCTCAAATATAACTACGTGGGGTCAGTGGTTGGAGGTATGGCTGGGGGTGGGGTCAATTGTTGGAGGTTGGGGTCAGTTGTTGGGGGTGTGGCTGGGGGTGGGGTCAATTGTTGGAGGTTGGGGTCAGTTGTTGGGGGTGTGGCTGGGGGTGGGTTCAATTGTTGGAGGTGGGGTTACTGGTTAGAGGTGTGGTTGGAGTTGTGATGGAGGGTGAGGCTAGTGGTTGGGGGTAGGGTCAATGGTTGAGTCAGTAGTTGGGGTGGGGTCAGTGTTTTGGGTGGGGGTTGGGTCAGTGGTTTGTCCTGGCACTGGTATATAATTACACACTCGTATATAAACTATAGAAATCCTGAACCTTTCCAGTCTCCTTATGGAACAGATTCACATCATATTTAACAGTCACAGTCATTCTAACTGTGAGTTTCATAACATTTTAATATGCAGTTTAAATAAGCAACAGATGACACATGCAAACCCCCACCTGTGTGGAAAAGGACAGTAGTTGATCCAGAAGACAGGACAGGAAATAATCTGAGCCAATCCTCCACTTTTAACCTTAACATTTATATTTTACATTACAAAAATTAGTTCACCATTATTTTTCTCAATTTACAACTGCTGTAAAAACACTCATACTACACCAGAATGCAGAAAACCATGTTCTAGTTCCTGCACTTACATATTATCACCACATGGGGGCGACACCGGAACACTAAACAAAGGTACTTTGATTTATTATTACCTCCGTCAATTCAGGCCCGTTTGTTTGTTTGTCTGCCTGTCAGTAGGATTACACAAATAGTTCTGAACGGACTTTGATGAAACTTTCAGGAATGATAGATAACGGGTTAAGGAAGAACCCATTATATTTTGAGCAATGGAGGTCAAAGGTCAAGGTCACACGAAAGGTCAACAACTAAAACACATAAGTGGTAATATCTCAGATTTCAGACAAAATAGAATCTCGTGGTTTTTTGTATTCACATCATCTCACCTCCGGACATCAGATGGGTCAACACCTATGGCTCGAACACGTCACGTTTGACGTCATATGACGCCATATCAAGCCTTGGCGGAGGTCTGCTGTCTCTGATTGCCTTGTTTATTTTAGTTCATAGCTCAAACAAATGTATAATTATGGTTTGTATGTGGTTCTACTGTAGTGTTCAACATTGAAAACCAGACTATTGTACTCTTATTAGTAGGAGTGTGTGCACTGATATAAATTTATTCATTGATTATTGATATACTTCTTGAGGATGTGATTTATTTTAGATTTAGAACCTTCAACTACCATGTTTTAGCTGATGAGTTATTCTATTCTATTCTATTCTATTCTATTCTATTCTATTCTATTCTATTCTATTCTATTCTATTCTATTCTATTCTATTCTATTCTATTCTATTCTATTCTATTCTATTCTATTCTATTCTCCTATCCTTCCTCCTCCTCTTCCCCCCAGCGGAGAGGAAGAGCAGAGACAAGTGAACAACAAGCCCAGGAGGATCGGCTCGGCTCGGATCTGCATCGGTGGGTGTTCCGTGGATTTTCGTTGCGGTTCGCAGCTTGTGTGTGTTCGGTTCGGGTCCGTTTCCCGGGTCTGGTGCCCGCTCCCTCCTCTGGGGCTGCGGATCTTTGCTTTGGGATCGTGTCAGTCCTTGTTGGAGCTGCTCTGCTAGGCTAAGCTAAGCTAGGCTAGGCCTGGAGCGACCCCACAAACACTTTATGGACTTAGACAAACAACCATAATAGTGTCCGTAGGGGTAATTTCCTGTCTTTTTGGTGGGGTTCTGGTCGGGTGCACTACTGGGGGGTTAACCCTGGTGGGGTAAGGTGTGTGTTTGAACTCGGTCAGGTGGTTTGTTTGTTGTGGACCCAGCCTTAGCAGGTTAGCTACATCTCAAGCTAATATAGCTAGCATCGGTCTATTCCTATCGTTAGCTTGTCAGACTGACTGAGACTTGGGGAGTGAAACGAGACCAGTGACCTGCAAGTACGTGGGTCTAATGGGCTGAAAGTGCGTGTTGACTGCGTGGGTAGTGGACTCAGCTGTGGAATGTTCGCATTTAATGGGATATTTAGTATTAAGTGGGGTCTTGTAAACCACCAATACCAGGAGCTTCGCGGAGTTTTCCGACGACCTGGGGTGTGCCGAGGACAGGTGAGGGCACGCGGAAGTGAGTGTCCAGCCCCGGGGTCAAAGTCCACCCCAGTGGGTCTTATCAGTGTGTATTTGTACCACTGTGTCTGAACTACCTACAGTCTGCTGACAGTGGAGCTGCGCAGTTTGGTGCATTTATGTGACCGTCGGTTTGGTATGACTTAACCAGACTGCTTTGAACTTTGGATGCTTGTTGTGTGCAGACCCGGTCCTGGTGAGTGTTTCATGTGTTTTCTTTTGGTGCGGGTAGAGGAGGAAGAGGAGGAGGAAGAGCAGCAGAACCTGTTGTGTGGGTCTGGATATGTGTGGGTGTGGTAAGGTGCTTCTGTATTCACACACACACACACACACACGTTCTCACCTTACACTTCCATAGTGGGTTCACAGGCTGGGTTTCCCATACAAACGTGGGTACTGTGCTTCATACAGGTGCTTGAAATCCTTGAAAATGCTAGGATTTCAATGTTGTCTTTTCAAGGTCTGAAAAGTGCTAGAAAGTGTCTGCAGATCGAATCGTGTGATGTGATTTTTCTTTTATTTATTTGCATCTTAACTCAAACCAAGACGTTTTGCAGATAGGCGTGTGCATTGACAAAAAAATCTGTCATTACCATACAAAGTACATCACAACATATATCATGATACTGGTAACATGATTTTTTTTGTCTTTTTGGATTATGTAGTTTAAATTATTGTTATTCCCTAGAGAAAAAAAAAAGATTTACAGCAGAAATATACACAGATACTAAACACCTTTTTGTTTGATCAGAACAGGATTGAATGCTTAACTTTAATATTTGTTCAGACTTGTATGTCAATGACCCATTGACTTTAATATTTATTCTACACATGTAAATGCAGTATTAACTTTAATAACAATATTTGCTCTGATTTATTTATCTTTCATATTAACTCAAACAAAGACTACTTATAGGTAGGGGTGTGCATTGTTAAAAAGTTGGCAGTATGATACAATATATCACAATATATGTCATGATACTGGTAACAAGACATTTTTGGGGTCTTTTTGTAAGAAAAAAAAATCCTGGAAGATTGAATTACAGCAGTAATGTACACAAATACTAAGTTATTTAATCGGAAGAGGATTTAATGTTATATATCATAAATTTTCCTCTGTACAATGGACTTTTTAAAACTATTTATTTATATAGCACCTTCAAAAACAGAGTTTACAAAGTGCTTTGACAGCTAAATCAGAAGGGCTCAACAGCAGAATAAAACAGAAAACAACACAACACAATAAAAGAGATAAGTACAGCAACACAAAAGCATGACTGATGTTGAATGCATCGTGGTAGACAGGGCAGAAATAACAGAACATGATGGTGTCAGATCTATGCAAATGAAGGAATGGAATAAAACAGCATCGTGTGTGTCAGCCAAACAGGGTGAAATTCAATTCAAACAATAAAAGATCTAAAAATTAATCAAAGGGATAAAGAGACCTCTCCAAAAAAAGTCAGTCTATAAAAATGTGTTTTGAGAAGTCATTTAAAATATGTTACGGATTCCACCCACATGCCTCATCTTGAAATGTAAATATATTTTGTGGACATAACAGTTTCAGAAGTTGCTAAAATGTTCATATTCGATGATAACATTCTTGTACAGTCCCAACAAAGGGCCTAACATCTTCCTCTCAGACACATAAAGTGCTTTTAGGATGCTTCAAATAAGCATTATTTAATAAGACAGCATTAAAGAATAATAATAAAACTGTAACAAAAACAAAAGTGAACCTCTGCCATATCTACATTTGTAAAAATACCCCAAAGCATCAGTACAGTACTTTTAAATATTGATGCTGTTTTGCGGAACTGATATTTTATTACACAGCCTATTTACAGAGGTGATACATTTGGGGGGAAAAAAATCCAACTTAATGTCATAAAGTTAATTCCCTGGTATTCTCAGGTGGACATTTGGATCTGAATCTGTGTCTGCAAAACCCCATAGGGCTACTTTGTCTTTGATCTGTGTTTGATTTTCAAACTTATTGCTGATATGGAACTTAATTTTAGATGTTCATGTCATAATACAATATATATGATTGTGAGACAATGATCCAGAGTATACGTTTCCTGTAGATAATGTGGATTTCACCCCAGTGATGAGGTGAACGTGAGCCTTAAAAGTGTTTGATTTTGACTTTTAAAGATGGATTCAGTCCTGGGATGAGATTATGTCCTTTTACTCTGGACGACACGAAAGTCACTGCATCACAATGACAGTCTGACAGAACTGACAGTGTGTGTGTGTGTGTGTGTGTGTGTGTGTGTGTGTGTGTGTGTGTGTGTCGGTCTGTTGTACTTGTGAATACCAGATGATGTGGTTTTATTTGGTGGATGATCAGCTGATGTCTGATCTTAGTTGTCATGTGGACATTGCAGACGTTCTCCTGTCTGTCCTTCTCCTGTTTGTCTTCCTCCTGTCTGTCCTTCCACCTGTCCTCCTCCTGTCTGTGCACTTCCTGTCTGCTCCTCATGTCTGAGTTGGACACAGTTAAAGTTGATATTGAAGTTAGTCTGAAGCTGCTGTTTGCTTCGAACAGTTTCATATGCTATGCAGAACGTCGACCAGCCTCATGCCCACAAACTGGACAAGTGTGTGTGTGTGTGTGTGTGTGTGTCCTGTCTTTGCTTAGTTCAGGGGTGCTCAGTCCTGGTCCTCGAGAGCTACTATCTTGTATGTTTTAGATGCACCCCTCTTCCAACTCACCTGACGGTCCTTATCAGGCTTCTGCAGAGCTTGATGAGAGGTTTATCATTTAAATCAGGTGTGTTGGAAGGGGGATACATCTAAAACATGCAGGGTAGTAGCTCTCGAGAACCAGAATTGAGCGTCCCTGGCTCTAGGGTTTGTTAGTTAGTTAGGGTTGAGGTTAGTTGTGTGGTGTATTTTGTGCAGCTCTATCATTTGTGAGGCTGTAATGACGGCCTTGCTCGGGCGTGTCTCTCCGACACAAGCCTGGGCTTTTCTTTCATTTGCTCCTCCTCCTCCCTGTCTCTGTTCGTCTGTCTTCCTCTCTTTGCCTCTAACGGTTCCACCTGCAGCCGCTGTTTTGATTTGAACTTGGTGTGTGTGCTGTTTCTTAATCACATGGTTAGACTTGGGGACATTCACACAGGTTGGAAAATCACCAGACAGATTTGATTTGAGGCCAGTTCCTACCAGTCTTCACTACTTTAGAACAGTTTCTACAGTTGTCAGGGTTACGGTTACCGAGTGACTGCACTGATTTATGGGTCCAATCCAGCCAGAGTCAACATTGGTGTCAAAAGTTAACGTTTCACCTGCCATTTATGTCGTAGGCTCTTTTTTTTTTTTTTAGCTTAAGAACTCTATTTGATGTATTTGTTTACAACATTTCGATATCACTTGTAGAAAAAAAGGTCACTCTGTTAAGTTATATGTGTGACAATATGTAAATGCACATTATCTGTTATTTGTTCAGACTCATATGTAAATTAACTATTAACTTTAACATTTGTTCAGGCTCATATGTAAATGAACTATTAACTTTAATATTAATAGTCCCAGTGTCACACAACGGGAATATAAGTTGTGTTTTTTTTTGTTTTTTTTTTTCACCTTAAATGGTATTTATGTCAGTTGTATCATGTGTGATGTGAAAGTACTGACTATTCATACATGTATTAAAAATGGACATCAGGTATTTAGTTACAGCACACACTCTATTGGACAATATGTGGCTCCATGTGGCAACTGCTGGATCGGGACCATTTAGTTTATTGACTCAAATATTTACGTTATCATCACATTATTGTAATTTATGTGACATCACTGTAGTTTTTTCTATTTGTGTAATTAATTCCGGTGAAGACAAAACTGAGATGATGATGATGATGATGATGACATTCGATCAAAGATTAGTTGGAAGTATAATTAACCGATATATGAAATTAATTTAATTTAATCAATGTGTTCCTTATTGAAAACAGAAAAATTGTTAAATCATAAAATGAAGTTGTACTAACACATGGGGAAAAAAATCTAACCTGTTTGCTCCTCGTAATACATTGATTATGTAATGCTTTTCCTTTTTTATTATTATTAGTCTATTATTATTATTATTATTATTATTATTATTATTATTAGCTCATCCGGGCTGGAGCTATTGCTGTTGCACTACGTCTGTCATCCGTCCGTCCGTCATCGTCTACAATTCACTAAAATCATTTCTCCTCCCACATTTTTTAACGGATTTCAATTCTGATTGATTCATTAGATAGATCAAAGCATTCGGCACAAAACATATCACTTTGTCAAAAATTACCTTTGTAAACAATTTGTTTACAACTTTGTTTATTTTTCCAGTTGCTGACTAAAATTGTTACACACCCCACAGTTCTCAACGGATTATATTTCCGATTATTAATTAAATTTCAATCAAGATCAAGAGAGTAATTGCCCCAATATTAGTTTCCACCAATAACCTCCTGCATAGCTAGTGATGCACCGATCAGCATTTTTTGGCCCCATCACTAAAAACTTGATCTGCCGATTGCCGATCACAGAAGGAATTTTAAATGTTCATACCTTTCATCTAAGTATGGATAGTTTCAGCCCTAGATGTAACTATTTGATAGTTACATCTAGGGCTGAAACTATCAAATATTTTTGTAATCGAGTATTCTTTTGATTTTTGATTTTACTTTTTTCATCGCGTAATCGGATGAATTCCATTTTAAAAAAAACCTTTAACTTTTGATGCATCATTGGTGAGTGTTCTATATGGATGAGTTATTCTAAATATTCATAATTATAAACATACAATGGAGCAAAACAAAGTAGTGAGAGAGACGAAAAATAAATGGTTTGAGGTTTGTTTTGTTTTTATTATGGTTTACAGTTCCATGAGTCAGTGTTGAAAATGGTCACTAGTAATTTATGTTATGTGATCAGTAATTTATGTTACAGATCAGGCTATTTTTAGGCAATATTGGCTGATTATGATTGACAGCCAATCGATCAGTGCAGCACTATGCGTAGCATTTAACAACTTTAACCACAGTAATGTGTCATTACCCAGTTACGTACTTTTGTTCAGTCAGATGTTTCTCCAGAAGAGCTTTGGGGGCTTCCTATACCATATTCCAACAGTTTTTGGCATTTGTTGATAAAAGCACACAGCCGCACTGTGGTATTGATTTTATGATCTATTGAATTCCTCCCTTTTGTTGATAACAAGACATCACAGCTGTGAGGCCCAGATAAGCACAGGGACATTGGCACTATTTTTTATTTATTTTTTTTGTAGTTGTAGGGTTAGGGTAGTATTTTGAATCATGCTTCATCTTCAGTTCACGTAAAACAGTTGATGACGTTTTTAAATCAGCCATGATATTGAAGAAACAAAATGTCTGTTTAATCCAGCATTAGCACTGGTAGTAATAATTTTACCATATAAACATATACATACGGTATTTATATTAGTTAAACATTTTGATTAATCATGTTTGAATATTAATTTCTAATCTAAATTAATAGTTTAATTTAGGATGAACAGATAGACTCAAGAAAGAAGTGAATATATCTGCACTTAACATGTTTAGCCAAGCTGGGTGACGCATTAGCCTAATGCTAGCAGAATGCCTGACTAATGTGTGCTTCACATCAATGTGATATTTTAGTTTGGACGTGTTATGGTGAAAAGAAAACTCCATCAAAACACGTATGTCCATTCACTGTTCTGTCTCAGGTTTCTTATACTAAAATTCCCCCCAAAAATACACTAAGAAACACAAAAATGCAGAGAAAAAGACATAAAACATGCTAAAAAAGCTCTTCTAAAATACAGAACATCAAAAAATATGATAAAATATCCCAAATATATGCAGAAATTTGAATATATATGCAATTTACATGTTTATTAGACACCTTCAACAGTTTCAACAAACTAAATAACTATTCAATTTAATTTTGTTAAAATCTTTAATCAGATTAATCATTATGATGGTTTAATCTGCATAACTGTTAATGTTGACACCTCTAGAAATGTTACATAGTTCTTAGCTCTACCTCTTCTGTATATTTGTGCAATGTTACATCCATGATAATTGTTGTAAATAATCTGATGTTGTATATTAAAGTCCTCTGCAAAGGTCTTGGGGGGGGGATTAAAATTCTGAGCAAGTACATGCCCCATTTAATATCTTTATTTGGGTGAAAATTGCATCATCCTCTCTACCCTAACTATTGCACAAAACATTCCCAAGACCTGGAGAAATCCTGCAGACGAACATGACATTTAACATTGTCTAGTAAAAGAGTGGTGTGAAAATGTTGAAGCTGTTCTACATTTTTGGATGTAGTAATTACTGTGTTAATAATGATGCTTAATAACTGTCTTTGCTTCATACTGCCCATTAGACTGTGTTGTGGTTTTACATGTATAATTGAGCTATAATTATATCATATTATTCCAAATAATTAGAGCTGATGTATTTGCAGTGGATGCTCCTCTCTGCTCTTTCACTTTATCATTCCTTCCTCACTAACAATAGTCGGTAGTTGTCCTGTAAATGGCACAGCTGGCCTTGTCCAGGTCCCTGAAAGAGAGGTGTATGTGGGTGTGTGTATGCGTGCGCACTTGCTCTTTTTCTGTACCCACACTGTTGGCCACATGGGAGGAGGAGGGATAGCAAAGGCAGTAGCGGTTGGATGCTGGCCAAGGCTAACACACACGACACTCTCAGGCCAAATCTGTGTGACCATTCAAATGAGGCTGAGTCAGCAAAGCACTTGGCCAGACCACAGCAGCATTTTACCACTGTTTCACTTCAGCTGTGTGTGTGTATGTGTGGATGTGTGTGTGCGCACATGCCACCCAGCCACAACCACCAGTGACTAAGTTGCTGAAATAGCAATGCTAACATCTGACAGTGAATAAATGCCAACCTTCCATGGGTGCACCAGATGTGGACTGTAGTGGACTGTACTAAATTGTAGTGGACTGTACTGGACTGTGGTGGACTGTACTAAATTGTACTGGACTGTGGTGGACTGTACTGGACTGTAGTGGATTGTACTAAATTGTGCTGGACTGTAGTGGACTATGGTGGACCGTACTAGGCTGTAGTGGACTGATCACTGGAGTGTAGTGGATCGTACTGGACTCTGATGTGTTTGTGCATGTGTTGTGCTTTAACTCAGGTCAGTAATTAGCTTTTGCTGTTTGAATCCTAACTGCTGTCGCATTAGCAGGTCTGATTTAGCGTCTGTGCTAATGGTCTTACAATAGCTTTAGTGTCAGTGTTAATGGCCTTACACTAGCTTAAAGGCTAATGCCTGAGTGGCAGTGGCTAAAGCCTTTTAAAACTGAGTATTTGTGTAACATAGATCTGTATCCTTATAGAGCCGCTCTGAGTCCAACTGCCTTTTCCAGACATATGAATGAACTGTAATATACAGAGGTGTGTTTAAACTCTAATAACTATCAGTATGACTGTGGTGAAGCTGACAGGAATGGACTCATCACCCTAAAGCAGCTTCACACTTACAGATAATTGGGCTGTTTTTGTAGATATGTAGTAGATATGTATTGCATTATTGTAAAAACTAAACTGATCTTTTATTTATTTTTTTAATCCACATGTTGAATTTAATTTTTTATTTGTTTTCTTTTAATAACACAAATATGGGTCATCCAGGCACAGAACATATAGCATAGCATCATGGACATAACATGACGGTATGGGGTATGGGGCTACATAATATGACAGAGAAAGGGTTGGTTGGTAAGTGAAACAACAGACTCAACATAAGCATGTCATACATAAAAATATATCAAAATTATTGCTTGGGAGGAAACAAAATTTTCTATTAAGGGATTCAATGTTACCATCGATTTTAAATCAGGTCCGAGGGGTAAGTCTGGCAGGAAAAGATGATTCTCCGATTTTTATGTGAATCGGACCAACCATTTCCGAGATATGGTCACCAATCAGCGATGTATTTTTTTTTTGCCATGGTCGCCATTATTCAAACTGTAATAATTTCTGAACTACTGGTCCAATTTTCATGAAATGTGTGTCATCAAATCTGGAATCAAATTCAACATCTGACCAAGTTTTCATGTAAGGACCTTGAAATCAAATATTTGACCTTGAATTTGACCTTGTGGATCACGGGACCTTGACATAAATTTTAGTCCATTTCATAGCCCTTCATAGTCTGCAAATAATACGCAAAAATCACAGGTGTAATATTTATTGTTAGAGCATTGACCTGAAATATATGTTAATCCAAGACTGGGCAAGTAAATAGTTATGTGAAAAGGTCATGCACACATCTATATTTCTTCCTCAGAATATACATCCTATTGTATTTCCTGAAATTCATGGAGTGAAAACTTATATTGTCAATTCTAATTTACATCTAATATTTTTCATAGAATAACTGAATCCTTGTCATCAGCTTCATCATACTAGAGGAGTTTCACTAAGAACTATTCGAGTAGAAGAACTTTACCCTTGTGTGGTCCTTCGGGTCAAAGAGACCCGGTGGCTCACAAATGTACCTTTTTATACGTACTGTAGGATGCCATTGCTTACTACTGAAAACAGTAATATATCCTTGGGGGGTGGGGTGATGAGTCTATGGAACTGAACTTGGGAATCTGGGTTTTTAAGAACCGATTGTAGGACACAGCCAGTGTGCCTTTTACAAAGGACCGCACAAGGGTTAAACTTCTTGCTAAGCGTAGCAAGTTTGATCGACAAAACCTTAAGATTCTATTCTCTACACCATGAGAAAGAATTTCCTCTAAAGTTTTCCATCCTGAAAAAGAAATGCTGTAATCCATTTCACTGCCATGCCAAATCTAGTCACTACGAGTTATAAACATCACAATTTTATGAGAGACTTCAAAATCCCCTAGAGGTCATTGTTCCTGGTGGGAAGGTATGCTGTGAGTGTGTCATAAAGTTAACATCAGACAACACAGAGTCTTCTGAGAACTAGGACAGGTTTAATGAAGTGGCAACTTACATGGCTGATGACGACCAACAGATAAGTCCACCAAAAAAGGAATGTGCCATAATTGATGTCAACTCTTCACTTGTTTGTTTGGATGAGACCCCATCAAACATGGTAAACTACCTGTATGTAGTAAGAAGAAAAAGGGTAAAAAAGACCCTTTAGTACCAGTAATACTATAATGTCTGTGTGTCTCCCACAATTATATCATTGGTTTGAAAAAAACCCCCAAAAACACTTCAACAGGAAAGCTTGTTTTTGCCGATGAACTCTGAAGATGGGATCCAAAGGAAAGGAATGCATAGAAATATAGATGTGTGCATCACCTTTTCACATAACTATTTACTTGCCCAATCTTGGTATATATTAACATATATTTCAGGTCACTGTATTTTTGAACTATCCTGTAGCTCTCACAAAAAATATTACACCTGTGATTTTTGCATATCGTTTGCAGACTATTATTTCCTTAAAAGGTTTCTGACAGAATGACACCTATTTCATGAAAATTGGACCAGTAGTTCAGAAATTATTGCAGTTTAAACTAATAATGGCGGCCACGGCAAAAATCGCTAAAATCTGCAGAATGTTGGCGACCATATCTTGGAAACGGTTGATCTGATTAACATAAAAATTGGATAATCAGATTTTCCTGCCAGACTTACCCTTGGGACAAAGTTTTAGGAAAATCCTAGGGGGTAAGGTTAAATTTGTCCAAAAAATTGTGTGATTTGACGTGAAATGACCATAAGCCATTTTGACAAGTTCTCTTCAAAAATATCTGATTGGTTCCATAGCTTGATTGTAATTCTTTCCATCACCTATATATTATAAATTATATCAATCCATTCATTCATTGTTGGTTTGACTTTCTGAAGCCATTTTCTGGTTAGAGCCTTGTAATTGTAATGATGTAAAAAAGTAAAGTTGCATTTTTTTTTTCAATGGATGGAAAAAAAAATACACATTTAAACAGGAAAATTCAAAAAGTATCCACAAATAAAGCCTTGAAAAGTGAGTTACTTTGTAGATAATGTGTTTGATCAGGTCACAGTACTCAATTTTGTTGCCGTAGCTGCACTAGACGCCCCTAGCAACAGCAGATCTAATGTGCTACCATAATAGTCCAGTTATTCTCAATTTAACTTTTGGCTAGATTTCCCTGAAACTCGCTAATGAGTCACGGTGAAGTATACAGTCAGAGGGCGGGCGTAACAAAGTTACGCTGCAATGATTTAGAGAGAAACAACCGGAAACAACCATAGAAGAAGAACAATAGGTGGTGATTTCTTCTTATCAAAGATCAGTGAAGAATGTGAGAAAGCATCAGCAGACTTTAAATTCTTTTTACAGAAACAACAACAGTCATTAAGCTCCATAATCCCCAATTTTGTTTCGTCATTCATAACCATCTCTGGACTTCTCTGTGAACTTTCCAGCGCTCTAACTGCGTCATCCTAAAGACTATGCTAATTGGTTGTAGTACCATCCTATTGCATACAGAGGGATTTGATAGACAACCTTTTAGCCCCGCCTCCCCTGACTATGAAGCAGGAAGAGACCCATACGTGTAATGAATGGGGATTCGTGCGGCTAGGCTACAATTTAGCAGGTATGGGCAGGAAATTGTGGAGGAAAAAAATGTCATAATTGAGATAAAGTCACAAAGTCACAACAATAAAAAAGATAATGAGATTAAAAATAGTTAAAATAGTTACAATTGTGAGATAAAAGATCACAATCATGAGATACGTCCTAATTATAATATAAAAAGTCAAACATTTTCAATGTTTTAACTTATTTTTCGTACTGTCAAATTTCTTTTAGTCAGGAGTATAAAGTACAGATAGTTCTGAACAAATGTAGGGAGTAAAAGTAAGATGTTTTCAGAAAAATCAATATTCACCTCAAGTACAGAAACCTAAAAAAAATCTGCTTAAGTACAGTAAGGAAGTACTTATACTTAGTTACTTTCCACCTCTAAAAGAGAGTGCCTTAAGATATCAAATTTGAATTATACATGCCAGAATTTAATAAAACCATATGAAAATGTATCTGTACACAATATTTCATAAAAGGATGTTGTATTGGAGCACACCTGGCACGAAACTGTCAAATGTCTGTTTTTTATGTTTGTTTGTTTGTGTATGTGTGGGTTCTGGGACAAATAAAGCAGCTTTTCAGAATCCTAAATCCTTCTGTGTGTCGTATTCCAGCGTTTCAGCCTAACCTGTCCAGAGTCTGACATGAGACCAAACCAAAAGCAGACAGATGACAGTGAACCAGGGCCTTATCACGACAGATTCCTCCCTTTGAGACAGGATATGACATGCTCAGTTACTCAGTGGAATGTATGACAATGCGGGTGTGTAAGTGTGTGTGTGTATGTGTGTGTGTGTGTGTTTTTCTACATAAATGCAGGAGAAAAAAGGAGGGCAGCATTCAAATCATCAAATCCTCAACACAGCTCAGTTTTCAGGTGCTTGAAATCCTTGAAAATGCTTGAATTTTAGTTTCAGTTTTTAAAAATGTTTACACCTCTTCACCTGAGACGTGACGTATTTATTCACTTTTAATTTTATCGTGGAGCCAAAGTTGCTCGGCGTCTGTTTGGCGTCTCTGCAGCTTTGAAGTTTTCATCCTGGATTATGTGACTCTTTTGTTCGTGGTGAATGTAATTTGTCGGATTAAACTCAGTACTGATGTTCCTCCTGGTCCAGTTTACAAATCTAGCAAGTTGCTGCTTGTCTTTCGTTGCTTTCCACAAAAAAGTATTCCCACACAACGGACATGTTGCATGATGTTTTGTTTCTATTTACGGAATCTGTGAAGCAGAACCACGCTGAAATCTTGTGTGAAAACTGGATTGGCCCAATCATGTGACTAAGCCCAGCCTGATCTTCTAAAAATGCCAGATCACTGGCTGATACCTGTCTGGCGATCAGATCGGGACACGCCTTCTGTCCTTACGGTGCTGTTGTCTACAATTTGGTCTTTGATGGATTCAGTCATTCTGGTTCAAATCCTCCCTCTCCGGTGTCGCTCAGTTTATTCAGCTCAAATCCTTCATGTCCCACCATTCCCCTATTATTTCAGATATGCCCCAGGGCTCTGTACTGGGTCCCTTCCTTTTTTTAATCATCTGCCTCCTTCCCCTTGGCAACATATTCCAAAAATATAATCTCAATTTTAGCTGTTATGCAGATGACACTCGGCTTTACCCAACCAGCCCCTCCTTCTCACCCCCTCAGATCTTGCTCTTCCCTTCTCCTCACTCTTCCCTCTGTGTCTCACCTCCATTCAGTTGCTCTGCCCCCCAACCATTCTCGAACTCCTGCCACCAGAGCCCGGAAATATTCCCTCACTCCCTCTCTTCAAATCCAACCTCAAAACCCATTAGTTTTTAGGACCGTTTTCTCTATGTGATCCCAGTTGCACACTGTAAAAAGAAAATATTCTGGACCATTTGAGTTTTAATTAATGTATTGGGGGAAAATATACTCAATTGTGTCTTTGATTTTGTTGCAATTATTTAATTACATTTTAAATACAAATATTTGGAATAAAGTCTACTCATTGCAATTAAATAAAACATAAGCATTCTATGTATTTAATAAAAAAAAAACAGAAAATATTGAGTGAATTCAAACAATGTAATTGGGTCATTTTGAAGTGAAAAACACTTCCTGCCAAAGTGCTTTTTAAAAAAAAAAAAAAAAAATCCCATCCTCTTCCCCATTGCTCATTCTGCACAATTCTACCTGATGGGGAAAGGTAATGAAACGTATTTAGTTTTCACTGGGCTGGTGCGCTAAGAAATTATTTAGGGCCTTTGTGAATATCATAACAAAGCAGTCAGAGAGTCATTGCTCAAAATCTAATGGGTTCTTCCTCGACCCATTATCTGTCATTCCTGAGAGTTTCAGTAAAATCCATCCAGAACTTTTTGCGTAATCATGCTGATAGACAGACAGACAAACAAACAAATGGACTCAAATTTAATACTTCCTTAGCGAAGGCAAATATATAAAGGCATACTACTATTAAGAGCTTCAATTAATTAATAACATTTAATTGCAATTAAACAGTGCAATTTCCTTATTGGTATTGATTGTAACACATTTCCTTAATTTTATTGAGTACAAAGGGTCTTTTTTTTCAGTGCACTGCCCAATTTTTAACCTCCCCTTTTGCTTTTTACTCTGTTTTGTTTCCTGTTTCTTGTACATTGTCCTTGAGTGCCCACAAAAGTGCCTATGAATAAACTGTATTATTTTTATACTGTAGTAGTTGCAGTGATGCTGTTGAGCTGCTTCTCTGTCTTTTCTCAGTGCTTTGTCTAATGGTTGAAACTCTTCTGTGTTGGTTCTTCTGAAGGCTGCAGCTCATACCCTGCTTTGTGTGTGTGTGTCCCTGCTGTGGTGAACGTCCCCACCCCATTAACACCCCGTTTAAAGTGGGTAAAAGCTGCTTCTTCAGGGGGCCATGTACCTGCACCCCCTCCCTTTTTCCCATCTTTCCCTTCTTCACTTTCACTCCGTCTACAGTGAATGTGCTAACAAGCTCTGCAGCTGAGAAACAGGCTGTGATTTCATTTGGTCGTGTATCTCACTTTCTTTCTATTTTCAACCCCGTACACGAGAAGGTGAAGAAAGGAACCGTCAAAGAAGAGGTGTCTGTGTACGTCTCTGCTTTGGGTGGATTCATGTTGGATCATCACCTTTTTCCATTACTTCTCTGACGTCATGTCTGCTGGGCTTTTGGAGTCACATGAACTTTGATCTTCTTCACTTTATTCCTTTACGGTTCCTCCTTTACCCCCAGTGTCAGCCTTTTGAAGGTTTTCACAGAGTGGACCTGGTTGTGACCCACTGATCCTTATGGACCTGGGTAGGACCTGTTAATCTTTATTTTGGACCTGGGTGGGACCCATTGATCCTCATGGACCTGGGTGGGACTGGCTGATCCTGATGTACTTGGGTGGGACCTGCTGATCCTAATGGTCTTGGGTGGGACCCGCTGATCCTCATGGTCTTGGGTGGGATCCGCTGATCCTCATGGTCCTGTCCCTGTTGGTGATGGTTCTGTCCATCTGTTGAATTTAACTCTGGTGTTGGTTCAATCCTTCTGTTTTCTGCTGTTCTTTCCTGTCCTGGCTCCCCTGAACCCCTCCCCTCCCGTTGCCTCCCCTCCCCTCCTGTCCTCCCGTCTCCTCCTGTGCCCTCTTGTCCCCACCTCTCCCCTCCCTTCTTGTCTCCCCCTCCTCCCTTCCCCTCCATCCCCTGCTCTCAGTGTGTGAATGGAACAGTGTGCGAGTACGGCCTCCTTGCTGGCCTCGGTGCGGGAGCAGGAAAGGCAGTTTGAGATGCTGAGTCGAGCTCTGGAGGAGGAGCGGAGGTCATGTGCCGGCACCCTGCCCCGCCCCCTCCCCAACATGCAGGTAACGCAGAACAAAAATCCTCACTCCACCTCCTCTGTTCCATCCATCCATCCATCCATCCATCTATCCATCCCACCCCCCTCATGCACCGTCTCCAACAACCAGTCCTGATATAGAGGCATCTCCATGGTTACCCACATCCCATCCGTGTTGATTTGCTAAACACATTTTTGGTGACCTTGACCTTTGACCTACATTCACAAAAATTCCGTGGGATCTATTCTTGACCACCTCACACCTTTCCTGATAATTTCATTGAAATTGGTTCAGTGGTTTTTGTGTAAAGTTGCTGATAAATAATCAATAAAAAAAAAAAAGATATCCTGGCCTCCCCATTGGAGGGCAGGGTAAGGAAAGGCCTGTTTCTGGAGTATGATGTATATTTTTGCATGTTTTTTTTTTTTTTTTTTTTTTTTGTAAGTACAGTTTTTATTTAACCCATAAACACCCAGTGTGACATTTGTGTCAGTTCCCCAATAAATTGTTGTCTACATTTAATCCTCCTTAAGTGGTTTATGACTATTTATTTTAATATTATCTTCTGTAGTTGGTGTCTTTTTCTATGAAAGGCAGGTATTTTCCAACATTTAATTCAGTGATCATGTAGATGTTCATAACCACTGGATAATGCTGAGGATTATCATATCAAACATAGACAAAGCTGAAGAAAAGGTGAATATTTCAGTAAAATATATCCCATCTTCTGTCATTGATATTGATCCAACTCCATGGGTTTTAATGGTGAATTGATGTTGCAGAAGATGGCAGTGTTTCCATGGTAACTACAGTGCCTCTGAACGGCCAAATGTGGTCGTATCTAATGGCCGTGAAAATACCACAAACTGTATTTTACACCAATTATTTCTATGTATTAATAGAATTAGTGGATCAGTGGGTATTAAATCGTTTAGACTAACAGATGGTTTTTGTTGACAGTGGATGTTTTGGGTCTTTATAGGTTAAAAACACTTAGTAACAGCTCTCAGTGATGCGTCATGTAGAAAATAGACGGGAAAATGCACATCAAGAGACACATTTTCCTAGGCTTAAGGTAGGTAAAAAGAAATAAGTAAATAAAATAATAATACATATTCACATACAAATAGATTTTACAAATACCAATAATACGGCAGTAATAATGAGGTAGACAAACATCTCTTAAGTCGAGCCTTGCAGTCATGTTTTTAGTCAGAAGTGAAATGATCTTACATGTTTTTTATACTGTTTGTACTTAAGTTGTGACACAAGAATAAATAATGCACTTGGTTTCCATGGCCCTTGTGAAAAACACATTATAAAATAGTTGCAATTAGAATGGACAATATCAGAATATGCTGTGTTACCAACCATATAACTTTAATTCTACATTTGTAGACTGCCTGCTTAGTGCTGCTGAATCCAGATATCATGGTATACACAGTGGAACTCTCTAAGGGGCAGCAGCTTTTTAAATTAAATTAAATCATATTTTATTTTAAGTGCAGTTTGGGGAAAAAATGTGAAACCATCCAAATCTTTCAAAATGCTCTGATGTACTGGTTTTGTCCTTGTGCTCAGCACTAATCTTATCCATTCATTAATCCACTTTAACAACCCTGTGTTTGTGTTGAGTGTCAGTGACGTCTGCATGTTCACCAGCGTCCACAATGTCCACCCTGTCGTCTGTGATCTGTGATCTCAGAATACATTTTTCATGCCCGTTTGTAAACTGAATTATATTGTATTTTGGTTTTATCTCCACAGTCAATTTGTTCCACAGTTTGACTCGGTATACAGAGTAAACCGACATAAATTACAGTCAGCATTAGATATACCCACTTGAACTCCCCCGATGTTTATGGAGGACCAACCTTACTATATTGAAATATATATATATATATATATATATATATATATATATATATAATTCTATATCTGTACCGTTTATTTACTCTGTCTATTTTTGTTTCTTTCATTTTTTTAAATTCCTGCATTTATTTCTACTTTGTTTATTTACATTTACTTTTATCTTTCTTTTTTTATTTCTATATTTTATATTCATCTGACATTAATAATTTTTTAATAGGGAGAAAATACAATTTATGGAAGTTTGGGCATAAACTAAAAACAGTAGTCTCATACATCACTGTTTCTAAAATGGTGTTTTTGTGGACTTTTGGGGAAAAAAATATTATATGTTCCCGTTTCTCCAGGGAAAACTGTCCTCACTTCCATGTTTTATGGGTCTATCCAGTTATGTGTTGGTTACCTACTTCAGTCTGGATGATTACCTCATACGTACACATCTGCCCACGCTTGTTCATTTTTTGATTTCCTTATTGACACACACACACACACCCTTACGTGCACACACCTGTGGCTCAGAGAAAACCTTTGAAACAGGTTGTCATAAAGCTACAGACTCGGTCATTTACTGACTGTCACTCTTGGACTTTGCTCTCTGGTGTATGGACACGAGTGATCGACCCATATGGTTTTTTTGTGGCTGATACTGATGGGTTTTTTTTTTTTTTCTTCATCAACCTTGGCTGATCACAGATACAGGCCAATGATATTTGGAGCTGACACGGTTTATATATATATATATATATATATATATATTTATATATATATATATATATATATATATATATATATATTTATTTTTTTCCCCCTCTGTTAAATGAAAACAAATGTCAGAAAAATCTTTAATATACAATTAAAAATAGAAATAGTGATAGTTACAAATACATATGAACAAATGTACACCTATGTTTTCTTTTTTTCTCTTCTTTTTATTTTTATTTTTTGTCTCCTTCCTGTTCTTTTTTTTTCCTTTTTTCTCTTTTTACATTTTTTCCTTCCCTTTTCTCTCCTTTTTTGTTTTCTCCCCCTCCTATTCTCTTCTTTTTTTCTTTTTTTTTGGCTTTTTTGTTTTTTTCCTCCCCAACTCTTTTTCTCTTCTTTTTTCATTCCTTTTCACTCCTTTTTTTCCCCTCCCTCTATCCTTTTTCCCCCCTCTTTTTCCTTTTTTGTTGTTTCCCCCTTTTTTCTTTTTCCCTTTTTAACTTTTTTCTTCCTTTTTCCTCTTTTTAAATCATAGCAGAGAAAAAAATAGCATATTGACCAGTGCAACAGACCCTGTAAATATTGGCCTAATATACAGGCCTATCATGAATGGACACCCATTCATAGGGACATCCTGTCATCTAAGGACATGTTGGCGACTCAGAAGTGGAAGTGTTGGTGTGTGTTTGCGCTGGACATAATGTGGGCGGGGCTTGTTCTTATCTGTGTGTGTTTACATAGCCCAGAGGCTTGGACATGCCTCTGCCACTTTGCTCTGTACCCACAGGTTCGCACATGCTCACATTGACACCACAGCTCCACACAAACACACACTTCTACCTGCCTTTCATCTTCTACGTCTGTCCTCGATTTGTCCCAACACTCTTTTTATTTTCACCAAGTTATTTATGTTTTCCAGACTGAAATAAAACCACATTTCTGTCAGTTTCATTCTCACTGGCTGTGAACCAATCCCAGCCCTCAGTGCTCCCGCCTTCCCATCAGTACTTGTACAGATGGTTTTACAGACTCACAGCTCCCCCTGTGGCTGGAATGGTAACTGCACCACACCCATCCGTCCTCCAGGTGAAGGCGGACGGTGTCGATGCAGACGAACCCAGCTGTTTCACTCTCCACCTGTGTCTGCGTTTACGGGCTGTTGTTTATTTCATTCCTTACCTTCTTCCGTCCTATGTGTTCCATCCCATCGTTCATTCACTCATTCGCTGGATGCATGTTTCATGAACTCGCCTGTGTCTTGGTGTTTTCTTTTGTGGATTGAGGAAGTGAAGTCTTTAAATGTCTTCTGCGGTTGTGCCGTTCTGCTGTGTCTGTCAAAGCACTTTGTAAACTTTGATTTTTAAAGGTGCTATATGATAAAGTTATTCTAATGTGTTTTTAAGGGTGTAACAGTACACTTGTTTGTAGTGAACAGTTGGCGTTTAGTTGTGTTGTTTTTGACACCCTCTATATCTGGTAATGTGTCAAATAAAATGTCATCATTCAAAGCATTTAGAGCAACATAGGCCTGGAAGATAAACTGAAAATTTACTGTTAGCAAAATTTACTATGATAATTGATGTCATTTTGCTCAAGTTGGAAAATTAGGTGTTTTAATAAAAAAAGAAGTCCTTTTTTTTGTCTAATTTGACTGTGTGTGAGGTTGCACTTTGTTCATTCCCCTTTAAGACGGTATGGAGTGGGTGTGTAGTTGCATAACTTCTCCCTACTTGAATATTATTATTATTATTATTATTAATTTCCATTCCACTGTATTTCAGACTAGTTCCTAGTTCTGCATGTAACCTTTTTTTCCCACTACCTGGGGAATATTCACCTGTTCTTTTGTCAATATGCAAATAATTAGAAAATAAAAAATATAATAAAACATCAGGTCCATATAAAGTGGTGTAAGTTAACACTAATCCAAAAAACTGGAACACTTTTCTGATTATTATTGAACGCAAGTTACTTTTCGTGCTTCAGATAACTTCAAATAAATAAAATGCATGCATCAATCACAGTGCTTTAAGTTAACACATCAAAAAGGAAACTAGCATAAACAAATAGTAAATTTACAGATTAAAAATTAAATGAATTACATTTTTTTTTAAATAATGCGCTAGATATGACTGTTAATTTGACATCCCTGTTCAGAATATTTAGCATTTTTGTGTCAAATTTCAAAACATTAAATTGTCTCCTTCTCTGTACTGAAAACATATCAAACTGAAGACACGTGTACTGTTCCACCCCGAATATTTGTTGAAGTTACTGTAATGGCTCCAGTGTTAGATCAAGAGGATCTAAATCTGCCAAGTGGAATGATGTTTTCATTTCTGCACAATAATAATTTGGACTGCTTCTACTGGCTCCATGGCAGAGCTGTGCTCCTGTATTTGCTGGCTGTCCCTTATGTAGATGTCCTTTCCTGTTTAGAACGGCCGAGTTCCTTGTGATGCAGACCTAGAGAGACTGACACTAAGTGAGGGTTACATTAACGGAACACATCACGTAAGTCGTCATCTCTGTTTTACATTTAACAGCCCTATTTTTTTTTTACAGATAGGTGTGGTTTTAGTCAGTTCTGGTATATGTAGAATTTGATGTCTGTTTTAAAATTCAACATGGACTTTTTTTTTTTTTTTTTTTTGTAAAAATCAGGCTAGTTTTCAGTACTGTGATGCCCAAGTTTCCACATCCACTTTAGTGTCAAAATATGCTATATAGAGTGTATTTATGGTGCATATTCACCACAAATATAACAAAAGTTTTCAGGATCATTATTGCAGCAACAATGAAATGAAGATAACATCACATCTTGAGGGTAAAAAAAATCAGAGGGTAGAATGCAGGACTAGAAAAGTTGCTTATCTTATGTTCCATTATATATTCCATTATGTTCAAATAAATACTGAAAATATAGATCAAATACATAACTGCATGAACAGAAATTCAAAATTTTCTCAAATTCTACCTGTATAAGGCTAAAAAATAATTGAAGTTCTTATCACATATATCACCAGTGTAACAAGTGGTGCCCGGCACAACAAACCCCGCCCCCCTTTCACACATTTGACCTGATTTTCCCTATCGTTTATCATTGTGAAAACACATTTTTCGTGACCTTTGACCTACATTCACCAAAATCTAATAGGATCTATTCTGGACCACCTTGTACCTTTCCTGAAAAGTTGATTAAAATCAGTCCAGTAGTTTTTGCGTAAAGCTGCTGACAAATAGACAAACACACAAATCTGGGGGTGCTGGTAAAAATAATTGTTGTACAGTGTTATTGTCCATTTGAAGCAGACTTAGGCTTTAGTTTCTGTTGAAGCCTTCATTTAACTATTAACACGGTTTAACATTGACTTAAATAAGGATAAAATAATTTTGAATGGTGTTTATTGGTATCGGTTACAAGCAGCAGGAAGTTTTCAGTTATTGGTATGGGTCTAAAGTTCATTTGTCCATATGTGTGCAGTACAGGATGGATCCGGGCCAGGTGGTTCAGGAGACCTACACAGTGGAAGAGGATCCACAGGAGACGCTACCTGTCGTCTCCGTAGAAACCACCGACGATGGAACAACGCGGCGCACAGAAACCACGGTAACAAAGATGGAGATACTGAGGTCTGAGTGAGTCCATGTCCTTGTAATATTTGACAGACCCCTGCTCACCTGGCCTTACAGGTAAAGAAGGTGGTGAAGACCACCACCACCCGCACAGTCATCCCATCTGTGTCCGACACACTGTCCATGGATGGTGGAGGCTCAGTGACGGGGATGGGAGGGTACACCACACCCATGGACCGGGTCTATAGGCCGCCGCCTGGAGGAGGCGTGCCCATGGACTACCCCACCCACACCGTGCCACGTAATTATCACTACGGACCCCCAGTGGGCTACGATGACTACCGAGGTGGACCCCCAACTGAAACCTACGCAAGCCTTACCCGGGGCGCTCGCATGGACGATCGCTACAGGTACCAGCTTTCTACTTGAGTTTTTATTTTTTCTTTGTCATTGGAATTAAGGGACGATTATTACTCCACCCCCCTGCAGGGGAGGCAAGGGCTATTGTTTTGGGATTTCTTTGTTGGTTTGTTGGTCTGTCGGTCACCTACTTGAGGTACAAACTACTGGATCAATTTCCATGACATTTTTAGGAGCGGTGTGAGGTCGTCCAAAATAGATCCCATTAAATTTTGATGAATCTTCGAATTTGTCCTTCAAGGCAAAAAGTGAGTGAGAGCAAAAATAAGTTATATGTACAACTGAGTATCCAGGAATTTAAAGGAAAGTCCAGATCTCTGATCACTGTGAAAACATATTTTTGCTGATCTTGAACTTTGACCTACATTGAGCAAAATTTAATATGATCTATTCTGGACCACCTCATACCTTTTACCGAAAATTTCATGTCAGCCCTGCGATGAACTGATAACTTGTCCAGGGTGTACCCTGCTGGGTGTACCCCGTAGCTGGAATAGGCCCCCAGTCACCCTAGTGAGGGTAAGGCGTGTTTAGAAGATGAATGATGAGATGAGTATTCTGAACTACCTTGCACTTTTACTGAAAATTTCATGGAAATTAGTCCAGGAGTTTTTATGTGAAGTTGCTGACAAACAAACCAAAAACAATGGGGTAAGATGTTAAATACCTGCTCAGCCACTACTCCTACCAGTCCATGTAAATAATTGCTGTAAGATGCAGTTTATTATGTTTTCATGGTCATCAGATATGACCCATTTGGACATTCAGAGGCTCTGTCATGAATGTAAATGGATTGCACTTATATAGCGCTTTTCCACCTTTATGGCTCAAAGTGCTTTACATTAGCCTCACATTCACCCATTCACACACACACACACACACACACACACACACACACACACACACACACACACACACACACACACACACACTCATACACCAGTAGGCTTAGGTCTGGGAGCCTAAGTCAGGGTTCAGGTCACTTCGACATGTGCACAGCCAGAGCCGGGACGCAAACCGCCAACCCTTCAGTCATTGGACGACCCACTCTACCAACTGAGCTACAGCCGCCGAATGTGGAAACACTGTCATCTTCTACAACATTGATTCACCAGTAAAACCAATGTAGTTGGATCAATGACAGTAGATGGAGATGGTTGTTTTATGTTGTGTTAATAATAAATATAATTTAATAAGTCAGTTTTTTTTCCAGTTTTGTCTGTTTCTGATACAATAACCTGCAACTTTACTTTGAGGTTTAATAAACATCTACACGACCGGTCAATTTAAGATAGGAAATTACCCAATTTTTCACTTAAAATGTAAAATACAGAGCATAAGATTTGAAGAAATGGTGAGAAATCACTTATGAAAGGTTAAAAGTATAGGAAAATTCCTTTGGGTACTGCCACAAAAGTAGCATGGGGTCTTTGGTTTAAGATGGGGTGTGTGTGTCTGTCTTTTGGGGGGGGGGGGTGCACAAACCTCCAAATATTTCCTTGGGTTTCATTACCTCATCCTTTTCTCCTCTGCCCTCCTAGACCCATCCATCCAGATGGATACAGAACCCTGGATCCCAGCTACAGAGCCCCCAGCAGGAACCAGCTTGACCCCTACGCTGCTCAGCCCCAGGTGTGTTCACCAGTGTGCGGGACTTTGCTTTGGTTCTTTGATGAGCACAGTGGTGAAGGTGGCGTTCACTAACCCTGCCCTTGTTGTGAGTAGGTGGGCCGTATGGGAAGTGCCCTAGAGCTGTCGTCCATGCAGAGGTTTGTCCCCGAGCCTTACGGTCTGGAGGACGATCAACGCAGCATGGGCTACGATGAGCCCGACTACGGCATGGGACACCCCATGCACTACAGCACAGTGCCCCGCAACCACCACCCCTTCCCCCACGGACCCCCCCGCAGGGCTGGGTATGTTCAGACTTTGGGGACAATAGTCACTTCTCTTTGTTTCACCTCATAATGTCATAATTTCACCCTATTATGTAATACTTTCACCTGTAATGTCATCATGTCACCCTATAATGTCATAATTTCAACCTATGTCACATTCCAAAAAAAGAATGAATGCCAAATTTATCTGAAAAATAATGTTGCATAATGCTACTTCCAATCAAGGTAATTATTTAATGTAAAAACCCTAAAACCTTTACTTTCCTAGGTCTCAGGAGGATATATGAATCGAAATATAACCATCAAATATTATAAAAGGGGGAAAAAATTACACACCCACACAAAACAGAAAAAAATAATACTTTACATGTTTTTTAAAATGCAATCTTAGTTTAAATATTTGTTATATATTCTATGACCCATTAGGGTAAAAGCTTGCATTGGCTAAGAGGGAAGGGTGGAAGTGGGTGGAACAGCATTTTAGTGAGGATTTAACTGTTTTATTGAGGTTTTAATTGTATTTCTGGGCTGAATTCTTGTAAATAATTGTACATAATAGTAATAGTGCTGTTTTACTGCATTTAAAAAAAAAATTATACCATTAATTGATGAATAACTAGAAATAAGTAAAAATAAGAAGCTGGAACAAAGAGACAGAATGATCTAGACAAACAAAAATGTCTGAGCACAAGTAAAATAGTGTGAAGTCTACTTCTATAATCTCATAAAATGTCATTATAAATATTTCTAATTGTTTTTTCATAGTAAATTTAGTTTAAGAAAAATCAAGCCAGTTATATTTTCACTATAACACAGTTTTAAACACTTGTTATGTATAATAATTAATTTACCTATATTGAAAATTAGGTTCTTCCTGAAAAAAAGGTAAAAAAAATGGGCAAAGATGACATTTTCTGATACTGTTATTGCACAAATGACAAAAAGAAATCTAGACGGCCTGTTAAAATGGCAGTCATTAAAGGGTTAAAGGAAGAGTAAATGTGTGTGTTCAAAGCAGTTGTGTCCCACCCCCACCTAACCCCACCCTCCCCCTCCTCAGGAGCTATGAGGGCACCTTGGACGGGGACATGAGCGGTCCAGGGGACATGTACTACTGGGGGGGCGCTCCGTTGGCCCAGGGGGAGCGGGGGAGCATGGCGTCTTTGGACAGCACTCTACGGAAACCTCCAGGTCCGGGCGGGTGGCGCCAGCCCGAGCTGCCGGAGGTCATCGCCATGCTCAACTACAGACTGGACCCAGTCCGGAGCAACGCCGCCGCATACCTGCAGCATCTGACTTATAAGAACGACAAAGTAAGGGACGACCACGGTACCGAGCACACATGAGAACACAGTCCATAAAATCTGAGTCAGAGGCTGTGAATGTTTGAGGTGTTGGTTATTGTTTAACTGAAGGTGTTCAGGAAGTGGAACTGTGTCAGAATTCAGTGCCAAGTCACTACAGAGGTCAGGATTTTCACTGTTTAAACACTTTCCCGCTGAACTGTTCACCTGGATCATTTTTTTATTTATTTCAAACATGCAAAGAAACAAATAAAACAAGGCAAAACAAGTATTCAGTGAATGCCGAATCTCGCCCCTATTCTGTGCCAACCTCAAGTTTTTATGACAATCCATTCTTAGAGCCAATAATGTGATTTTGAACTTTCTGCTATATGTGACTTTGACCTTTTGCAATATCGATAATTTCGTTATATGTATATATGCATCAGTGTGTTTAATATTATAATAATATGTCCATTATTGATTAAGTTATAGTGTGATATGTCTATGCTTCACACACAAACGATGTTATAGAAGTGAATTTTGTGACATGTCACCTTTGACCTCCAGAGATCTCAAAAACTATTGCTTATAGGTGATAATTATTTCTTGATTCTGCGTCGTTTGTTACGAATTTGAAAGTTCTTTCACCTTCCGTTCTTGAGATATAACCGATAATGTGATTTTAATCTTTTAGTTCATTTTGACCTTGACCTTTGACCTTTCCTCAAATGGATCATTGCAGCTGATGTGCATTCGCTATATGTACATACCCATGTAAATTCATGTTGATATCTCAAGTACTCATTGAGTTATAGCATGATATGTCTCTGCAGACACACACACACACACACACACACACACACAAATACACACACACACACACACACACACACACACTGATTACAATAATCTCTCCCAACCAATGTTGGGCAAGATTAATAAGATTCAATTCAATTGTTCATTGTATAATGGTCCATTCAAATGAATGAAATGGTGAGGGTAAGGGGGGGGGTTAAAAGAGCAGCCTCAGCTTTAGCCACCTCGGCTCGTATCTTGCTTTAGTCCCTGGTGTGATGACAATAGACACGTATAAACAATACATTACAACACATTATTTAAGACAGTTGAGATAGATAAGAGACAGGATAAATCAATGAAGATAAAAAGATGAGAGAACAGTGAAACATCAGTACAATTGTACAGAGATAATACATACAATATAATCACACACAATTTATCAGTGCATAGACAGGGAAGTAAACATATCACATATGGACAGAGAAGTTTTATGACCAAGATAAGTAAATATTAGTGTGTACAGGTGTAACTGTCTGCCAAAAATATTTTTTAATCTAATTGTAGAAGTGGAATGTGTATGTTTAAGGGGGGTGAATTGCAGTTTTGTGTTGTTTTAACAGAATAAGCTTGTTTACATTTTTATTCCTGTTTAATTCAGAATAAAGGTTAATTTTTTCTTTCAAATGATCTTGTAAACACCTAATTCCAGTTGCAAATGACTATTCCAAATCAAACTAATTCTGACTAAAGTCGCTGGTTTGTTCCACACTTAATTCTGAATTTTATAATTCCTCTGACATGGAAACAGTTAATTCCTCTTAAACATTATTCCCTGTCACATGCTCCTGGTCTTATCGCAATGACACACATATTTAGTGTTGATGATGCACATATTCTGCGCTGCCGGCATTAGTATGTTGATTTGGTCGAGCCGCTGTTTTGTAATTATGACAAAACTAAATGCAAAAATTGCTTATAGTTTCTGGCATTCCATGTTGCTAGTTGAAATGAAAGCAACACAGGAAGTGGAATCATTTTCTTCCAGTAGACATCCAGATGTTAAGTAGGTGTTCTGTCCAATTAGAACCCTCTGTACCTGCACCTCTTAAAGCTCAACTAACTAAACTGGAATATGCCCATTTTCCATATTTTTTCCATATTTCCGTGAAGGAAATAGCTTTAATTGTGAATTATTTTATTCAGAATAAACCTCTGACATAATCCTAATATTATCACCAGAGATGATCATATTTTGCATAATATGACATTGTCTTTCAGTGATAAAAAAAAAGGAACATTCAAATTAAAAGAATCTATCTTCTTAGAACTTGATTTTGTGTTGCAGGTGAAGGCCGAGGTGCGTCGTCTGAAAGGCATTCCAGCTCTGGTGTGCATGTTGGACAACCCCAACCGAGAGGTCAGTCTGTTTACTCTGCTCTGTGTGTTTAACGAAGGGAAGGCCATGTATTCTGTGTTTCCACTCGTACCCGCTCTGCTCAGCTGGAATTGACTCAGCAGCGTTTCCATTATAGGATAGTGCTGACTTTACAGCACCTGGTTGTCATAGTGATGATACTGACTTTGCAGTACCTGAATATCATAGTGATAGTACTGACTTTACTGTACTTGGTTGTCATAGCGATAGTACTGACTTTACTGTACTTGGTTGTCATAGTGATAGTACTGACATTACTGTACTTGGTTGTCATAGTGATAGTACTGACATAACTGTACTTGGTTGTCATAGTGATAGTACTGACTTTACTGTACTTGGTTGTCATAGCGATGTGACACTTCTGTGTCGTCTGTTCAGGGAATTGTTGCTAAACTCGCTCGTTTTGTGTTGTCCCGTCTGATTTTTTATTTTTTTTTTAATGTAGTCCACCACAGACTGAGCCTCCTGGACTGACTATGGCATAGTATTATGGGCTGTCATTATGTAGATTAATGTACCATTATATTTACTGTCAACTTCCACATCTGTTTTGTAAAAATGAGCGGACTCACATAGACAACTGTCTATAAGCCCCAGATCCACCCATCCTCTGCATTCCAGGACCTCCCACTTTACAAATTAAGCCATGGGGGGAGGGGTAAGTGGGCGGGGCCAAGGGGGGTCAACTGGGATCGGACCTAACTCCAACACCACTCATACCCAATGAAAGGGAAACAGAAATAAGTGAAATCTGCCTGACGGTTGGGCTCCACTTTGCAGCTAAATCCGGTTTGAGCCCAAACAGACTGGTGGTTTTCCTCAGACTCCCTGTCATTGAGCTCATGCTGTGGCCGCAGCGTTCTGCTGATGTTTGTATGAGTTTTACCAGACAAACCACATCAGGCATTCCACAGCAAAGGAGCAGTGTCTTGATTGGATGGTTGGTGCTATTCGGTCAGTGACAGGGTTGAAGTCTGAGCAGGGAAACGGGTCAGACAGCAGCTGCACCAAAGTTAGAACCATTCAGTATTCCCTTATTTTATACAGTTCAGAGTGTTATGGAGAAGTGGTGGTTCTGTTCAGTTCTGTTCTGTTTGGTTATGTGCTGCACAGGTTTAGGTTGTTTTGAGCAGTGATACACCTGATATTTAATTTTTTTTTTTCTTGTACCAGTATTCGTCTGTTGCATTGGCCGATATGCTCTTTAGTCCCTGCAGTTATTTACTGACAGGCGAAGGAAAAAGAGGGAAAAAAAGAAGAGAAAAAAAGAAAATGGGAAATTAACAAAAAAAAGGGGGAAGAAAAAAAAAAGAAAATGGACCATGAAAAAGAAAGGAGAGAAAATAAAAAAAGAAAAGAAAAAAGGGGGAGAAAGAAAACAAGGAAAAAAGAAGAGAAAACGACAAAAGTAACAAAAAAGGGGAAAATAGAAAAGAAGTGAATAAAGGTGTTGGTTTCTTTAGATTTATTAGTTTAACTATAACTATTTACATTTTCTGATTGTAATTAAAGTAAGTAAGTTAAAGTAATTAGTTAAAGTAAGTAAGTAAGTAAGTTTTCCTACATTTGTTTTTTCTTTGATAGACAAAAATGTTTTAATATTATATCGGGGTGGGGGGGGGTCCTTTTCTTCTTTTTGCATTTTAAAATTCTACTTAAAACCTTCTTGGGATCCAACAGTGGAAAATATAAATGCGAATAATTTACCACCTGATAACACCTATTATTGTCTCCTAGGTTCACTACGCAGCCTGTGGAGCACTGAAGAACATCTCATATGGCAAAGATCCAGACAACAAGATCGCTATCAAGAACTGTGATGGAGTCCCCGCTCTGATCCGGCTCCTGAGGAAGACCCGGGACCAGGAACTAACCGACACTATTACAGGCAAGTATGATGGACAGGAGTCAAAAATATGGCCCAGGGCTCAAAATCGGCCTGCCGAGGCGTCCAAACTAGACCACATTAGGGTCCAAATCTGCCCACCTAGGGTTCATACATATAGCCCAGGGCCCAAAACCAGCCCACCGAAGGGTCCAAAACTGGCCCAGGCCCCATTAAACTATGACCATTATTGTTATTCTTATTTCTGGTTTATTGTTGTTATCATTATAATTATCATTTCCCCCTTATCTTTCTCCCTTCTTCCCTTTTTCCCCTTTCACCCCTAATCAATCCACAGTTTTTTTTAGGTACTCTTACCTCCACTGAGGAGGTTATGTTTTTGCCAGAGTTTGTCTGTCTGTTAGTTAGCAAGATGACTCAAAAAGTTATGGGCGGATTTTAATGAAATTTTCAGGGTAGGTTGGTAATGAGGAGATGTAGAAATGATTCGATTTTGGTGGTGATTGGGGGGGGGGGGGGGGTCTACGCTCTCAGAGCTTTTCTAGTTAGGATCTTTTCATTGTAACACTATGTTGTCAGTATTGTTGTTTTTTTTCATTACTCTGTTGTTGTTATTTCTGATTTGTTTTTTTGTTTTTTTTTTCATTTGTCTGATTTGTGTCTTGTTTTTTGTCCACAACATCTTGCTAACCATCACTATTAATAATATTAATAATAATGATAATATAATGATGATACATTTCAGGCTGTTTCTGTAGATGTAAACATTTTCATAATGTAATGTTTCTTTTTTCGCTCAAATACGGAGAAAAGGTTGGACTCAACATTATTAATATATGATCACATTATTATTTTATTGGTAGGGTCCACTTCAGATCATCACAGGTCAGAGGTCATAGGCAGTTGAATCATGAGTGTTGAATCCTTTTCCAGGGACGCTATGGAACCTATCGTCTCATGACTCTGTGAAAATGGAGATTGTGGACCACGCACTGCACGCACTCTCTGACGAGGTGATGGTCCCACATTCAGGCTGGGAAAGGGGGAGTAATGGAGGAGGAGGGGGAGGAGGGGAGGAGAACTGCAAACCCAGACACCTGGAGTGGGAGACGGCGCTCACCAACACGGCAGGCTGCCTCAGGTATTTTTTGGGGGGGGGGCGGGGCAGATGAATTAGAACTGCATTTTAGTCCATATTTGATTGGTTGATTGATGTATCTATTTCATTTATGAATGTCAAAATAGATGAAAATTTTAAACATATAACACAATAACATGTTTAAACCCTACTTTGAAGTTGGAAGTCAACCAGCCATAACTCCAGTATCTACAAATGCAGTTATGAAACAGCAAAAGGCTGTAATTTCAAATCCAGACATGAACTTTAATGTGTAGGGACAGAGGGACAGTGTGTTAAACAGGCTTCAGCATTATTTTTAATTAGTGCTTTGAAATTACTTCAGTTTTTAATCTTATCAGAGGGTTGGGGTTAGTTGGGGTCAGAGGGTTAGGGTTGGGTTTAAGGTGGGTTAAGGTTAGGGTCGGGGTTAAGGGTAGTCAGGGTCAGAGGGTTTGGGTTGCTGTGGCTTTGGAACCTGATCTCACCCTAGTGTCTCGGGGCTGGAACCCTTTTGTCCCAAATCGTCGTCTTTTCTTCATCTCTACACACCTTTGCACAAAAACCTGCTAATCCCTGTTTTCTGTTTGTCCCCTTCTCAACTTTCCCTTTTTCTATAGAAATGTGAGTTCAGAACGAAGTGAGGCAAGGAGGAAGCTGAGGGAGTGCACAGGATTGGTCGACTCGCTCATGTACATCGTCCAGTCTCAGATCGATTGTAAAGACGTGGACAATAAGGTACGAAGAACCTTCGTAAAACAACACATATGCACGTCCGTGTAAAAACATAAAGCACAAAGTTTTCTACAGTTTGACTTCAATTCTTATTCTGTGGTCCATATTGTGCTTGTTTTCATGAGTTTTTATTCCTGTTTAATTCAAAATAAAGGTTAATTTCTCTTTAAGATGTCAATGCAAATTCCAGTGGAAAAAGACTATTCTGAATTAAATTGAATTCAGAATAAAACCACTGGTTTATTAAACTTTTAATTCTGAATTAAAAAAATTCCTCGGACACGGTAACTGTTTATTCCTTTTTAATGTGATTCTCATTATTCTGCACATGCTCCTTGTCCTGTCGCCATGGCAATGCATGTATTCCGTGCTGCAGGAGCTCCCCTAACCCTAACCGTCTTTGGGTCTCAACCACCCTTCTCTTGTTCAAATTATCAAAATGAATTAGTATGTTTGCTTCATAATTATAACAAAATAAATGCACGAATTACACATCGTATCTGGTCTTAAATGTTAGTATTTTTTTTTATTTAGCCTAATTCAATTAACATTTTTATTTATTTATTTTTGCTTTATTTAAGATATTTTTTGGCCTAAGTCAAAAAACTTTTTTTTTTTTTGCTTAGTTCAAGATTTTTTTCAGCCTAATTCACATCAAAATGAATTCGTATGTTGATCGGTTTGAGCTGCTGCTTCTTAATTGTTACACAAATAAATGCAAAAATCACACATAGTATATTGATCTTCCATGTTACTAGTTAAAATGAAAAGAACTATCTTCCTGCAGACATTCAGATGTCACATCAATGTTTTATCCAATCAGAACCCTCTGTACCTCCAGCTCTGAAAGCGGAATTAACTTCGGCAGAATAAACATATTTCCATGGAAACCTTTATTCATTCATTGGGAATGGAAGGTATTTCAAATTATTGTGATGTCAGATTCATTTAAATATTTGGAAAACCTCTTTAATAGGACCTTTGGATATTTGGTTGTTGAAATACCTGTTTCTTACCTCTCAATATTCTGTGGAGAACATTGGATTTTTATTTGTCACTTATTTCAAAATGTGAAAAATGGTCCAGAAACATTTCTGCAGTATGTTTTTGGTACAGTGAAGGAGACCAGGGGCGTGCTTCATAACCACCAAAAAGCGCATTCAGGGTCACTGAACATGCTTTGAACGTCTGACCTGGCTACTTCTGTGCCTCCGTTCTACTCTCTGTTGTCATGCCCCCTCACTTTAAAGATAAGATAAGATTTTATTGACCCCTCCATGGAGAAGTTTCACAGTTCACAACAGGAACATCCAGTACATACGTGCAAAGAAAAAAGAAAAGCAAGATGTGACAAATGCAATATAAAGGGAAAAATTTGAAATTTGGTATTTGTATAAATATTTATTTACATTTAGAATTAAAAGTTTATCTATATCAATGAATCAGCATTTTAACTTTCATCTATGTAAAAACTCAAGTGTCAGTAACAGGCTCCTTTTTTGAGTGCACTTGGAAAACTAAACATGTTGGATTTCATTTGTATTTTAATCACTATCTGTTTCTCCTCCTCTTTTTTTTTGCAGTTGATAGAGAACAGTGTGTGTCTGCTGAGGAATTTGTCTTATCAGGTGCACCGCGAAATCCCTGGCTGTGAACGTTACCAGGAAGCTCCACCCCTCAACCAGGGCCCCGCCCCTTCCAGCCAAAAGGGGGGCTGTTTCAGCTCCCGGAAGGGCAAAGGTGTGTATGTGTGACGGAGTGTATGTTCAGTGTGTGTGTGTGTGAGACAGACTGTGTGTGTGTGTGTGTGTGACTGATACCAACTCAGTGAGAGGAATGTGAACACTTTCCCCTCAGACAAACCCACAGCTTCTGACTTCAGTTTCACTCTGAACACTGTTGTTTTTTTTTCTCTACACACCCATGTGTCTGTTTCAGCCTACACACAGGTGCTTGGAATCCTTGAAAATGCTTGAATTTCAACGGTGTGTTTTCAAGGTCTGAAAAGTGGTTGAATTTTAGTTTCAGTGCTTGAAATTTTTTTTTTTCTAACTCTGTGATGTAATTTATTTATTTAGTTGTAATCTTAACTCAAATGCTAAAGAGAGACATCCCTAAATTTGATCTCAATCTTTGTCTTGGTGCAAGTGTCTGAAGAATGCCAACTAGATTCCTTTTTTAGATAACATTTTAATTTGTACAGTTTTTTGCTGTTATGAGTGAGACTTTTTTATGTGTCTACATAATACAATGTACGACTGCAGTTATTGATTCTTTTTGGAGTCGAGTATTCTACCAAATACTAAAGGAGTTAATTGAGTAATTGGATTTTTATTAAATTTTTTTAAACAACAATACATGTCATGTGTGTATATTTTGACTTTATGGTCTGATGTGTAAAAAGCGCACGACGTCTTTAAAGTCCTCGTCCAATAACCAAAGGGTTGGCAGTTCAAATCCCGCTCTCTTCTTGTGATGTGCTGTGTCCTTGGGCAAAACACTTGACCTGCCGGCCTCCAGTGCTACTCACACTGATGTATATTGATGGGAGGATCCATAGGTTCAAATTGGCAGCCATGGTTATGTCATCCCTTGCCAGGGCAACTGTGGTAACTGTGTAGTTTACTACCAGAATGACAATAAATTAATAATGGATCCACTGTACGTGCTTTGAGTATGTGTTCATATAAAAACATTATATAATTATTCTAATTAATAATAATAATAAGTACAATATATTGGCGAATATCTGATACAATTACTATTTCATTAACTTGACACACACACACACACACACAGGAGGAGTGACTGACAGAATCTCTGCAGAAAAAAAAATTAATAAATCGGGTACGTATTGGCCGAGGTCAATTAATTGGTGATAGACTATAATCAGCTTGATTAAAAAGTCAGGTTCTATTCTTATTATCACTGAGATTATGAACCAGCTGTTAACTGTCAATACTGAATTACAGTCAGTTGGCAAAATGTTTGGACCTGGTTTCTAAAATGTCGCTAAAATGTGTTTATTTGAATTGAAAATGTGGTCGTGTAGAAGCAGCCGTAACAACAGTTGTTTAGGTTTCAGATGTGTACTTGTCATTCATTCCTTAAATCCACACAGACTGTCTGAGGTCATGTGTGTGCTGACGTTCTTCATTCCTGGCATGTGGTGGCGCTGGTGTTTACTGCAGCTGTGGCTCAGTTATGGCTGCTTTCCTCTGAACTCACATGCTCTCTCTTCCTCCTGTTCTGCCGCTGTCGTCTCCCTGTTCCTTCCTGATTCCTCCTCATCTACCCCTGCATTCCTCCTCTCCTTCTACAGATGAGTGGTTTTCCAAAGGTAAGCTTTTGTTTTCAGATCGCTGCACTTTGCTTCTGCTGACGGTACTGTAGCGGTAGACTGGCATGGCTAACGTGATGGATACTGGTTTAGTGCTAATATGCATGGTTAGTGACATGCTCAGTAGAGAGTATATCTAGTTGTTGTTGTTTGTGTTTATCTAACCCCAGTAGAAGAGATTTACTAACTTTACGACCTCAGTAACACTTTCTAATAGTGTCTTTTTGATTTTTGCTTGCAGGTAGGAAAGAAGATGATGCAGCTGCAGATGTAGTAGACATTCCAAAGAGAACTACACCTGCTAAAGGTAACTATAGCTGTCTGTAAACACTACACCTGCTAAATGTAACTCTTGTCATATTCATCTGTAAACACTACACCTGTTAAAGTTAACAAGCATGTGAGAGTGAATGAATAATGGAACACTAATGTGAAGCGCTTTGGGTGCCCTGAAAAGCGCTATAAATCTAATCCATTATTATTATTATTATTATTATAGTCATCTTTAAACTTATACCTGAAGTAAGTAGCGGGATAGTGTTCTGTAACTGTTTCATCCTCCTCACCATTTGTTCGTCCTCTTCTCCTTCTTCCTTGTCTTTACTCCTCCCTTGCGTCCCCCTCCACCCTTTACTCATTTCCTGTAGGCTATGAGCTCTTGTACCAGCCGGAGGTGGTCCGTATCTATACGTCCCTGCTAAAGGAGTCTAAGAACCCCACTGTCCTGGAAGCCTCAGCTGGAGCTGTTCAAAACCTTTGTGCTGGACGCTGGACGGTAATGTGGCTATGTGTTAACAAACTATTTTCTTTAATAGCAATAGTTGATGCAATGGTCAGTTTCACTGAGAATTTTGACAGTTGAATAGGACAGTAACGACTTCAGTTTTTTTCCCAAATCGACTTATCTGTTAATAAAATCACTTTTAAAAATCACAAATCACTTTTAAAAACTCATCTGTTTAAACTGGCTTTTTCTTTTTCTTAAATGTTTTTTTTCTTTGTCCCAATGTGAAGCGTCTTTGAGTGTCCAAAAAAGCGCTATACAAGTTTGATTTATTATTATTATTTATTATTAAAATCGGAGTCTAGTCGACTTGTCATGATGATGTCATGACATTGTCAGCTGGAACAACACAGACACACAGCCAAAAAAACAACAACACACGGACACACGTCTGTCCAGCAATGAGCAACTTGTATTAAAGTTCACTGACAAGACACAAGCATATGCATTGTAATACCAACAAAAGAAAGGCTAATGTTAGCAAAGACTTGCCTGTTAAATTTAACTGAACATCAGTAGGTGAACATATGTCCACATCTTGTCTGGATCCACGGCTCTAAAACCGAACTGTCCACACGTCTGTCACGCGTCCTCACTTTTCATATTAAGTGCAGAACGTTTAATTCAGCGGCCGATAAGACACACACCACTGTCCACTGTCTGGATAAAATGAGCATGCCTTCGCTACTGCTCACTCAGGTTAGCTAGCGGATGCTGCTTATATCACACGGATTAGCGAGTGAATGCCTCTTCAGATGGCCATGCCGTTTTTTTCATCTAAGGTGAAGTAAAAGACGCATGTGTGTCTGTCCACCACAACTGTCTTACCTGCAGCAGCCACGACTTGTTTAGGCCTGACTGTGTTTACGCGCCGAGAGAGACAGACAGAAAGAAAAACACGTGACTTGTCGACTCCTCCGAATTTAAGTCGACTCATGCTCCGGGAGTCGACGTGTCGACGAGTCTGCTAATGCCCTCCAGTTGAAGAAATTAGATTTTTTTGTAGTTCTTAAAATCATTCTTAGTATTGAAAAGCACTTTTTGAAGGCCTCATTTCTGTCTTGACTACGTTGTTACTCTGGATGTACAAAGGCCCTCAAATGTTCGGGCGTCCATATGTACTTGATGTAGACTCCGTGCAAAGCTCAGTTTTTATGACCACAGACTCGACATAGTTGGTGTCAGACGGTGTAGGATGGTGGAAATGTAGAGAATTGTTCTGGTCAACTATGAAAGCTCAAACATCCATGGAAAGTATACATGGAGTCCATGCTGAGCACAGAACACCTCACACTACGGGAGTCTTTAGGGTAGGCATGTCCAAACTATTCCACAAAGGGCCGGTGTGGCTGTAGGTTTTTGTTCCAACCAACCGAGAGCACACAGTTTGACCAATCGACTCTGAAGACTGACATCAGTTAATTCACTGAGTCCAGTCTGGTGTGCTGCTGCTTGGTTGGAACAAAAACCTGCAGCCACACTAGCCCTTTGTGAAATAGTTTGGAATGCCCGCTTTAGGGTTAGCTGGTCCAAGTCCACAACTGCACAGGTGACACTAACCTGCACATGCATTATCGTTGCATCATTACTGGGATTTAATCAAAAACATCCTGTGTCACATGTACACAAGAACATAACTCGGGGGGTAAAGTGGGTCATCCAATAACTGAAGGGTTGGTGGTTTGAATCCCACTCTGTCCTGGTCTGTCCATTGTGTTCTTGGGCAAGGCACTTCACCCTCCTGCCTCCAGTTTCACACTGGTGTATGAAAGTTCAGTGGTGGTGGAAGGGGCCGTTTGACGCAAATTGTCAGCCACACTTCTGTAAGTCTACCCCAGTAAACTATAGAATAATAAGAGTAATTATTAATGATTTTAAAGTGTTTTTATTTGTTTTTAAGAGTCTTAATGGTTGTGGCCCTGTTTATTTGTTGGCTCTGCTTTTAACATATGAGCCCTGTCGGACGGGTAGTAAGCTTTTAATTGTCCTGAGAGTTCACACTAAAACACATGGTGAGGCCTCATTCAGTTTTTATGCCCCCAAACTATGGAACAGCCTACCTGAGGATCTGAGGTCTGCTGTGAGTGTTCATATTTTTAAGGGTAAACTGAAAACCTACCTTTTTAACTTAGCTTTTAGCTAAATTTTACTCTTAACAACATTTCATTCTACTATTTTTTGTATTTACTTTTATTTTATTTCTATTATTTATTAATTTTTTTCTATTCTTTTTAACTCTGTAAATTTTTTAAAATGTTCCTACAATTGCGGGATAATGGAGGGGGGGGGTCTGGTGTAAAGCACTTTGTGCTACATGCACCATGTATGAAAAGTGCTATATAAATACAGTTTGATTGATTGATTGAAGAGTAATTAAACATACATTATGTTTAATTACAGTGTTTAGTGTTTAAATACACTAAAACATACATTATACATTGTTAAGTATGTGATATGGAGTTATTCAGGCTATGCACAGAATTGGAAAAGGTACTACTGGCAAACTGAGGTTGAACATTCAGACTGAACGATGGCATAAATGACAGATATTTGTGCTCGCTAACTTGCTGAAAATATCTGTTTGCAGTATGGTCGCTACATCCGTGCCTTGCTGCGCCAGGAAAAGGGCCTCCCCATGATGACGGAGCTGCTGGCCCACGGCAACGACCGCGTGGTACGAGCCATGTCCGGAGCCCTGCGCAACCTGGCCATCGATGCACGAAACAGAGACCTATTAGGTGAGACACAGTTGACGAATGCTGCACTGTTGTTAGTTATTCACAGGACACTTCGCTGTTTACTGGTTCTTTTGCGTTTCTCAGGTAAACATGCAGTGCCTCACCTGGTGGCCAATCTGCCTGGGGGGGGTCAGAGTCAGCCGGTCCGAGCGCTATCAGAGGAGACGGTGGTGTCTGTACTGAGCACGCTCCATGAGGTGTTAGGGTCCAGTCTGGAAGCAGCCAAGACTCTGAGGGCTTCACAGGGAATCGAGAGGCTCGTGCTCATCAACAAGGATGGGTAAGGGGGGAGAGGGGGTTGTAACAGTTGTGTTCGGATATGTCTACGACCTTGAGCCTCAGAATTCGGTGAAAATGTTAATTAATCAGGCTGACTACAGCCTTTCATGATTAACCCTCGAGTATCCAGGTGTGCTTTTTACATACACTTCATGTTTCAAAACTTCATTTTATTTTTCAGAATTTAAATAAGGTCAGAATTCAAATGTTCATCTTTTAAAATTCTGGACACCAGCTAAACTGTGCACATTGTAAACAAAAGAAAATAATGAGAGTAGCATCTGTCTCCCAAGTGTGTCAAAAATACACTAGTTCTTCCATTATTACCACTGTTTTTGTTCCATAAGACATCAAGGCATAAATCATGCAAAAAAAGTGTGCTTTTTTTGCATCAAAAATATGACATCATGATCAGTAGAGATAATTTTTGCATCCAAAAACAGTTTGTTTACATTACAAACACAGCAACTAAAGGATGAAAAAAGTTATAATTATTGAGCATTTGTTTTTAATGCTTTTTTTTCTATATGACAATTTATTTTAATATTATTGCACAAGTGTTTGTTTTTTTTGCACACTTGTTGCTTAACAAAGGCCTATGTAGGAGGGATACCGGGGGGTTAATAAACATCGGCCAACATGTAACCGATTTATTAACTTTTGTGTATTTCTTATTTTCTATCTCATCCCTTTTTATGAAAATTCTATTTTATTTCTTGCAAATTCTAACTGATCTGAAGCACTTTGAGCTGCAGTTTTTGTATGAAAGGTGCTATATGAATAACGTTTATTATTATTATTATTATTGTAGTGATATATTGTTGTGTGTGTGTTGTTGTGTCGTGGGATCATCAGTAACCGTTCAGACCGTGAAGTGCGTGGCGCTGGCCTGGTGCTGCAGACGGTCTGGGCCTATAAGGAGCTCCGGCGCACTTTGGAGAAGGATGGATGGAAGAAGACAGACTTCCTGGTCAATCTAAACCCTCCCACCACCAACAGCAGAGCCAACGGAGGATATGAGGACAGCACTCTGCCGCTTATAGACAAAGGTCTGGAGTCCGAACTAACACCCAAAACACTGTGTCCACACCTGGGTCTGTCTACAACACTAGGAATACTAGTAATTAGAACTGTATATCAGCAAAAACCTGGCAATATGATACAGATTATGATGCTGGGATCACAAGACAATATATCACAATACTGTTAAAGAGGCAGTTAGATTTATTGGCTTTGTGTTTTTTAAAAAAAAATATTTTAGATTTCCTGGAAGAATTTAATTATGTCAGAAATATGCACAAATGCTAAAGCCATTTTTATTTGATCACAACACTGCCCTACCCAGGCAAAGCTTATCTTAATATGGGTTAAGTGTTTTTTTTTGGAGATTAATACAGGTATACACTACAAACTGTGAGTACTGCAATATTACATCTATATATTGTCAGGACATTAAGATAACTTTAAAGTCATGTTTCTCAGTTTCAAACTCCTGCGAGTTGAGGCCTTGTGCCTTAGTAAGGCAGAGCAAGATTTAATAAAAAAATGTCCTCTGTTAAAATTGTAATTATATTTTACTAGGGTTAGGTCTAGGAAGTCGGTATAGGTATGGATCGAAATCTAATGTGAATTTCAGTACCACACATATATGCAGCTGTTGTTTAATTATGTCCTCTGTCCATTCTTAAATGGAATCACACATATGCAGCAGCGCACACACAGTGGTGCAGACATGAACATGTCAAAGGCAAAAAGTGTGTTGCAGTGCAGTTACAGTTCAGAAGAAGTTCCAGATTCTTTGATATGCTACAGGTGTCTGAAGACATTTACATGCAAGGACTGGAATATGTCAAATTTAATGAAGCACTTGGTGACCCACAGTGTTTACCAAAGCCTCTAAAGCTTCTGTGATGAGCTAAGTAACCTAGCACTGTGCTCATAGCATCTTAGAAATCGAAATGCCCAGCATGGAAATGCCAGACCCTAGCTACTGTGGAGATACTGGACCACGACAGTGACAGAGTGAGTCATTTTAATAACGCCTACAAATAATTAACTAGTGTATGTGAATTCCTCAGCTGGTAACATGAGATGTGGTGCTAGCTTAATAATAATAGGTTAATAAGTTGTAACAGTTGAGGTTTCACAGTTTGTGTGTTTGCCAGACTGGTTTGGTAAGTCATTGGTTAAATTTCGATGTTATGGTTCAATCGCGTATGTCTCTGGTTGCAATTTTTTTTTCTTTTTAAAGTACTGATTTAAATACGGTTGAGAACCAATACCGTTTTGAGAATACTCATTTGCTATCAAATGAAAGCCCTTCAGTACCCAAGCCTATATTTCACAGACATTACAGTTTCAGATCCTGCTCAAACGTTTATGTTCTATTACTTCATCACTAACATTGTAACATTATTTGTGTGGAATCCCAACAAAGGAACATCTTTGTTTCTGAGATGAATGCAATTAAAAACAAAAAATTAACCTCTGTCATTTTTGCATTTCAATAAATACTTAAAAATATCAATACAGTACTGTTTAATAATACAGTGCTATGAAATATGACAATATATTGCAGAATTGATATTTTCTCACACCCCTAATAATAATAATAATAACAATAATAATAAGCGGTGTTGTAGCCCCTCGCGTCCCTTGCAGCCACCGAGACCACCTGACAGTCGTGTCATGCGCTCGATTCAAGATTCAAGAGACTTTATTGTCATTATACAAGTTGCATATCGAAATTAAAAATCCGATGTTCCGCGAGACGCACACTCTCCTACATCTGAAAACGACCCTTCGTTACAACCTCGTCACACCCATGCCCAATATTTGATCAAAAATGTAACTGATAATTTTGATCCCACATGTATGTAGGTGATTGGATGTAAACTCTAGGAGAAGATGATGAAAGGATAAGGGCTGGGATTATGACTACACTTGTGTTGTCATGGTAACATGGTTGTAAATAGGGGTGTGTCCTCATTGGGTTTTTGGTTCAGTTTGGCATAAGGCATGTGTGTGCTAAATGTGGTTTGACTACATGGGGGAAAAATTCACTCCCATTCAAAGGGATTCTGCCAAAACCCCATTCATGTCTATGGCATGTTTTTTGTGTTGTCATGGCAACAGGATTAAAAATAGGAGTGGCTTCTCATTGGCTTTTTGGTTCAGGTTGGCATGAGGGATATGTGTGCCAAATTTTGTCTGTTAATGGATTATATTTACATAGCGCTTTTCTATAAATGCATACAGAGCTTTGAACAGCTGAGTCTCACCCATCACACATTGAAGAACCTCACCTGTATGTTTGCAAATAGCAGCTGCTTTACGGCTGATGCTTACACTCACACTCCTACACACTCGAGTCTGTGTCAGCACTCAATAACAAACCTGTGACAACATCAGCCTGAAATCATCTGGTCATGTTTGTGTGTTTCTGCTCCACAGGAGGCAAAGGAGAGCGCGAAATGATTCCAATGAATGACCTGGGACCAGGTGAGTGTCAGAATGGAAAACGCACAAATGTATCTAACTCACCCATGAATGATATCCCAGTTTGATGCCGTCGTTATGGAAATAAAAGTGTGAGTTCTTATCAAGTGATCGTTTGTAATTGGGTTTGAACTCTGGGTCAGAGTGTGTGTTTGCTCTTTTAGGACTTCACTCAAACACACCCACATGTGTTTACATCCCATCTACGCAAAAACATGCACTGTCCTATGGGAATATTTACCCCCTTCATTTAAAATAAATAATAAATGAACTTGATTTAAATATATATGGACATAAAAAGCAGTAGCAACACCAAATTAACCACTATACTTAAAGTAAGCTGAATGTTTGATGTATGTACGTTATTTAATTTTGGTGTACGTTATTATTTAATCTTAGTAAACGTTTCTATACTTTAATCTTGGTAAATGTTATTTAATCTTGGTATATTATATTATTTAATCTTGGCACACATTATTATTATTATTATTACTATTATTATTATTATTATTATTATTATTTTCTCTTCATATTCATTATTATCCTTCCAAATAGATGTCCTCTATCAATAGAAGTTATCTTCTAATTAAATTAATTAGAAGTTATCTGGGTCGTTCTTGGACAGTGTTAGGCACAGGAAATAGCTCATAAAAAGAAGTAGTAGCTGGAGATGGATTTTTCATGTAGTCAGTCAAATCAGTTTTAGAAAGAAAAGAGAACACAGGTATTTTCAGGCACATGTTCAGTCCACACTACTGGGCATGTGCAGATGGAGCTGTGACACCACACGTTCTTAGTTTCCCCTGTTGACATGGATACACAACCCAGATTAGTCATTTACTTATTTTAACCCTTAGAGGCCTATGATCATACCAGCGTGATCGGATCATGTGGCGTCTTTAAAGCACTGTAACAAAAAACTCTTTGACATGGAGCATTGGTGTCATGTTACTAGAAAGTGTGGGTTGGAAACTCTGTCCCAGTTCTTATTTGGTGTTGATAGACTACGTAAAACCAGAGATATGGTTGTTTTAATTTGATAGTAGAACAGCAGGCATTTACATTCTGTCCATATATTCAACATTTTACAAACTGGGAAAAGTGGTGGAATCAGCTGATACTCCCCTTCTACGCTACGTGATGGTTTTTGTTTGTTTTGGCCCAATATGTTAATGAAGTAGGTTATGCTGAAATAATGACTATTAATGATCCATGTTTCATCAACCATCTGCGGGTGGTGTGGATCAACCACAGATCAGGTGGATGACACGATGAAAAATATTTAAATTAAATTTGGGTGGGTTGTGGTTGAAGCACTCAAATAAAATAAAAAATATATTTGGCACGTTATTCCAAACAAACAAAAACAACACTAAAATACTTTTTAATCAGACAGCTGGCTGCTGTCACAGCACAAATTAATGAAGATTTCTGTAAATGTCAGTATTAGCATAAAAAAACTATTCTTTAACTGTTATCCCCAGGCCATCCATAAAATTAAAAACATTTTAAAAAATAAGGTTTTTACCCGCTCGCGTTCATGTTGTGCGGTGGGTGGAGATTATTTTGGAATCACTGTGAGTGAGAAAATTTTTTCAACAAAGGCTCCAGTTTACTGGCGAGATATAGACTATTACTGAACTACATTGTTTGAAAAAGATGATAGGCATAGTCCTATTAGCTGAGGCATCTTCAGTTTTCACCTGAAAACTAATCAGTGAATGGCAGACGGGTTCAGTTCTGAAAATTGGTGGAAAATTGTTCAGGGATAGAGATTTTAAGAAATGGTTGCAGATGAAAATATACGTCACCCGCGCATCTAATAACCATATCTTCATGTAGATGAAGTTGTGCTGCAAAAAAAAGATATCAAGCATGAACATGTTAAAATGTTTTTATGTGGTATATATAAAATCAAAAGTATTAAAAAAAAGGCCAAAATAGTCTCAGGACCTTGAAGGTTAAATCTTGTCTTGATGAGACATATTTTATTGTGTTTTTTTCTCTTACTTGATGTAAGTTAATGCTGGACGACGAATGGAATCACAATACTACAATCACAATACAATTATATAATCACATAAATGACTGATTTGAGATTGAAGGTAAACAAATACACACATTTACCTGTGAACACTCTCTCTCTCTCTTTTAAATGAAAGTCTTTAACATTTAGAAAAACAGACATTCAACAGGTTATAGCCACATCCACACAGTGTGAAGCAGGTTATAGCCACATCCACACGGTGCAGGTATAGTCAGTAACTCCTCCCTGTTCAGCAGACTGAACATGCTAAGCTAAAGTTGCTATATCCTGTATCTAATCTACATCCACCCACAGCCCCAGATATCAGGACAAAATATTCCAAATGTACAAAAGTAATAATTACCTCTGCCAACGAGGTTATGTTTTTTCCGGCGTTGATCTGTCTGTCTGTTTGTTTGTCTGTCTGTGTTCAAGATAACTTGGAAAAAATATGGACGGATTTGGATGAAATTTTTAGGATATGTTGAAAATGTGATCAGGAAGAACTGATTTCATTTTGGTGGTGATCCGGGATGGGGGGGGGGGTGTCTACCTTGGCGGAGGTCTGCACTCTCAGTGCTTTTCTAGTTAAATGAAGTCATTGTTGTGGTGAGTTTAAAGCAGCTGGGAAAGTTCAGCTCCTGCTTCTCAGTGGAACAACTGTTCACCTGTGAGCGAGTGGCACTTGGACAAATGGTGCATGAAGCTTCACAGGTGAATAAGATCCACATGTGAGTGTGATCAGGTTGTTCAGCTGTGCAGATGGAACAAACTTAAAATAACAATGACTTACCTTACTAATAAATACCTTTATTTTAAAAATTTTATTTTTTGATTTTAAGTTATTTGAGGAGAAAACAGAACAATAAACGTTTGTAAATGTTTTTGTTACATTTGTATGTTATAAACCAAGGGTGCCCAAATCTAGTTCTTGAGGGCCATTATCCTGCATTTTTTAGATAGTTCCCTCTTCCAGCACACCTGGAAGCTATTACATCATTATCAGGCTTCTGCAGAGCATGAGGATGAGCTGACGTGTAATTAAATAAGGTGTGTTGGAAGAGGTAAATATCTAAAACATGGAGGATACTGGCCCTTGAGGACTAGATTTGGACACCCTTGTGATAAACTATTTTAATTCTCTGATGTCCCCGAAATTCAAGCAGGTAGACTCATGTAATCGCCATCACAAATTGAAATCTAGGCCACAATAATCACAATTTGCACATTTTCTTCAAATCAAAGGGGGTTATTATAATACGTTTTCTTGATCCTGCTTCTTTCCAATCATTTATGAATAAAATAAATGAACATTTTTGGGACCTAAGTGTCCAGGACCTTAATAATGTCTTCCCTCTTCAGATGCCTACTCCACACTGGACCAAAGGGGGAGGAGGAACACTCTGGACAACACACTCGAGCCTGCTGACAAAGATGCAGTTCAGGTAAATGTGGAACCTGACAAACAGCCTCAACACATGCACCTGCACGGCTGCACCTGTACCGGTATTACCCAGAATCCCACAGAACTAGGTCAGGCATGAGCAAACCATTCCCAAAGGGCAGGCGTGGCTGCAGATTTTTGTTCCAACCAAGCAGCAGCACACCAGACTTGATTCAATTAATCAACTGATCTCCGTCTTCAGACATGATTGGTCAAACTGTGAACTCTTGGTTGGTTGGAACAAAAACCTGCAGCCACACCGACCCTACGTGGAAGAGTTCGCCCATGCCTGAACTAGACCATGAAGGAGCGCTGAAGGCTTGTCTGCCTGGTTTAGGCTTGGAATATTAGTAAATATCTAATGGTAATGTCGACCTCAGGAGGCTAACGATGGAAAGTACACGCATGAAGTCCATGCACTTCCACCCACAGACAGATGGGGACATCCCTTTAGGGAGGGGCAGCATTCAGACTCAAACACTGCAGGACCCAGGGTTTGCACCGCTGTTTGGCTGTTCAGTGTGTACTTTCTATTTCAGCAGACATCAGTGTGAGCCTGTTTAAAACCCACGCCTTCTCACATGTTCCTGTTGTGTTTCCGCTTCACATATCAATCAGCTCACATCCAGCTCTACACAACCTGCTGTCGCGTGATTGGCTGTGCCCACGGCCACGCCCACAGATAGCATGTTTTACGCATGCCTGATAAACTTCTTATTCTTTCCCCTGAAACACACACTAACACTAACTAACCCCTTCTTTCTCCTCTTTTTTATTGTCTGATATCTTCTCCTCCTTTTCCCTCTTCATCTTACTTTTGCCGCGCCCCCCCCCTCCTTCCTGTGTCTGTTCTCTCTCTAACTCTACCAACCACACACTTTCTTTTGTGTCTCTCTCTCTCAGGGAGGGATGTATGGAGAGAGACAAGCCTCTCTGCCTCTAATGGATTCTTACGATGGTTAGGCTCCGCCCACTGTAACGCTGCATGTCAGTGCATGGTATGTGTGTCCTGTTTAACCCACTGCATGGCCTCACACCCACTTGTGTCACAGTAACAGTGTAAATGTGTTCATTTTCATTGGACTGTTTTTGTTTTTATTTTGCTCCCTCTGCTGGTAAAAAAGTGCAATGGTTTTTTTTTTGTGAGATGTGATTTTTAAGTTTGCGGTTTGTGTAATTGTGTCTTAAATATGGTGTTGTTTCGTTGTGTATTTTGTATGGTTGAAAAGCCCTAAACCAGGAATCGAATTGTGTGTTTCGCTGTTCAGACCTGACATTAACCTGTGACCTTGTTGACCTTATTGATCTGATTGAAAGTGAACAGCTGAAAATCAAAGAACATCTGTCCCACCTTTGGATTCAAAAGTCAATATCAGCGTGTAACATGCAATTTATTTCATTTCATTCATGTATTTTTTGTCAGGGACAGTGTAATAAACATAGAAAGGAAAAACTGCTTTACAATTTTTTTTCGAAAGAATCTACGTCAGACATTACATGTGCTAAAATAAATGACTTCAGTGGTGGTTGGTTCATGTTTTTAATATATATGATGGTGTGTTATTCCACATATATGCTGGTTTATGTACATGTATACAATGTTCCACTAGAAAGAACCTGTAAAGTGAATGGATCATTGTGTTTTGAAGTAGATCTGAGACCAATATTCCTTTGGACTAAAACCTATTATCTTGTTAATTCTAAGAATTTCACATTTTGACCCCAGACTTTTCTTGGAAACTTGAGCCAACCAGCATTTAAGACTTGAGTTTTCTTTCTCAGTAACACACATGTGGGAACATTTCATTAGTTTTATTCCAGAAGCATTTTCCTTGTAGACCAGTAAATAACATTACGCTAATTCCCCACCTTCATCCCTGGATGGACTTTTCAGAGAAAAAACAAATGAAGAAAGGAAAGAAACGGTCTAAAAAGCAACACATATACAAATATACATACACAATATTAAATTACCCCCCCCCCCCCACACACACACACACACACATATACATATTGTTTTCCTTGTCACATGAGGTCCACGTTTGTAATCATCACTTGTCGGTAAGTAGCCTAATAATAAAAAAAAATTAAACACTTAAAATATAGAAAATTTAAAAAGTTAAAAATTTTAAAACATTTTTAATATATATATATAATTTTTAAAAGTAAACCTTTAAAAAATATATGCTTTGTTTTTCACCTGCTCAGGCTTTTTCTGGGAAAAATGTATGTATTAATGTTTTATAGAGCCACATAATTTACATAAATTTGCACACACAGATTTACATTTTACTACTGGGGACCTACATTTATAATTAACCCTCATAGGAACCTGAATTTTGGTCCCCATGGTCTTAGGGTTGTGTAAACATATCAGTGTCCCCACAAAGCTCAAAATATAAGCACACACAGACACTCATTAAAGATTTCATTTGTGGGTACATTCTTGTCTTTCTTTTATCCAGTTTTTAACATTTGCAGTAAATGTTTTCAAATCTGTCATGATTTTCACTTCATTTGGCAGTGACTTCCAGATGTGAGTCCCCTTCACTGAGGCTGTTTGTCCACATGTTGTTCTGCGCTGGGATGATTCACAGTTGTTTCGTCCTGGTGACTCTGCTTCTGTCCTGTCTGTGGACACATTTACAAAGTGCTGATTCATTAAAACATTTGAAAATTAAGTTGAGAAAACATTAAGTTCTCATAGCTCAATATGATTTTTATTTTATTTTAATATGACTGTGATTATAGAAGGATGTAGTGCTTGTTAAAATGTAGGACAATTCCTGTACTTTAACATGATGTCTTTTATTTAGTGGTCCCTACCCTACATGCTGATATTGACCTGTGAATCTGAAGGTGGGACAGATATTTGTCATTTTCAGCTGTTCATATATCACCACTAACAGAACATAGGTCCTTCATTTTCCACAGATCCTTTCTCTAGGTAGAACAAATACAGCACAGAACATTTAAAATTAATATGATTATTAGTTTGTGTGTAATGGGTGGAGAAAAGGAGCATTTTACACTTTCAACATGAGTAAAATCTCAAATGTGTTATTCTCTGTAACATGCAGTTATACATTTTAAGTAAAGATTTTCACATTTCTTAGAAAGATAGATTCCCATGAAATGATTCTCTAAATTTCAGACCTCTAGCTCTTGTTACTCAGAAGTTCTAGAACCTGAAAATAGACCCAACAGTTTTCATTTTGGAGTCAGTTTTCAGGTCCCCCGTACCTACTTCAAATGGTTTGGAACTATTTACAATTAAGTCTTGAAATGTTGGATTTTTCCTGCAGATATAATGTTCTGTAAGTATGTAAACATTTAGACAAGTCTGAGAGGGTCAGGTGGGAAATTTTACTAAAATCTGTTGATTTCATATGGAATGACCTGCATAGATGCTGGAAAAGCTGGACTTAAAACCACATCATCTGGCAGCAATAGTGAGAATACATGGATTTCCTTTCCTTTCCTTTCCTTTCCTTTCCTTTCCTTTCCTTTCCTTTCCTTTCCTTTCCTTTCCTTTCCTTTCCTTTCCTTTCCTTTCCTTTCCTTTCCTTTCCTTTCCTTTCCTTTCCTTTCCTTTCCATTCCTTTCCTTTCCTTTCCTTTCCATTCCTTTCCTTTCCTTTAAGACATAAATGGAGTCTGTGCTTCTGATTGGGTCAGGGTTTGGGTTCAGAGACGGTGGGCGCACATGTCCTGATTTCATTACAGTTGGTCACTTGTGATGGGGTCAAACAGTACTCTTGTTAATACCAGGTTAGGGCTATGTCTGGACTAGGGCGTAGACCAGGTTTAACCCTAATCCTACTCCATCTCTTCTACTTCTTTTCTTGCAGAAAAACTGATTGTGTGCATCAGCAGACGCCCCCCTCCTCCCACCTACTGCCCATGCTGAACTGACCCTGGACCACTACCAGGCCCACTACCAAGACCACTACTAGGACTTTCAGTATCACTACCAGGACCACTACCAGGACCACTGAGGACCACTACCAGGACCATCAGGAACACTACCAGAACCACCACTATGATGATGACATCTACGCCGTCATTAACGCTCAACTCCATTTGCACATTCACTCTGCTCCTTCTGTTTTTCTCTGTTCCATTCATTCCACACCGAAAACAGACCTGTCTCTACACTCCCTGGACGTCTGGACCTGACACTGCAAGACCACACTGACCGAACTCCTCCCCATCCCTGTTTCCACCCTCTGCACCTGCTCAGACTCTGAAACTCACCGAGCATCGACCGTTTCTTCAGCTGAACGTCTGTAATTCTACAAACTGAAGAACGGACCAATTCACCAAAAAAACTGGAATTACAACATCACCACACTTTGGATGAAATAGGACATAAAAGACTTTTCCACTGTTTTCTTGAAATAGACGAAATGTGTGTGCGTGTGTTTTTTCGTCGCTTCCTCTGATGCTTTAGTTTTTCAACGACGACATAATGAGCTGATGTTTATGGCTTTGATCATCTGTGTAAAAAAAAAAAAAGTTTCTGTTTGGGTTTGTGGGCGTTTACTTTTGTTGCTTTGCTTTTTGTAGCATAGTTCATGTGCCAAAGGTCACTGCTCCCGCTCTGATCGATACCAATGCTGATACTGAGTGATCAATATCAGTGCCGATAGTGAGGGCATCGGCTGTTATTGATTACATTGCTTGCCTGCTTGTTTATTACAGGACCAGATTCTTGTGAATTACCCACATGTTCGGCAGATGTTCCCTTTTCTGTATGTGACTGTGATCCAGTGTAAAGGTTAAAAAAGAGGCAGAGCTACTGGCATAAAAGTGTTTAAAAAGAGGTGGAGCTACCAGCATAAAGTGGGAAAAGAGGCGGAGCTACCAGATGATTGCCGACTTCTTTTACTGCGCTTTATTTCTGCCCCTTAACTTTAAAATCCCTGGGACACATGGGTAACACGTTGGATTTGTTGGCTGTGTTAGTTTATCGTTAAATGAATGTGTACAACTGTGTGTGTGTGTGTGTGTGTGTGGTCCAGCCGGAATGCCTTTCTTTTTTTCCCCCTTAATTATTTTTATTTTTAAATAATTTTTTTTCTCCTAATTTTTTTAGAGTTTTTGTTGTTTGAATTATTTTTCTTCAAATGGTTTCTTTCCCACCCCCCTTTTTTTTTTTGTAGAACTCCTCATTCTAACGGCTGTGGCCCCTCCCATCTACAGGGTCAATTAGAGAATCCCATATGTGGAACCTGTTCTCTGCAGGATAACTGATGTTTGAAGATATTTAACCCTGTAAACCTACGGTGTCCCTTTGGTATAACTTTAACACTTTGTATTTAAAAAAAAAATACCCATCAGCCACTGCTGATGCCCTTCTTTGTGCTAAACACTGCTGCATATTCATAATGCAGATGTAGATATTTACTAAGTGGATGAAAAAAAAAAGGGGGGGGGGGTGTACTGGTTCTATTCCATGCCAATCCAAACACTACAGAGTGGCCTTTAAGAGTGGACAGACAGATGGACAGAAAGCAAGAGAGGAGGGCTTCAGGCACCACGATTTACTATTAGTACAAATGGAGAAAAAATAAAAAGCACATTTAACTATATATACAAGAGAATATTTGTTAAAATTTAATGGTTTTTATGTATTTCTTTTTTTTATATACTGATTTGGGTTTAATTGTTTTTTGGGTGCTCTGGGTGAAAGCATATGCAATCAGTTTGTGTTTTGATCGAACATTCAGTTAATGTCTTAAACACAAAAGCAGTTGAGGAAAAACCGATGTGGTGCCGTGAACACGTACTGGAACACTAACGGAAATAAAAAAATATATCTGATTGTGGACTATTTTCCTTAATCTTTATTGCCTTGGCTCTCAAAAGTTGCACATGCTCATTTATGAATGAATTATGTAACTAGCAATACTGTTTTTAATAAAGAAAAAAGAAAGTGATTTTTCTAAAGCTTGGTTTTATTTTGTGTTCTCTCAATAAAAAAAGATAAATATGTATGTACTTTATTAATCCTAATGGGAATTCTCAGCTAATTCTAATAAAAATAATCACAGTAAATGGTTCATCTATTGTCAAATTGAATATTTTGCTTGTAAATCCAGTGTGCGCATGCGTCCAGCAGGTGTCAGTACTGGTCAGTGTCTTTAACAGGTTTTATTTGGGGCGTGGCCTCATTCAGCTGAACTGTCATTATTTCTAATAACCTACTCATTTAGTAGCATCGGCAGGTGACTGGTGAGTACAAATAAACTAACCCACGGTGAATTAACCTACTGTTGACTAGTGTGAGTGTAAACAGACTTCTTCGGTTTTAAAGTCATAAACCGAAATATTATTTAGCATATTTTCAGGGGTTTTTTTTGTAGAGTTTAACATTTGTTCCTGTCCTTTCTCTGTTATAGCTCCTTTAGCTTCAGAATATTTACCCTGTGTGTGTGTTTTTTTTAAAATATGAATCTTAACTTGATTCCGGTGTTTTCTCTGAACTGGCCTCGTGCACACCTGTCCTGCCCCCTGCACGTGCAGTCTGGTACGCACATACAGAACCAAAATAAAGGGTCCGACCTGACCCGGGACCCATGAAACTATTCAGCATTTTAGCCATAAACTCAGATACATAAACAAGCTCCTGTAACCAGAGGTTCAAGTGGACCTCTAGACTAACTTACTAAACGAATTAACTGACTGACAACACTAACGTAACTGACAATAACTAAACTAACACTAACTAACCTACATTAACGAACGAACGAACTAACTAACTAACTGACAACAAAATCAACACTATTTAAACACATACACATAAACAAAACTAACACTAAATGACTAACTAGCAATCCCAGAACCCCATTTTAATGCCTGGTCCAACTAAAGGTCCATTTGTCTGGACAAATTGTACCAAGAAAAATAAGTGAAAAATAGTTTAATATCAGAGCTGATATATATATGTATTTAACCCTCCTATTGTCCTTGAGTCAAAATGCTCTGCCATTGTCTTTAAAAGCAAAAAAAAAAAATCCTTAACCATATTTTTTCAATCTGAAATTTGATGACTTTGTAGATTGCATTACAAAGGTGAACTGTTGCCTTCATGCACATTTCCATGTCAGCTGTACAAAAAAGGGAGAAAGATCATTGACAGTCAAATTGAATGTAAATCACAGACACAGAGTTGGTTACCAGCCACAGAATGTGAGAAATCTGTAGTTCTGTCTCACATCATTCAGTAGCAGACATAAACAAGACAATACAGGTGGTCTTGTGGTGGACTGCACTGCCTTTTATCTGACCCATATGGAACAATATTTCTCCTTTGTGGATTCCCATTGGCTATACAGGTGCTGCAGATGACTATATTTGATGACTGATGATTAGTGCATATTCCGTGGACTCCATCGCAATAGATGGGAAAGCTATGTACAATCTGAAAGCCTCCGAGGTGTATCAATATCTGCATAGCGACAAAGTTGGTCACACAAACATTGTCGATCAAACAATATTTGACTAGTGTGTGGCATAATGCTTGCGCACACACACACACACAGATAGGGCTGCCAACTCTGTGAGGAGAAAATACGGGATACTATGGCAAATCCCATCAGATTCACAGACATCTGTTTTTTTATGTAATCCTCAATGGCAATATAAGAATTTCGTTTCAGCTCAATACCGGATGTAAATTTGTTTTTAAATACGGGACGATTCCGTATTTCAAGGGATGCTTATCAACCCTACACACAGAGCACTGTAGACTATCAACCTGTACACATACAAGCAATGATGTGACGTTAGCTCTACTGTCTATGAACATCAGTCTATATGGTGAACATTGTTTGTCCCATCTCTAATCAGCTGTTTTTAGCAAAACGCCAGTAGCAGTGTTGGTGTATGATAACTTCTACACAACTAACAGTTGTGTTGTGTCAGTTTCATAGCAAAAGCTTTTATTTCATAGCTAAAGTTGCTGAATTTGCCATCAGATTGAAGTTTACATGTCTTCGGGAAGACAGTATTCTGCTCAGGGACTCAACGCTTCTTTGGCTGTGGGTAAAGCCAGTGTATTTTGTGGATTTTTAAAATTGAATGCCTTCAGCCAGGCCCGTGATTCAGAGTCACCATCAGGGTTGTGAAAAATAAAAACAGCGGAGGGCATGAACATTACCTCTGTGGCAGGTTTGTGGTCAAAACACTCTCTAACCACTCATTCAGGCGTTTTTCTCACGTTTTTACAACCACCCGGCAGCACGTGTAGGTCCCAAACCACTTTTCCTCTTGAAGTTGTCCATCATTTTCTCACTGAATCACTGCATTCATATCAGAGTTAACTAGTAAAACACACCGGAGGCCACCAGAATGGTCGGACGAGTCGACGTCAACTAGTCACCGGTGACGTCATTATTTTTTAGTAATGGAAAAAAAACACAGGCAGAGGGGAATGCTTTGCAACAACTTGTATTCACTGACCATGGTCAGGTCATGCCTGACTTAAACATGACAAGAATTATTATCACGTATTAATGGCAACTCTTAACAATGTTAATTATCATTATTTAGCTCATCTGGATGAAGTCTGATGAGCTATTGCTGTCGGGCTTTGTCCATCGTCCACAATTCACTAAAATCGCTTCTCCTTCCTCAATTCTCAATGCATTTCAATTCTGAATAATTCATTAGATAGATCTAAGCACTGAGCACAAAATGTATCACTTTGTTTGTCAAAATTTGCCTTTGTAAAATGTTTACAAGTCACTAAAATCATTACTCTTCTCTCAGTTCTCAACTGATTGCATTTCCGATTAATTCACTGAGTTCAGTTTCAATCAAGACCAAAGAAAGTAATTGGCCCAAAACTAGTTTCCACCAACAACCTCCTGCATAGCATTTAATGGCTTTAACCAAAGTAATATGTCATTACCTAGTTACCTACTTTTGCTACCCCAGAAGAGCTTTGGGGGCTTCCTATACACAGGGACATTGGCACTATATATATATATATATATATATTATTTATTTTTTTTTTTTTACTTATTTTTTATACCTACATGTTAGGTTAGGCTACATCTCTCACATAAGCACAAAAGAAAATACTGTAATGCTCAAAACAATTTGGGAGGTCCTAGTTTGCGCGCATCAACATGAGCTGGGCGAAGGCTTTCCCGTTGTAGTGTGATAGTATTTCTGACCAGTGAAATAATTCTCTCACTCAGTGTGCTTGTCACCCAACTTGGTCAAATGGGGGCATCTGTCCACATCCTGAGCCCACCACTGTAGCAAGTTCTGCATGGTGGGAATGTGTGGTGTTTACAAATAATCATGGAACCTCTTCAACTGCGGTGGAATAATTCCTTGTTCCATGTTGTTGGCACCAAAAACACATGATTATTTGACGTTATGTTCTAAACGTCATTTTAGAGTATTGAAGTTGACTAGTTGGCTACTCTCTACAACCCCTAGCACTTGCACACGGCAGTGCAGACGACATGAACACATCAAAGACGAAAATGTCGAACGTGTGGTTAAACTTCACAAGAAGTTCCAGATTCTTAAATATGCAGCATGTGTCTGAAGACATTTACATGCAAAGGCTGGAATACAATAAGTCTAATTTAATGAAGCATGTGGTGACACGGTGTTTACCTTAAAGAAGAAGCTGCATCCTCTAAAGCCTAAGTGAAGAGGTAAATAGCATAGCACTGAGCAAATAGCATTAACCTAGCACTGAGCTAATAGCATCAGAAAGGGAAATACCCAGCATGGGAATGAGAGAGAAAAGTGATAAAGCTTCAGACCATCTACTGTGTAAATACTGGACCATGACAGTGACAGTGTGAGTACTTTTACTGCCAAAAAAAAAAAAAAAAGGTACTGGTGTTTGTGAATTCCTCAACTAGTCACATGACATGTGCTGTTAGCTTAATAATAATAGGTTAATATGCTGTAGCAGATGCATTGAAAGAAAAAATAATGCACGCATAAAAATATGTAAAAATGGAAAGCTAAAACAAAACGCAGCATGTCTCTTTTCTTGCACATATTAACATCTACGCACACAAATATGTACATGTACACATGCAATTCTTAAAAATGCATATATGCTGGGCCATAATATGTGATCTTAGTGGAGACTACCATTGAATCCACATTGACTACTCAAATCTATGTTGACCCATTGAACTGGTCAGTTGGCCATTTGAATCTACATTGAACAGTTGAATCTTCTTTCTGTCCCTGGTGCAGATCAGATGAAGACATGGCGAGGTACTGGATCTCGGGTCATGCACAGCAGCTGTTTGAGGCGCTGCAGAGACAACAGAACAGCAGCCAGTTTTGTGACACAATTCTAGAGACGGAGGGTGAGTCCAGCACCAGCAGTAGTGATGGGAAGTTTGGTTCTTTTGACTCAACTCCTTTGACTCTTTCTACTCCTGAGCGGCTCTTTATTTAGGATTTTTTTTTGTAGACCTTTATTTTGTCATAACTTTTTATGAGAAGCCTTTCAATTGATCTTATTTCCCAAAGGCCCTCTTACCCTGTAGCAAAGTGATACATGCATTACCAACTTTCAAAAAGTTTAAAGTTGAATAACATAAAATGGTTTTGCACAAACGTTAATTTTGCCGGCACAATTGTGCACAAACAAAGCGCAAACAATTCCAACCATTTTCGAGATGTTGATGGGGTGCTTTTACAAGTGAAATATCTTAAAAACACTAATTTTTCCTGTACAATCATGCACAATTGTGCAAAAACAATGCACAAATGAATGAAAATGATTTGATTCATATTTTCAAAATATGGGGTGCCATCTTCACACAGGTAATTAAGTGGCTAATTTTGTGCATTTATTCTGTTACAAAAACATTCTTTTGTTTAATAGGGTTGTGAAAATTAACACATTAACATAGATTAATTCATCATCTTGATTAATCTGAAATGGAAAAATTAAATGGATCAGTTGTTTTGTTTTGTTAAAACTGTTGAAAGTGTTTGTTAAACACGTTAATTGCATATATTCATATTTGGATATTTTGTCAAAATGTTTCATGTTTTTTTCTGTTTGAATATTTTTTGAGTATGTTTTAGATAGTCTATCGCTTTTTTGTTACTTTATTTTTTGTGAATTTTAGTGGATTTTACCATATTTTAAATTTTTTTTTCTCATTGTATTATTTGTTTGAGTGGACTGATTGATCTGACAAAAAAATGTAATCATTTGACAGCCCTAATTTTAATCTACAAGCTGCAAAGCTGCAAATAAATGCACAGAACAGAACTAGAACCAAACCCAAGCAAACAGTTTTATAACAGATTTTTAAATGTCTAATTTTGTGCATTTATTGTTACAAAATAGTTCTTCATTTTGTTTAATATTACAAATATCTATATTGTACAAATGAGCATTGAGGTAAGTAGTGAAACATAAAACAACTGGGAGCCGACGCTTCTGATTCACTACAAAGCATTGGCTCTGAGAGACCTATCTTTTGAGCAGGACACATCACTAACCAACAAACCCACCAAGACTCCCCCAGGGCCCCCCAGGAGCCCCTGGGACCCTTCAGGACCTCACAGACCCTGTATGACTTCACAGATGGATCTGAAGGTCTTATCTACACCACTGTTCTGCTTCTGCCCAGGTATTTGTGTGCCCGCCCACAGCTGCATCCTCGCAGCCTTCAGTCCGTACCTGTCTCAGCAACTGTCTGCAACCTCATCCCTTCCGTCCAGTCAGAAACGGCAGCTCCAGCTCCACCCACTGAAGGCCCAGACTGTGCTGAACCTGGTCCGTTTGCTGTACTGCGGATGCATGGATGTCAATGGAGGCGTGGAGCGCACTGACGTCCTGATGGCAGCGCAACACTTCGGCATCTGGAACCTGGTAGAAGGACACCGACATGGAGCGACGACGATGGGAAGACAACAGGGGCGGCGCTATAGAAGCGGCAGTAGAAGAGACGCAGAGGTTCAGACAGAGCCGTCCTCAGACAGACGCTGGGTGTCCACCGGCGTTCAGACTGTGGACGCTGGTGTCTCCACCCACTGCCGCTGTCCGTCCACTGCTAAGAGCAGAGACATTTCTGTTCCATTCACAGCAGACGCACATGTGCCCTTCAATAGTCCCCTGTCCGTAGGCAGCTCTGGGATGTCCTCTGACACTGAGACCACACCCATCTTATACTCACTGCTGCCCAGGGACACTTTGTCCCCCTGTGAGGGCATGTCCTCTATGAGAGTCCACCAGTTATCATCTAAAGACAACAGACAGGTAAGTGTCATCCAGTCAAATTGTTCCTGAGTGCTTTTATTTTTAAGATCCTCTGATGTTAACAGGTTTATTGATGTTTTAGAACCTCAGTTTAGTTATGTTTTGCTCAGTTTAACTCCGTTTTCCTCTGCTGAGCTCAGTTTAGGTCTGCTCCATAGTATCTATTTTCTCTGCAAATGTTTTTTTTTCCTGTAAAATGTAGGAAATAAGTTCTAGTGTCAAACCCTGAAATAGGTTTTTCATTATTTAATTATTACCCCACCCCCCAGGGCTCTAGAGTGTGATCAATTTGATCACACATGTGACCTCATTTCTCAAAAATGTGACAAAATAATTTGAGGCTGCACCAGTGTGACCAGCCCTTGGGAAAATAAATGTCTGCAACTTTACAAGTCTCCGGATGATCAACAAGAGACGAGACTCACTATTTGCATGCCAGTTCATGCAGATGGGTGTGGTTTGGGTTGTACGTAGTCATGCATGAGAGCCAAAAGTCATGCACGTCACAGAGTATGTTCTAATAATCTTGTAATAAGTTGTCAATACATACAATTACATTGGCTAATCACTGATTATCCGTTTGATGACACACTTACATCAAAAACATGTCAGGACTTTTTGGGCAGTGGAGCAGTGACCAACTGCAAGTACGTTCTAATTACCTTCTAATTAGTTGGCATCATAAACACTTGCATCAGCTGTACGCTAATGGCTATATGCTAACAGCTATATGCTAACGGCTATCCTCTGCACGCATCATGCACACTCATACTGAATGACATTAGACATAAGTACATCTGAGGGTCATGTGATTGTAATGGAGGATAGTCCATAAGATATGGAGCTGTTCAGATTTTCAGATATTGAGATGTTTAGTTTGGAGCCTTTAAGACACTTGTAATTTCAAATGTATTTTTTTCTTTTAATATATCTATTTTAAGTAGAAATTTTAGCTCAGTGAAGCACTTTTATCAATAGCACTTTTCAGTAAGCTGTGCTCCAAATAAAGAACTTTATTTGGAGCATCAAAATTGTTGATCAATCATTTACAAATCAATATTGTCTGTATGGACAACAATTTTAAAAAGTGAACCTGTAAAACTGCAGTGTCAAATGCAATGTGGTTGAAACATTTGGGTGCACCTAACTATTGGGCTGGTGCACCTGAGAAAAAAAAAATTGTCTAGAGCCCTGCCCCCAATAGGGAGAGGGGTGTTATTTGAGTAGGTTTGTTTGTTTGTAAGCAGGTTTACGCAAAAATCACTGGACTGATTTCCATGATTTTTTGGGAAACGTGCAAGGTGGTCCAGAATAGATCTCATTAAATTTGGGTGAATGTAGGTCAAAGGTCAAGGTCACAATAACCAAAAATGTGTTTTTACAATGATAAGAGATGGGGCTAATTAGGTAAAATATGTGGGGGGTGGGGGTTGTTATGCCTGCCAACACTTGCTTTAAAAGTTATCAATGCAGAAGGTCTACACACACACACACACACACACACACACACACACACACACACACACACACACACACACATATATATATATATATATATATATATATATATATATATATATATATATATATATATATATATATATATATATATTTTTTTTTTTTTTTTTTTTTTTTTTTTTTTTTTTTTTTTTTTTTTCTTCTGTGCATTGGTGTGATGCTAATGAATCCCCCTCAGGCTGGGTCTTTGGACAAAAGAAGTGCACAAGTCAAGTACAGGACAACAGATAAACGGACGACAGGAAACAGACAGAAGAGACAGACGTCTGAAAACGCTGATGTATCTGGTTCCACTGGAGGAGACAAGAGGAGTGTGAAGAACCTGTGCAAGAGGCCACACATGCAGGAGAGCATAGACACAACGCAGATTTCTATTAAGGTAACCAATGTTTGATCAGGGTGCACTAATTTGCAGCGTTTTGGTGAGGTTTGTATTAATAGGAATATATACCTCTATTGTCTGGGATACCAATTTATGAATCTGCTTTCCTCATTATTTTGTCTCAACAGTTAATACTACTACTACTAATAATAATAATAATAATAATGGATTAAAATCATATAGTGCTTTTCTGTGGAATGCATACTCAAAGTGCACAGTGGATCCATTCATTATTCATTCAGTTTTGCTTCCTCACTCTGGTGGTGGTAAACTACATATGTATCCACAGTTACCCTGGGGCAGACTGGCACAAGCATGGCTCACATTTTCCACCTCTGACCACCACTAAACATGAATAAGCATTCATACACCAGTGTGAGTAGCAGCACTGGAGGAAAGGAGGGTGAAGTGTCTTGCCCAAGGACACAACAGCACATGACGAGGAAAGAGCGTGATTTGAACTACCAACATTTCGATTATTGGACGACCTGCTCTACCAAAAGCGCCCTTGCCAGAAATTGCCAATACCACTTTTGGGTTTCTTTACAATGACTAGATTCAATTCGACTCAGCCTTTTTGCATTTCCATTACGAAAAAGGACCTGAACTATTTTTCCTTTATACTGGACTAAACCTCCGTCTCTTCCATAAATTACAGCTTGTACAAAATGCAGCAGCTCGTCCTATGTCCAAAACATCCAAACACTCCCACATCACCCCAGTTTTACATTCTCTTCACTGGGTCCCAGTTCAGTTCAGAATTCAATTCAAAGTTCTGTTATTTACCTTCAAAGCCATCAATGGTCTCACCCCACTCTACCTCACTGAACTCATAACCATCTATAAACTAGACAGGACGCTGCGCTCTTCAGACGACATCCCTTTGGTTGTCCCCAAATCCAAATCCAAAAAATATGGTGAACGTTCTTTCACAGTTTTCGGCCCAAGGCTGTGGAATATGCTTCCAGCACCAATACAATCAGTGACTGAGCTAGCTGTTTTTAAATCTCAGTTAAAAACATATTTATTTAGGCGAGTGTTTGACATGTAGTCTCCCGTCCATGTCTTTTTTTATGTTCTTGCTACGGTTTTATAACTTGTTTTTATCTTTGTTTTTGTCTTGGTTTTATAATTGTTACTTGTTTTTTGTTGTTTTTTTTATCTCAATTTGGAAAGCACTTTGTGCATCTTTTGGTGTTGTAAGGTGCTATATAAATAACATTTGATTGATTGATTTGATTGGTATTGCTTCACCCAGGTTCCCAGTGATACTAACAGGTGGGATCTAAACCTGCAGACATTGATTGGTCAGACAGTTGTCTCTGTGACTCTACCAATTTACAAAATACACATGTAGAAGTTGACAGTAAATATATGAGTACATTAATCTACATGGCAGTCCAAAATACTACACCATGGTCAGTCCAGGAAATTCCATCTTTTGTGGGTGATGTAAAATATTCAGACGAGACAACAGGAAACGAGTGAGTTCATCAACACTTCCCTGAACAGACTACACAGAAATAACGCCCCACATTACTATGACGACCCAGTACTGTAACATCAGTAATAGTAAAAGCATATGCAAGTTTCTTTATGTATTTATTCATTTTTTACTTTCTCAGTGTGTCAGTTTAGGTATGCATGTGAAGATGATAAATGAGCTGAACTGTTTCAAGGGACTTGATTTTTCATGTATTACGTTCATAGGAAGTTAAACCATAGACTGTTTTGTGGGGAAGGGGTGAGATGAAATAAATTTTACTTCCTCCCACTCCTTTTCGAATATGCAAATGGAGTCATATTTTCCTTTTCATGCACGTGCTTTTTTTTTGTCGTGTTTGTTTTACTAGTGGGGACAGACTGAGATTGTTTTGTTTGTTGCATATTCATAATAAATTGAACTGAAGGAATTAGTTTAACATTTCGGATCTGTTGTTGAATGTTAGTTTTTTCTAATTTTGTTTCCTTTGTGTCATCACCCCCTCCTCTCCTTTGGACAGGTGAAGCTGAGGAGGACGGAACAGTTTTGGGAGGTGGTGACTTTACGAGACCCCAACGAGATGCTGTCAGTCATCACCTCTATGGCACAGGTAGATGAAACATGTTAAATAAAAAGTTTCCAAAATGCAGTTAATAAAACAAAAACAAATGAAAGACTTTGAATATATAACCACTGCCTCATCGTCAGGCATTTTTTAACATTATTTTTCTTGTTGAATGGTCCTGGAACTGATCTGACACTGTTTTATGTAACCTTCCTATGATACTCAGGTCAAATCTGACCATTTTACAATTTCATAAGGCAATAAAAAAAATTTGTATTTTTTTTTCCTGATTACTTGAAGGTCTCATGATATCCTTCAGACGTGATAAATGAACAGAGAAAAGTTTTCAATGATTTAACCTTCCTCTTGTCTTAGAGTTGGCACTGACCTGTTTTAAATTTTAAATGTATAAAAGAACCACAGAAAATTTTTTATTGCATCAAGGCTTTTTGACTTCATTAGGAACCTCTATTTCAACATAATAAAACAAAAAACATCTTTTCACTAAATTTTAAAATGGTTTAGTTGAATTTCTGATGTTTTTCTTATTTTGGTTGGTTTTATCCTTGCTATAATAATGCAATTATAATAGCAATATGTAAAGCCAAAACTGTTAAAGTTTTCTGTGGGTGTGAGTTTGCTGTCTGCTCATTGGTCACAGAGTAGGAAATGGAGTCTGATGTAAGTTGACTGTAAAACTCTTTACATAGCGGCATGTATTCATTCATTCCATTGACATTTTAACTAGCATTGTTTATCGCTGTAATATGGGACAAATTGTGTCCAGTTTCAGCTCAATACAGAACTCGAACTTTTGTTTCTAAACACGGGACGATTCCAAATTTTAAGGGACGATTGGCAACCCTACGAATGTGTGACTTGTTTGCATGCTCTCTGAAGTTGGCATGCTAAGCGGAAAAGTTAGCATGGCTAACTAACCAATTTGCTGAATTGCTGTGAGTCTACAGAGGTCAGCGGATTAATCAAATATGCGATATTTCACATTTGTTTGGCAAGAGTGGGTAGAAAATGTAGAATCATGAGAAGGAGAACCCAGATGTAGACAGGGACAGAAGGTGCACATGATGAAACAACAGTTCCTGGGCCTGCAGGTTACCAGTAGTAATCCATTAGCCTTGGTGTTGTTCTTTAAGTAGTTCAAAAGATTAGAACTGTGAAATGTGTATTTTTTTGTTTGTTTTTGTTTTATTTAACCATAAAATTGGCTTGGATGTATGCATCATCCCAATATTAGGTCATTGATTGATTTAGTTGTTAAACAGGCGTAAATAGAATCCACAACACACGGCTGTGAATATGAGGACAAATATGACTGTATAATCCTTTGCACTTAATTGGAATTCTTAGACATTACAAAAGGCTATTGAAAGGTTATTATGAGTAATATAAAAGGGAATTGTTCATAAGAGGGTGGCCTCTATATCCTGATGCTGGCCTGTTAGTCTGCAAGTAACAGTAGTCATGGCCATTGTATTCTGTCATGAATAGTTGAATAACCTAAATATATTATACACTAATGTAATTAAAGTGTGATTGCAATAATAAAAATTCAGTGTTTAAATATACAAACAGTGTTTCCCCCAGTGCATTATAGACCGGGAGGACCACCAGGCCTAGCTTACTATTGACAATTTGCCTTTCAAATATGTTTAACTTTTCCTTAAATACATGAAATCATCATTTGAAAAGTGTATTTTTTTTTTACCCAGGTGACTTTTTAATATTCATGTTTGTTTGATGATCTGAAAGGTTCAGGTGTGACAAATAGTGATCGAATTATATGGAATGTTTGGGGCTGATACTGATGGAGATTTTTTTTGTCTTTGTCAAATGAAAACAAATGTCAGAAAATGTTCTTTATTTACAGTTACAAAATATAAATGGTGACAGTTAAAAGTGGGGTGGGAGATCTTTTTTTGGAAGATTTTTTTACCATATTGCTTGAAAACCCCATATCATGTACTGAAATAGAATGGTTGCAAAAAACCCCTAAATGTTTTAGTCCAGTCTCGAGGGTGGAACCAGAGGAAAACTCCGGCCAATCAATGTACTCATAATCTTTACAATTATTCATTTGCTGATACGTCCATCAACTATCAGTTGTTGTCCTCTCCCCTCACCCCTCCCTCCCCCTTCTGCGCGTTCACATAAACAGCTATGACAGAAAAGATGACAACCGGCAGAATAAACAAACTAAAAACAGCCATGAGGAAGCTGAGCAAAGAACAGAACAGCACAAGGGTGGTAATCACTACAGCTTTCCAGCGCTGGCGTCAACTGAAAAGGGGCTCAAAACCATTGCTAAGGTTGACCATGTTTCTACTCGATAGGTAAGATGATACCGTTATGGTCATATAATATTTGGACATACTAATCGTTATGGATATCGTATTCACCCTGTCAGTGAGAAAATGTCAGATATTGGCCAAACATAATGTTCCAGCAGGTTTTGCTAAGTTACCAACACTGTGTGTAAACTGCTGCTGTAACACCATAAACTATTGACCTTATCCATTAGTTTTCCCATGGTGTTTATTTCATACTTCTAAACGTTTTGCTAGCTAAGCTTCATGTGACACAAACTAATAAATGTTTTATTTAGGATGATAATTGATGTTGAGTTCTCGTGAATGCTCGTGAACCTCTTTGGTCACTCCAGACAGAAGCACGTTGATGTATTTTTGAAGGCATGGTTTTGACGAAGAGTCATGTGAGTGTATACTTTCAAAATATAGCTTGCAGGAACCGTTTTCCAAGATCTCCTACCCTAACTTTAAACTAATAAATATGAACAAATGTACAACTTCTCCTTTTTTCTTATTCTTTTCTTTTTCCCCTTTTTTGGTACTTTCCCTCTTTTTCCTCAACTTTTTTTGTTCCCTCTGTCCTTTTACCCAAAGGGAATAGGGGTATTGTTTGAGTTGGTTTGTTTGTTGGTCTGTCTGTTTGTAAACAGGTTTACACAAAAACTACTGGGCAAATTTCTATTAAATTGGTCCAGAATTGATCCCATTAAATTTTGGTGAATATAGGTCAATGGTCAGAGTCACAGTCACTAAAAATGTGTTTTCATAATGATAAGAGATAGGAAAAATCAGGTAAAATGTGTGCAAGGGGGGTGGGGTTTGTTTTGCCCGTTACCACTTTCTTTATTTTCTCTTCTTTATTCCTTTTTTCCAACTGTTGTTCTCTTCTTTTGTTTTCTCTACCCCTTCTTTTTTTTTTTTTTACTGTTTTTACTTCACCAACACAACAGGCCCATACTCATACGAAGAAAAAAAAAACAGAAATATTGGCCCGATATCAGTTTATTGTTAGTGACAAATATAAAACAATCTAAGAAATCAGCAAAAGGGTTCAATCCTTTTTCACAACATTGTAACCCAACTGTCTCTGTTGGATTCATGTTTGACAGACACTGATCAGACTAGAGTAAAACAGCTGTTTATTCCTCTGATCCAGGATGCTTCCAACACCCATAATAATTCCGGAATAAACGTCCAGCCTACCACGTCCTCTTCCATCGCCACTAAATCAACAACCCATGCTCCGCAAGCTGGAGCCAGTGGTGCCACTAAACCACTCCCTTACAGCAACACCGCCCTTCCTGGCCGCCAGCTGGTGGGTGGTGCGAGTGGCACCCCTAAAGTACACCCTTTCAACAATACCACACCCTCTAGCCACCAGCCAGTGGGCGGTGCCAGCCTTTGTCAGTATCCCAATATCTGCCAGATTTTGGGGCCACCCCAGCCTCCTGGAGAGGATGCCGATGAGCTGATAGACAGGATGCTGGAGGACATTATGATGGGCCTTAACATCCTGCCCAACATAGACAGCAACAAAGCAGAGCACCATCACCTGAGCTACAATGGAACTGTCTACACAGTGGGTAGAGCATCCATCGACATGTGTCCAATCCCAGTAAGTGGATTGGCCACGGACATGTGTCCAGTCCCAGTAAGTGGACCCTCCACCAAAATGTGTCCAGTCCCAGTGGGTGGAGCGTCCAATGGCATGTGTCCAGTCCCAGTGGGTAGAGCCTCCACCGGCATGTGTTCGGTCCCAGTGGGTGGAGCCTCCAACGGCATGTGTTCGGTCCCAGTTGCTGGAGCCTCCAACGGCATGTGTCCGGTCCCAGTGGGTCGAGCAAAGCATGATGTCAAGGCACAAGATAAGAGCCAAAGGAGCCACTCAGCAGCAAATAAAGGTATTTCTGTTCAGGCAGATTATTTCTATTGTTATTAGTAGTAGTATTCTTACAGAGCATTATTACCCAGCATCCTGAAAGCGGAGAGGGGGTACTTGTTTTTGGGTCGGTTTGTGTGTGTCTGTTTGTTCGTAAGCAGATTTATGCAAAAACTACTGAACCAATTTTTAAATTTTCAGAGAAGGTGCATCGTGATCCAGAATAGATCTCATTAAATTTTGATGGATGTACGTCAAAGGTCAAGGTCACAGTTACGAAAAATGTATTTTCACGATGATGGGGCAATTCAGGTAAAAGGTTTGCGAGGGGGCAGGGATTGTTCACTTGTTTACCCAACATTCGTATGTTTTGTTTTTACAATAAAGATTGATTCATTTTTTCCCATACTTACTACTGAATTTGAATTGGATATGAATCCAGTTGTCTATTAATGTTAGCATCATAGCTCTGCCTCAGTTGTCTGTTAGTTAGTGTCAGAGCTCCGCCTCAGGTGTCTATTAAAGTTAGAATTAGAGCTCTGCCTCAGTTGTCTATGAAAGTTGGCAACAGAGCACCACCTCACTTGTCTATTAAAGATAGCGTCAGAACTCCACCTCAGTTGTCTATTAAGGTTAGCGTTGGAGTGCCACCTCAGTTGTCCATTGAAGTTAGTGTTAAAGCTCCGCCTCAGTTGTTTATTAAAGTTAGCGTCCAAACTCTGCCTCAGTTGTCTATTAAAGTTAGTGTCAGAGCTCCGCCTCAGTTGCCTATTAAAGTTAGCGTCCGAACTCCGCCTCAGTTTCCTATTAAGGTTAGCGTTGGAGTACCACCTCAGTTGTCTATTGAAGTTAGTGTTAGAGCTCCGCCTCAGTTGTCTATTAAAGTTAGCGTCCGAACTCCGCCTCAGTTTCCTATTAAGGTTAGCGTTGGAGTACCACCTCAGTTGTCTATTGAAGTTAGTGTTAGAGCTCCGCCTCAGTTGTCTATTAAAGTTAGCGTCCGAACTCTGCCTCAGTTGCCTATTAAAGTTAGCGTCAGAACTCTACCTTGATTGTGTATTAAAGTTAGTGTCAGAGCTCTGCCTCAGTTGTCTATTAAAGTTGGCATTAGAGCTCCGTCTCGGGTGTGTATTAAAGTTAGCATCAGAGCTCCCCCTCAGTTGGCTATTAAAGTTAGCAGTAGAGCTCCGCCTCAGTTGTGTATTAAAGTTAGCATCAGAACTATGCCATCGGTTGTCTATTAAAGTTAGCATCAGAACTCCGCCTCACTTGTCTTTTAACTTGTTCCGCTATGGATCCACTTTGCTCTGGTAATATGGTAATAACTATAAACTATATTGTATTAAAATGATAACTCTTGTTTATAGTAATTTTCCCCATAAATATGTACAATGTTAGTTTTAACAACACAAAATAGGTCTAAATATGATTTTACTGTAAAAACCGGACTGTGCTCACTGACTTGTTTAGTTATTCATGTAATCCAGATGTTGTCATCCCACCTGTTCTCCAGCTGTTCTATGTGGCATAGGTGCTCTGAGCTGTCCTGGATCCACAGGCCTTCCATCTGCACAACTGGACCAACCTGGGGCTATGCAGCAAAATTCTTCTCCTTGTCAGTTTTCATCCAGATCCACAGGGAGAAGGAATGGCTGCCAAAGCTCTCTGCTTCCAAACCTCCAAACACAAGCAGTGGCCTCAACCTCCTCATGCAAGGAATTAATTTCACCACAGGACCCACCTGGTGTGGAGTTTTACGCACTGGTAGATGGCCACCAGGTCCAGAACTTGAAGCCATTTTCAATTTCTGACTTTCAACTTCCACAATGTTTCTCTCCATTAAATCAGAATTTTCGCAACCCAGCAAACTGTAATAATCAAATTCAGGTACAATCTAGTAGTCTTCAATGCCGACCGTGGCTCATGAACAACCCTGGATCAATAAATAAATGTAGTACTGCAGATGACGATGTAGCACCTACTGTCAAGAAGCAATGGCACAGGAGTTTTCCACAGGACCATACCAGTTCTGTCATGGTTTACGAAGATGAGAACCCCATGGATGGAACACAGAGGCAGATTAACTTCGGCATTTGCTCAGTCAGTATGTCAAGTAACAATGTGCTGGCAAAGGAACGGGAAAGACTTGTTAGCTATTTGAAGACGCCATCGGCCCATGTAGAAAAACCAAATCAACAGCTGGCGGTACCAGTGAGTGAGGAAATCAGAGGACAATTAGAAGTCACAGATAAAACTGAAATAAATCCCTGGGGACGCTTGAAAAGAGTCGAAGAGACCTCAATTCAAGCAACCCCAGGAAATTCAGCTCAAACAAGGATTCTACAGAAGACATACCATGGTAGATCACAAAAAAGAGCCATGAATGACATGACTCCTGTAGACATTGGTACTTCAAATATGGGTGAAAGCAGCCACAGGCAAGAAAGGGAAAAAACCCAACCACAAAAAGAAGGAAGAGGAGACAGAAAAAAGAAGTCAAGTGGAAGTGCAGAAGCGACGGTAGAGGAGTGGAGCAGAGCATCCAAACGGCCTCCCATCATCAGTCTGAAGGACTTCCAAGTACTCAGGCAAAAACATTTTAAAAAAATAAATGAATGTGTAGGAGAAACAGAAGGTGAAGGCAGGGCTTGTAGTACCACTGATGAAGAGTCAACCCAGGAAATGGAAAACAACAAGGAGTGTCATCCTCATGTCAGTGGAAGTGCCTGTGGTCAGAGGATGCACAAATGGTCAGAGGACAGCAACAGACCGCTGGAAAACACTGGCAGACCACTGGACAACACCGGCAGATCATCACAGGACAGCACCGGCAGATCATCACAGGACAGCACCGACAGATCATCACAGGACAGCACCGGCAGATCATCACAAGACAGCACCGGCAGGTCATCAGGGGACAACATTGGCAGATCATCACGGGACAACATTGGCAGATCATCACGGGACAATATTGACAGATCATCACGGGACAACATTGGCAGAGCATCACGGGACAAAATTGGCAGACCTTTGGACAACACCAGCAGACCTCTGGACAGCTCTGGCAGACCTCTGGACAGCACCAACACATCAGCGGACAGCACCGGCACATCAGCGGACAGCACCGGCACATCAGCGGACAGCACCGGCAGACTACTGATCAACACTGGAAGATCCTCCAATGACAGAACCAGGTTACTTTTGGAGCTAAACAAGGACGAGGGAGGGTTTCCTTCAGCTATTTTAGAATCGGAAGTGGACAGTTCAACAGCTGACATGCACTATGCACCAAAGACTTCCAGTAGAGGTAAGTCCTCTGCCTAAAGCTTCTTAAGAGGTTCCTGCAGGTTATGTCGAAGACTGGAGGTAAGATAAGAGTTTATTCATCCCAACATTGGGTAATTTAAGTTAACAGCAGCAACAAACAAAAAGCAATTGCAGAAAAAAATACTGGTAGAAAACCAACAAACAAGAAATGAAATATAGGAGAGAAAAAAGGGTATTGATACAAATGTAGAATTTTTGCAACCACATTTACATTGTGGTTGCACATGAGGTGATGTGAGGGTGTGGGGGGCCTAAGGTATGCTCTAGGGTAGTGGTCAGCAACCTTTAAAACCGAAACAGCCAATTCGAACCTGTTTTCTACGGAAAAGAAAACACTGAGAGCTGCAAAAACTTTTTGACATCTAAATGAAAAAAACAAAAACCGTGCATTTATTACAAAGAAACAAAACTAAAAAAAACAAACAACTTCCCTTTCATGCTTTGGGGTTCAGCACACGTCACACACTTAATTTGTGCTTTGACTACCCTTTTGAAGATGGGCTACCTCATCTAAAATGAAGACAACACTGTATATATTGCTTTTTCTTACCTTTACACTGGTCCAGTCCAAAACAAACCCACTCCAGGCCTGGGTAACCTATGCCCCTGTGGGACTTTGTCATATATATTTTTTCATTTTCATTCATTTTTCCACACTCTGGGCCCGTGCGGCCCATTCGAGTCCAGAATATAGAATGGTCCGCGTCTCTGGGCTTGCAGAGTCCAAGTTTTTAACAATTTTCCATAAACTGATGATACTCTGTCGGTCCTCTTCTTGCACCATTCGGCTGAACTTTTGATACTAAAAGCGCTCGTCTAGGTGGAGAAATTACCGTTAAAGTGTCTGTGTTACCGGGAGCCACAGCAGCGGCTCGGTAATGAATGAGGGTCAAAGGGTAACAAAAAGCATCATAGCCAACGGGTTGCTACGTGCATGACGTATTTATGTTAATTATGTAGTTGCGTGTAGGAATGTACTGTATTTTTATCTGGGAAGTTTCAATTTACTTTTGGAAATAGAATTTTCTTTCATATTCAGAGATGAAAAATTAAGGTACAAGTTTTTCATTACTTAGATTTTTCGTTAGCAGAGGCTTTCGCATGTAGAGGTACCACTGGACACTTCAATTACCCCCCCACCCCCGCACACTAGGGTTGAGTGTATAGTTCATGATGGTTGGGCTGTCCATGTACTCCCCATGTGGACTGCACAGTATATATATAAAAAAGAATAATAATTATTTTGAGGATGACAACGTAATGTAATAAAATGTAAATAACTTTTTTTTTTCTCGTAACCATCATCTGTGACAAAAAAAAATTAGATGGATCTGTTTCATTATGGTCCAGTGGCTTTGGCATGTGAAGTGTTCCTAAGGGACAGGGGTGGATGTCCCTGAACTAGTTCTATCCCAGACATACATATTTCAGTCACACACAGAGCAAACCCAGGACGCTAAATAAAGAATCTAACTTATTCTGAATAGGATGTTAAGGATTACAATGTTTTAACACCATCTGGTGGGAAAATGTGAATATCCTATTTCAAGATTGGACTAAAGAGCTACTTTAAAAGAGGATGGCAGGATAACCTGTGTTATTTCATGACAAAGAAACTTGTGATAATCCATCATAACCTTCCTTTTTTCTTACAGAGGAGATGGTTATTGTCCGAAGGTCAGATGAAACAATTGCAATTGTTGGTGACTGTGACTCTGCTCAAAGGACTCCTGATATTGGAAGAAACCCTCAACAGAACACTGGGAAAACCCACCTGTGGAGGTGGGGCATCGGCAGGACATGGGTCAGTGATGTGGAGGTGGACGAGGAAGAGGAGGAGGTAGAGGTAGAGGTGGATGAGGATGAGGATGAAGTGGAAGGGAAGGTGGATGAAAACCAGGTGGATGAAGAGGAGGTGGTAGTAGAGCTGGACTTGGATGAAGAGAACGTAGAGGTGGACGTGGACATGATGGAGGAAAAAGAAGATGAGGACAAAGTAGAGAAAGAGGATGAAGTGGTGGACATCCTCTTTTTGTCTCCAGACAAACATCCTCAGTGTCATGTGAACATAGTCGAAATCAGTCCAAGTGAAGAAGATGAAGAGGACGTAGACGTGACTGGAGATGAGACGGAGTGAATTTGACTGGAGTTCTATGTTTTTCTACAGTCCAGTGACGTTCTGTGGTTATGTGGACTCTTAGGTTCAAGGTTCAACAGGGTTCACATTTATCGTGTCACATTGGTACAAACCACTAATTGATGTTCTCTACGTTCGTTTAGATTTGTGAGTTTTATTAGTTTTAGATTCAAATTTGCATGGACAGATGAAAGTAAAAAAGCACGACCTGCTTCACATGTTGGTGAAAAATTGTCTTATTTTGTATTTGAAGAAAATGACTCATGTGTTAAATGTTAAAAGGACATAATTATGGTTTATTAAAGAATATGTCCAGGTGTTTTTACTCCTGTACTGTTGGAGCTGTCTGTCCTTTCTGTTCAGGTTACTGGTTTTCATCTACTTCTTGTCCAGTGAAAACCACATATTTTCAAGCAGGCAAATATTTTTACGGGTTTGATAAAGTGAAGAATGCAGTCATCCTATATGGGCTATGTTTAAAATGTTCTCCTTAACCTCAAAAGACCCAAACAGGAACTCGCAACCAAAACCACCTACTGATGTGAAATGTTTAATATCCTCTGAACTACTAAACCTTTCAATATATGTAAAATATTTTTTGTAAAATATGGTTATTAATCTTTTCATGGTCATCAGATATGACCCATTTGGATGTTCAGAGGCTCCGTAGTTACCCTAGAAAACAATCATCTTCTAAACATTGATTCACCAGTACAACCCATGGAGTTGGATCAATGACAGTAGTTGTAGATACTTGTTTTTACATTCAGTTATTGATATCTTTGCTGAAGATTTTACTTTTAATTCAGTTTTCTCTTTTTTTATACAACTCCGAACTTTAATGTCAGCTTTTATGAATATCTATATTATCAGCAAATTATATACAGAACAATCCCCGATTTCATGGGGAAAAGGCGAAACGGAAGATAGGATCTATCATTTAAGAAAGGTTGGAAACCTATAAGTAGCACACCCACCCACATAGCCTTTAGTTTGACTTCATTAAATGCACCGTTTATGTCACACTTTTTGTTGTTTTTAGATTTTGGGTGTGGAGGCTTTTTTAATCTTGCCCAATATTGGTTGGGAGAGATTGTTGTATTCACTGTGTGTGTGTGTCAATGAAATTACATGGGCATGTACATATAGCTAATGTGCATCAGATGCAATGATCATTTTGAGTAAAGGTCAAAGGTCAAGGTGGCATTTAGCCAAAAGATGGAAATCACATCATTGGTTCTAATTCAAGAACGGGTTGTCATAGAAATTTGAGATTGGCACAAAATAGGTGCCAGATTAGGCATTCTCTGAATACTTGTTTTTCTATTGGCCCATCAATTAATGGAACTACAATGGGCCAATGTTACAGAAGAGTAAAACAGAAATGCATTTGGAGACATGGTGAAATGATAAAACATAGAACTATTGAAAACATCTAAAACAAAAAGACATTTGAAGTGTACTGAAAATATCTAAAATATCTGACTGAACATTAGATCACAAAAGACAAAAACAATATTTTTCAAAACTGGATTAAGGTCAGAATTCAAAAGTTGTTCATTTTTACATGATGTTTAAAATTCTGGACACCAACTAAAATGTGCACATTGTAAACAAAAGTAAATTAGAAGACTAGCATCTGTCTCACAAGTGTGCCAAAAGCACACTATTACTTCCATTATAACCATAGCTTTTGATCCATAAGAAATTTAGACCTAAATCGTGCAAAAAAAAAAATCATAAAAAATGTAGTGACATCATGATCGATATAGATCATTTAAAGGTTTTTTTTTAAATGAGCGATTATTTGTTATGTATGATTAGGGCTGACCTTGATTTAAAAAAATAAAATAAAACAAAACAATGTATTATTTTAGTGTCATTCATAGACACTTGCTAGACAGATGATAGAATGTATGAACATGACTTAGCTCCAAAAATAGTAATGTAAATTAACCAATGTTGGTATGAATCATTGACATATGCAAGGCTGCAAAAACAAACAAAAATGTGTTTTTTGCATGCAAAAATTGTTTGTGTATATTAAACACGGCATTTAAATGGCTAGTGTGACCTTTTTTTTAGTATTTGGTACTTTTATTTACAGCTCAATTTGAAAAATTGGGGGAAATGTAAAAGAGTTCAAAACAAACAATTTTTACATCATTCTTCAAATGTGCTTTTTCACACACTTGGTGGGAGGAGGTGGGGTCGTGTTTTTCCACGTAGAACAATGAATCTAACTGAAGTTTATTTCTGAGGCTATTTCCTCCGGCGACCGCAGAGGGCGCAAGCGCATTCTCACCGCTGTTCATTTGAATCAACTTTATTGATACCGGAAACTGCAGCGGAACCCGTCCACGCGTGTTTTCTGCAGGTTGTGAAGGTTAAAGCCGAAGCCGTGCTGTGTGTCTGGACCAGAGGGTGAACCAGTCCGGTGTGTGACTGTGGAGCCGGAAGAGAGCAGGCATGGACCCTATGAAGGCGCAGCAGTTGGCGGCGGAGCTGGAGGTGGAGATGATGGCGGACATGTACAACCGGTAAGGAATGCTAATGGGTATGAGCAGCAAAGGCTAACGGGGCAGCGAGTGCTGAAGGCTTTAAAGGCTAACTCCTCTAGTTCACAGCAGGGAATTAATGCGTGTACGTGTCTGCTTTGAGGCACGTTCCCCCTAAGGACTGTTTTATAGAGTTATGTCGACCCTAAATTTCACTAGCACATTTGTGTTCTGCTAATAGAACACGACCCTCTGCAGAACTAACATCCATGTGCACGGAACACTGCCTTCTGTTGGATTACACCCGCTAACCCTGGCAGGGTAAGAACCCTTAACCCTAACAGGGTAAGAGTCTTTAACCTTAACCCTGACAGGGTAAGAACCCTTAACCCTGACAGGGTAAGAACCCTTAACCCTGACAGGGTAAGAACCCTTAACCCTGACAGGGTAAGAACCCTTAACCCTGACAGGGTAAGAACCCTTAACCCTGACAGGGTAAGAGTCTTTAACCTTAACCCTGACAGGGTAAGAACCCTTAACCCTGACAGGGTAAGAGTCTTTAACCTTAACCCTGACAGGGTAAGAACCCTTAACCCTGACAGGGTAAGAGTCTTTAACCTTAACCCTGACAGGGTAAGAACCCTTAACCCTGACAGGGTAAGAACCCTTAACCCTGACAGGGTAAGAACCCTTAACCCTGACAGAGTAGGAGCCTTTAACCTTAACCCTGACAGGGTAAGGCGCCCTGTATCTCCATCAGGACAAACTTGACTCATTTGAACACAAATCAGATAAAGTTTGTCATGTTTCTGTGGTTGTTGTGAAATTTTTTTTGAACTTGTTTCAAAGTTGAAATGAATCAAACTGTTATAGACAATCATTAAAGGTTACAATGGATTTAAGTGTTTTTCCCTGTTCACTGTATCAAATCCGAACTCTGAACTGAACTGGGTCAGATCCACGTAAAAGTGGCTCCTGATGAAGTTGGAGATCATTAGAGAATGTTCAGGTCAGAACCTCTGGTCTGACTTTTTGCAATATTGATAATTTTATAAATGTATATATGCATCAGTGTGTGTAATATTATGATAATGTATCGAGTATTGATTAAGTTATAGCGTGATATGTCTTATGCTTGACACACACAAACACAAAGTGTTACAGAAGTTAATTTTGTGACATGTCACCTTTTACCTCCAGACATCTCAAAAACTCTTGGTCATAGGTAATAACACCTATTATGAGAATTGTAGAAATCTTCATCCAGCATCGTTTGGTACCAATCTGAAAGTTCTGTGACCCTCTGTTGTTGAGTTATAACAGATAATATGATTTTGACCTTTTAGTTAATTGTGAACTTGACCTTTGGCCTTTACTCAAATGGATCATTGCATCTAATGTGCATTAGCTATATGCACATGCCCATGTAATTTCATGGTGATATCTCAAGTATTGATTGAGTTATAGCATGATATGTCTCTGCAAACACACAGAGACAGACACTGATTACAATAATTTCTCCATCTAATGTTGGGCGAGATTAAATATTTTTTACCCCTTATCAGTTAATCATTAAACCCCCATTTCCACTATGCAGTACGGGATGATACGGGTCTGGTATGATATGGGTCTCTTCTGGACAGCTTCCATTTCCATTGTCTAGGGAGACCTTCAGAAGGGGGCATGCTGTTTTGTGGAAGTGTCATCATGTTGTCTTACATTAAGATGTGACATGGTATGAGGTGCGACACAAGCTGGAAATGTAAACAAACAGACCAGTGAAGCAGAGGAATAAAACGGAGCATTTTTTCTGTTTGATTCAGCACTGGACCACTGATCGAAGGAAGCCCCTCTGCCATTTTAGTCAAAACAAACCTCAAACATCTTTTCTTTTCCGACACAAATGAGCTTTAAAAATGGTTCGGTTTGTTGTTCTTAAAGTTTTGCTGAGCTGCTCCATGACGCTTTTCCTCAGCCAATCACTATCTGCATCCCTATTTGGAATTTTGTTTTACTTCTGTCTTGATGTTGGCTTATAAAATGCACATGAATGAGGTCAAATTCCAGCTCACACTTGCATCCTGTTCTCCCTGTCCTCCCAGAATGACCAACGCCTGCCACAGGAAGTGCGTACCTCCACATTACAAAGAGGCGGAGCTAACAAAGGGCGAGTCGGTGTGTCTGGACCGCTGTGTCGCTAAGTACCTGGACCTGCATGAGAAACTGGGACGCAAGCTGACAGAGCTGTCCGTCCAAGACGAGGAGGTGATGAGGAAGGCAGCCATCGGGAGTGGATAGACGCTGGGTGACAGAAAAGAGGCGGAGCATCGGTGTTTAATGAGGGTGGGGTGGGCGGGGCAATAACATGTAATGGACACTTCAAGAGGGGAACAACTGGAAACTGCTTCCTGGACCGAGACAGAGGATGAGACGAAGCATGGAGTGGAGTCCCAGTCCCACAGCCCTCAGCCCACACTAACCCTTCCACATAAAGATGGTTTTGCATTTTGTTTGTTTTCAGCTCCTCAGATCCAGATGCTGCTGAAGACTTGGGATTCTTGAGGTTCAAACGCTGACTCTGGGTTTATTACATGCATCAGTTCCTTTTAAATGGGGCCTGTAGAGGGGTGGGGGGTTAATTTGGTAAAGATTAGGAGGTTCTGGGGTTGAAATGTGGCTCCAGTTTGGGACTACATGAGTCCAGGACAGTGGATTAGGGACTCCTGATGCAGTTTTAGTCCTGGTCAGACCTGTTTCTGTTTGGGTGGGCGTGGCCTCATGTGGGTGGTGTAGATCCCACCCTTTCCTCCTCCTCATTGGTCATGTTATGCTGTCAGTGGACCATGTTTTTGACTGTTTAGTTTTCCTGTATGAGCCACTGTCCAACAGTCATGCAGGTTTGTGTTTTTGTTTTTTAAATATGTATTTCAGTCAAGTTGTTTTCATGTTAACAAGTACCTGAATAAAAAGATGTCGGTCTGTATCCAACAGATTCAGTGCTTTTATAAATGTCATTTAAAGTTCAACTACAATAAGATAATAAATAATGGGGGTTTAGCAATTAATATAATATACCCAAAGGTGGAAATTCTTCTTTAATTGTGTTTTTTTTTTTTTTGTCAGCTCTTGGTAAAAAAAAAAAAAAAAAAAAGGGTTTTGTAGTTTAGTGTATGAAATTTTACATTGCAGTAAAAGGAGAATACATTTCCAAGTGATCCATTATCCAGAATCTCTTGCGGATCTTCACCAAAATCTAATGGACTGTTTTTTTTTTTTGTCATTCCCAAGCTATCCTGAAAGTTTGAAATTTTAAGTTTTTGAGATGTGTTATAAACACTGGCAGAAACATGACCTCCTTGCCGGAGGCAATTGGGTAGATATAATTAAGGGCATGTCCTTTTGGTTGACAGGTGTCAGATATGCTGCCAATGCTAGCACTGGTAGCTAGTGACTAGCTCCTGGAAAGGCCTCAATCTCATGTTAAAGTTGGTTGTTGGGCTGTTCATGTTCAAGAGTGTTAATGGGATATTTTTACCATTGACTTTGCAAACAAGACCATCCACGAAGTCTGTGTTTTTGTTTTTTAGGTAAGTGAAATGATATATCTATATATTATTGAGCACGTGTGGCTCTGTACTAGCTAAACCAGTTCTCGAGTGGAGGGGGGATGAGAGCGGATGGCATCCCCTCTAAAATAAAAATGACCAAAATCATCTTCCCTGTAAAACGGCCATCACCCCTTTCCATCCCTTCACTTTTTGCAATAAATGTTGAAAATATAACTTATTATATATATAGTATGCATGTTGAGTAAAATAAATAATAAAATCTGAGGGCACAAGGGTGCAAACATGCAATGAACAAGTTTTTTTGTTTTGTTTGTTTTTTCCCAATTGGTTGATGTCTTAATGATGCTAGAGGGAGCAGGACAAGCTGCAGTGCCACAACACTCAATCTCAGCAACTCAGCATGGCTAAACGAGCAGCTGGACAACACTATGTCAGGGACTATTTTAAAATGACGAAAATTACAGGTGAGTTATACATCAAGACTCATGAATCTCAATCATTACTTTTCGTTAATCTATACAAAAGTTGGCAGACTCACCACAGGTTGCATGCACAATAACAACACAGCTAGTTTTCCAAGTTTGCCGTGTAGCCTTCAAGCTAGCAGAGATTAGCTCACATTAACTTTAAAGGTGTAACTCCGCTGAAAACCACTTTTCCACACTCTTTTTGAAATCTGATGGGTCACCCCGACTTATCAACACATGCTGTGTTTGAAAGTGGTTTGTCACCTCCACTGGCTGCATACTGCATTCACAGAAAACAACGAGAGGAACAAGGGATCCAGAAAAAGCTGGTCCGTCAGATGGACTTTAGCGTCACCCACGTGGGGTTAAACCATTCCCCATTGGCAAATCTGAACTAGCATTAGCATTAGCATCTACAAGAGAAGACAGAGCCACAGTAGTAGCTGCACAAACTGGAAAAAATGGTGGATCAAACTGGTGCATGTGCTCTCTGTGGAAATAAAGCCTCGCTTTTTTCTTGCACATTTTCAGATCAAGTGAGGGCACAAAACCTAGCTGGATGTTAGCAAGGGATAATGTATTGCCCGCCTTTGGTGGGTGCTGTTCAGCCCCGTCGGGGAATATTTTTGTGATAGTATTGCGTGGGCAATACATTATCCCGCTTATTCTACGGGTTATTATAGTTTATGACTGTCACTACTCTAACAGACTGGATGAAATAACCATTACAACGGAGCAATTATTTACTTTAAAAGTGGCCGAACTACCTGCGGAGTGATACATACCGTGAATCTGAAGTGATAAACCCTTTGTCACTGGCAGCAGGCAGTTATTGAAAATAATCCGCCCAGCTGGGAACGTCAATTCAAAGTGAACGGGAGCTATTGGAATGTTCTAGAGGGCCGTAGAATAACTCCGGTAAACAAACATAGAGAGCGAGAGGAGAGGGGGAGTCGTTCTGAGCCAATCAGAGATGCCTCATCACACTCATGAACATGTATACAGAAGTACCGGTAAACTGTTGTTCGACCTCATGTCATTTTTCTACCGTGCAAAAACAGCTGGAAACAAAGCAATCCGGACGTTTTTTTAAAAATAGAACCAACACACAATGTATTCAATAACAATGGAGAATATAGCAATATTAATGAAATAACCATGTAATGACAGCTTTAATCTCTCTTGTTAGCTAGCTGCTAAAACACAGCACTTGTCATATAGTCACGTTAGCTTTGGGTTTATGACTGTGGAACATATAGTTAGTTAATATTAGATGAGAGTTTGTCTCAAATATTTTACCATTATTAATGATGAAATATTCTTCACATGGCTCTGTTATTTTCACCAATAGGACTAGTCATGCAACAAAAATAAGTGGAGATGTTAGCTAAAATTGTGATGTTCAAGGCAGGTGACATTAAAGAGTCTGAGTTTTCCCTCCTTCTGGGGCCTGTTGCTGTGGCCTGTAATTTAATATTACAGACAGTAATATGCTAAATGTGATTTTAATATATACTGCACAGTCTGTCTATTATCCAAGAGCAAGTTCATGTGCTTTTAATCATTTGTGAAATTATTAGCATGACATGTCTGCTCATTCTATCAAAGCCTATCCTGTTGTTTTGTTCACATAGAGGAAGGCCAGGAGAAGGAACAGGTTTGATTATTAAACCATTTGGGTTTAAAGCAGGGATGATGTTAACAGGCAATTTCCAGTAATTTACTGTTTTTTCTCCACAATAATTGAAAAATATGATGGCTGCCAGTCATATTTTAATGTAATGAAGTAATTTTTAATGTAGAAACTGATTATATTAACATTTTCATGACTGTGAAAATGACTGATTACAAAAAAAAAGTCCAGTGCAGCCTCCAGTTTACACCCTTTTTTTCAATTCATATGTAGGCCTACTAGTATATAGCTCATTATGTTAGTGGAAGTAAAGCAAATTAAACTATGCTTGATTTTGTTGTTTCTATAGTGGAAAGACAGAGAGTGGTGGGTCAGGACAGGAGAGCAGGAGGGCCATGGGGAAGAGCAGGAAAAGGTTTGATTATTTTACATGTTGAGTTTAGACTCTTTTTCAATTCATACATAGGCCTGCCATGTACTGTAGCTCATTGTGTCAGTGGAAATGAGGCAAATTAATCTATTCTTGATTTTGTTGTTTTTGAGAGAGAGAAAGGAGGTAGCAGCAGGCCCTCCCCCAACTCCCTTTTTTTGTTTTTTGTAAAGGTGAAAAAAATTGACCATCCCCCATGAAAGTTTTTTCAACTCAACTACTAAGCGAAACTAATGAATTAGCCAATTAGCTGTCATTACCCACAATAAGGATTAGGATTTTATTTTTGAGCAAAATAATTAATAATTGTAATAGATTAATACAATATCTTATGTTTTATGGTAAAGCATCTATTGGAGTGAGAATAACCATAATTCCCATAATGGGCCATCTGGTATGAATTTGTTTGAATAGCCATACTTTAGTAACATTCTTTTACACATTTACTCACATCTTGGAATTCTGGATTTAATGTTGGAATTTTTTCAAATGTATTTATTGTTGTTCTTCTGACATTAAAGTTAGATTTCTGAAAACAAAAATCAGAATTCTGATTTTCCCCCTAAAATTATTGCTTTAATCTGGGAATTATGACTTTTTTCCCCCTCCAAACTATAACTGCTCTAAATATGTTCTTTTTTTATTACTATTTTAAAAATCAGGCAGATTTTTTTATAACTGGAGAAATATTAGTCTGAAGTCTGGACCTTATATGTGCAAATGTGAGGGTGGAACTAGAGAGACAACTAAGAAGGAATTCATAGTTGTAGAAATCCACTGGTTTTGCACAAATTAATCTGAAGATGCAGCACCTGGAGGATTCAAATTCAAACTGTATGAACTATTTGGATCCAATTACACAAATAAATGAACCACAGACTAATAAAAGTGAGGTTGGATAAATATGAGCCTTTTAACATTAAGCCTAGAACAGGGCTCTCAAACTCCGGTCATCGAGGGCCGGTGTCCTGCATGTTTTAGATATTTCCCTCTTTCCCATGATTCAGTTTAACCCTTTAACTCCTGAGACTTTAGCAGTTCCACATAAAAAAACTATTACACTAAGCAACAAAATTAACAAAAAAACAGCCATCAATAAAATGAACAAAAATGAAGAATAAACCAACAAAATCATTTGCAACATGAACAAGGTAAGACAAAAATGGAGCAAAATTAAAAGAAAAATAATTAAATAAAAACAAGACATAAAACATTTCAACAAAATTATCCAATAGTACGAATAAATATTTGCAAAATTATAAGTAACATGGAAAATTTACCAAAAAAGAGAACTGTCATTGAAATTTGGTCCCAGCAGTTTTAATTTTGACTTTCTTTTTAATTAGTTGCATTTTGACTCAGTAAAAACACAGTAAAAAAGGAAAACAAATTATTTTTTAGGAATATTTAAAATGAACCATTCATTCAGAATACATCAGTTCTGACACTTAAGAGTTAATAATCAGCTCATCAGTCTCTGCTGAACCTGTTAATGATGTAATGACTTTGAGGTGTAATGGAAGAAGGAATTATTTAATAATTCCTTTTTTTTCTGCAAATTTTTCCATATGGACTGCACTTATATAGCGCTTTTCCACCTTCATGGTGCTCAAAGCGCTTTACATTGGCCTCTCATTCACCCATTCACACACACACACTCATACTACACCAGTAGGTTTCTAAGGTCTAAGGTCAGTCCTACTGGGGGCCTAAGTCAGGGTTCAGTGTCTTGCCCATGGACACTTCGACATGTGGACAGCCAGAGCTGGGAAGCGAACCGCCAACCTCTCCATCATTGGTGTCCATATGTGTCCATTATGTGGAACTGCTAAAATCTCAGGAGTTAAAGGGTTAAACTGAATCATGTGAAAGAGGAAAATATCTAAAACATGCAGGACACGAGGACCAGAGTTTGAGACCCCTGGCCTAGAGGAACATTAGTTCTGAAAGTATTGGAACAGCTGATCAGAAGTGTTTCAGTCAGTGGTCACTAGGTGGTGCTGTCGCTTTAGAGTTGTGTGTGTGTGTGCGATTCTGCAGACTGGAGAACCGTCAAGGTCCTCTGTGTGTGTGTGTGTGTGTTCGACCCAATAATAACAGAAGTTCTGTCATGAGCTTGTCCATATTGAACAAGAATAAAGTAGACTGGATCTAATACTAATGATACAGAAATAACATGAGTATAGATTGGAGATGGATGAAGGAAAAATGGTTTAAACCTGCAGCAAAGACTGAGGAGGAGGTGCAAGTGAGAGGAAGGGTTAAAGAGAGAAGAAGAGAGATGAATGTCATGTTACTGTCAGTTCTGTTGTCTTTATTAAATACTTTTGTCCCAGGGGTTCAGACTAGTGTAGATAGTTGTGTAATTGTGTTTGTGCTCCTGTCACTTTAAGACCAACATGTGTTGAACCAAATGAGGAAGTGAGTGGATCAGGCTTTCATTTCTCTCAAAACTCTTCTTTATTTATACATGCAGCCTGTTCATAAGAAAGAGGAAGTGACTGGTCAGGGTTAGGGCCGGACCCGGGTCTACAGATACAGGGTTCAGATCCACAGGTCCAGACCCAGGGGTTCAGGTCCACAGGTCCAGACCCAGAGGTTCCGGGTCCAGACACAGAAACATGGTGAGTATATCCCTTCCCACCTGTTGTTCTCCTAAAGCTGTTCTAGAACCAGTTTAAAAGGGAATGATTCCACAGAGGAAACATTAAACTGTACAATTTATTCAAAGTAAATTTTTTAAAAATCTGTCAATAAGGTGAGAGTGTTAGTCTAAAAAAATACAACTGTAACTATGAAACTATGATAGAGGCATCATGGATTATTATTATTATTATTATTATTATTATTATTATTATTATTATTATTATTATTAGTGCAGAGCTCATAGGAAATGTGAGATTGTTACTAATGTGTTGTGGAAGTGTGTGAAATGAGTTGAAAGGAGCAGAAAGAAAGACTATAATAAGTAGATGGGACTGTTTTGGAAGTATGTACTGGAATCTGTGAGTATGATAATGCTAATGGTGTAAGTTGTTATTGCTGGTGGAATTAGTAAAACCAAGTTTCAGGTGGGGCAGACAGCCTACCTAGTGGTTTGTGTCATGCCAGGGCATGAAGTGAGCTGCCAAGTCGGTCATCCGACACTCAAATGTCACTGTGTAATTTCAGACTTGAATGCACGAAAAGCAGGAAACTGGGCAATGTGCATCCACCTACTAAACTACAGCTAACAACAAACAAACCAAAAATGAATGAAAAGGGTCTAAAAGTGAAGTGATAAAGCTGAACGGTGGTTGAGTAGATAGTAATGTAGCCTATAGTCATTAAGATTGGTGTAATGTTAAGTTGAAGGTGAATCAGACGTTCCACCTGGTAATTCAGTAAGTTATGTACCTTGTTTAACTTGTGTGAATGTGCCGTAATAATAGTGTCGGTCACAACCGGACTTGCATTGCTCACAATGACAAAAATGTCCATGAATTCCTGGAGGAATTTCGGTTTTCATTCTGTGCCGTTGCACCATAAATTACTCTATGTATGGGAAACACTTCACCTTGTGAAAGTCCATAACAGCAATGAGTTGTCCTTAGTAATGCACTACAACACAGCTATAGCCAAACCAGGGGGCGGGACTTAAGCAACGTGCAGGCAATGCTCAGAGAAACAAAGTTAGAAAGAGCAATGCAATTAGTTCACTGTCTTTGTTGTTGTCTCGTAATGGTGTGAAACTTTGCACTGCAATCCACCATAGCAGTGGAAAGTCACCCTCCAAGTTTTGGATCATTTGGTGGAGATGTTAGATGTTCCACAGACAAACAGGACACACTACATACAGAGATTTGCTGAATTTTATTTATTTATTTGTTTGTTTGTTTATTTGTTTATTTATTTATTTATTTATTTATTTATTTATTATTTTCTACTGCAGTGACTATGGTGGCAGGTGCACATTAATACCCACATCCTTCTTCAGCATGAAAGACTGAAACACAAACAAATGTGAATGTTTCACAGACTGAGTAAAGGAAAAACTGCTACCACACATTTAGAGTAGGAAGTATTACTACCAAGTACTGTAGAGTAAATACCAGATGTGTGTCCTGTACTTGGGTATTTCCACTGAATATACTTTTGTATGTCACACCTCAAATTAAGTATTTTCCATTATCCATTGCATCCATATCTATAGTACTACATCTCTATGGTACTACAACATATTAGCTATAGTAGTATGTATTAGCTCTAGTACTACATATTGGCTAGAGCACTGCATATTATCTATAGTACTACAACATATTAGCTATAGTACTATTTATTAGCTATAGTACTACATGTTATTAACAGTACTACAACATATTACCTACAATACTACATATTATCTATAGTACTACTACATAGTTTCTATAGTACTACATGTTCTTTAGAACTGCATATCTATAGGACAAAATATCTATAGTACTACATATTATCTGAAGTACCACATATTATTTATAGTGCTACATATCACCTATAGTACTTCATATTAGCGATAGTGTTATTATATATTATCTAGTTTTGGGGACGCCGGATATCCTTCATGTTAACACGATAACTTGAAAAATATTGGGTTTATAAATTCCACCTTTTCCATATCAACTAATATCATAGAGAGGAAGAGCTGGTTGGAGTTTGGAGGATTTAGGAATGGAGGATTTATTCTAGATTGATCACAAGGGGATGCTGAAATGTTTAAAATCATTAAACACTCTTTTGTCCATATCTCTCGAACTATTTGTCTTATTAACTTCAAATCAAGTGCAAATGGAAGGTCATAAGCTGGGGGTGCCTCACATCATAAGGGGGGGTTCGGGCTATACCAATGGCATAAGCCTAGTTTTTAATTTCTACTGAGTTGGGGCGGGATGGTGGCTGAGCCGTTAGCACTCTTGCCTCACAGCAAGAAGGCCCGGGTTTGATTCCGAGACCGTGCAGACCTTTCTGTGTGGAGTTTGTATGTTCGTCTCCCTGTGTCTGGATGGGTTTCCTCCGTGTGCTCCCGTTTCCCCCGTCACCCAAAAAATATGTTTGTTAGAGTCAAATCCTCTAGTCAGGTGACTCTGACTATGAGGGTGCCACACATGGCATGACGGATGGGTTAAATGCAGAGGACAAATTTCATTGTACAATTTATAATGACAAATAAAAGTACTTTGACTTCATTTATTCTCAGTTTTTTTAGTTGGATCAAATAAATTAACCAATGTGCGCTTAGACTCATGCGTTATTTACCTTTCAGTTCAGGGTCGCAGACCACAGAAACCAAACGGTAAAATTCAAGTACTCTATCTAGAGTATTTATTTGTATTCAGTGTATTTGAGGAAATGTACATATTTAAAATCCAGTGATTAGTTTATTTTAGTTTGGTCTTGCATTTGTTCAGTGTTGTCCTCCTTTTTACCTCCAGATGGAAGCAGCTAACGGTGAAGATCTGATCAGGGATGATGAACCGTATGGAGCTCAACCGAACGCCGCCATGAATGAAATGCTGGGCATAGGGCAAGAGGACAACATGCAGGGACAGGTAACCCAAACCCTAATCCCTAAACCTAATCCAAACTCTGAACCTGACCCTAATTATCAAAGGTAGGTGGTCCTTTGAAATACTCCTTTAAAGGAAACCTTTGCAGAAACACAGCAAAAACTCTTTTTTTGTGTGTGTCCCCAAAACCCTAACCTTTAACTCTTACTCAAACCCTAATCCATGAGGCAAGAAGATAACATACAGGGACAGGTTACCCAAACCCTAACCCCTAAAAATGTTACTGGTGCAGCCCACTTTATAACATATTTTTTTTTATGTGAACCCTGAATTAAAATCAGTCTAATACCCCTGCCCTAACCTCAAATCCTAACCCCCATCCCCTTACCCTAACCTACAGTACTAACTTACTTACTCTAACCCCACCTGGCATCTAGAAGATGATGCTTGACCTACCTTAACACCTGAAAAGTAAACATATCCGTCCTTTTACTTGACTGTAAATACCTAAGTGAAAACCAGAGATGTTGACGTTATTAATATTGGATGGTCCTTTGAATGACACCTTTCAGAAATCCCATGAGAAAACACGACAAAAACATTCTGTGTGCCCGTGTATTTTTGAATAGATTCCCCAAAAATCTAACCCTAATCCATGGGGCAAGAGGACAGCATGCAGGGACAGGTAAGGTCTCTGTCATTTCTTTAAAGACCCTTAACCCAAACCCTAATCCTACCCTTACCCTAATGCTAATCCTCAGCCTAACCCATAACCCTAAATCTGACCCTGACCATAGACACTGACCCTTACCCTGACCCTAGCCTTACCCGAACTCTTAGCCCTGGCCCTATCCCTTACCCTATCCCCTTGTCTGTGCTTGTCATGCTGAAGAGGAAATCAACACACTCCCAAAGTTCTGTGGCCTTCAAGATCAAATTTCACCACTTTTGTTCTATATAAATAGTTGCATAACAGTTTTGTTTTCTTTCGTGGGTGAGATGGAGGAGTTTCTAGGCCCTCAGGCAGAGTACAATGAGGAAGAGGAGGAAAGGAAATACTACAGGAGGAAGAAGCTCGGCGTCATCAAGAATGTTGTAGCAGCCAGCGTTGGAGCTATGGTTGTGTATAGTGTGTACATGGGTGAGTGGGTTACGGTTAGGGTAGGGGTCGGGGTTGGGGTTAGATGCCTTTGCACCTGTCCCAAAGTCTCCCCTTGACAAATGGCACTCGTTTTTGGAGTCCGTTTCGGAATGGGGTCGCAAGTTGTAGGTATTTCTAAAGACAATATGGGACACTGACATCATCAATAAGTGACGAGGTTGCATATTTAATGAAGTGGAATTGTAACTCAACATATGTTTTCATTAGCAAAAAAATTAGATACGCCATAACATTTGCAAAGAAAGTTGCAGCTATTAAAACAAACAAACAAAAAACTAGTTAATTCCATATGAAATACACCGATTTTGATAAAATTTCCTAACTGGCCCTTTTAGAAAGTATCTTCTTCAGACATTAAATGTGGTAAATGTTACATACTTTAATAACGATGAATAAAAAACAAATGACAAAAGTTTTGGTTAGTTCATGTTTAGAATATATATGATGATGTTTTATTCCACATATATGGTGGTTTATGTACATATATACAATGGATTTGTAAATATTCCACTCAAAAAAACCTGTAAAGTGAATGGATCATAATGTGTAGATCTGAGACCAATATTCCTTTGGACTAAAACCTATTCTCTTGTTCATTCTAAGAATTTCACATTTTGAACCAAGACTTATCTTGAAAACTTGAGCCAACCATCATTTAAGACTTGAGTTTTCTTTATCAGTAACAAAGGGGGAAAGTTTGAGAAAGTTTCATTAGTCCAATTCCGGAAGCATTTTACTTGTAGATCAGTGTTATCACTGTGGCATAAATATCTTCAAATGAAAATTGGTGAGGCTTCACTGCCCCATTACCCCATAGTAGGACCAATGTGTGGGACGATTGAATGATTGAAATGCATGTACTCTATTACACACTGCCACACCAATACATCAAATATCATCAAAAATCATATATCAAACACTGCATAAGTGACTACACTACTTATAGAGTGATATGAAAGAAACAAATCAGAGGTAAAATAATCCATTTTCCTTGACAGTGGTGCAATAAACGTCTTGTGGGAAAAAATCATGCCAGAGAATTGTGATCTCAATCCTAAGTAAAAGAAGAAAAAAAAATCGTGATTCACATTTTTCCCAGTGCGGCCCTACTTTTATTTTCAGTGTGTGTTTGTGTCTGTTGAAGGCTTACTCCAGATGCAGCTGATCCTTCATTATGACATGATGTACCGCGAAGTGAAGTACAGTAACCTGGGTTTAGAGGATATCGATCGTAAGATGCTGATGGGCATCAACGTCACCCCCATTATCAGCCTGCTGTACACCCCTGTCCTCATAAGGTACGCAACAACCATGAAGAACAGACTACAGTGTTTTCCAGACTATAGCACGCACCTGAATATGAGTCTTTGTTCAACCTGTTTTATCAATGGCTCCATGTTACACTTCATAAACTCTTTCAACACGCCCTCTTCAGGTTTCTAGGCACCAAGTGGATGATGTTCCTTGCATCAGGAATCTACGCCCTCTTTGTGTCAACCAATTATTGGGAGCGGTACTACACGTTGGTTCCATCTGCAGTGGCTATAGGCGTGGCCATCGTACCACTGTGGGCATCTTTAGGAAATTACATCACAAGGTAAGAAAGAGTAGATGTTCAGGTCAGTTCAGTTTTATTTCCGGCCCACATCATCATCAAAAAACAAGGCATCAACCAACATGGTCAACAAAGTTTTTTTGCTACTTGAAACTCAAGTCATGCTCTATAGCACTTCCACCAAACCTGCGCCACAATAATCACCTCACTGTGCTGATCTCAGCTTCTGATCTCCTGTACAGTTCTTAATTATCAATCCAATTCAATTGTATTTATGAAGCCCTAAATCATAACAAAGTTGTCTCACAGGGCTTTACAGAAACACAATTTGCTACAGAAATATGAGTCCCAAGCATCCCCGGTCCTTAGACCCTCCTTATCAGCAAGAAAAAACTTCAAAACCCAGTGGGAAAAACAAGAAGACTTGAGAAGAACAACACTGAAGGAGAGATCCACTCCCATGGACGGACAGGCTATAGATGAACGTCCATTTATAAATGAAGGAGGGGAGCGCTGGTCCAGACAGGAGAGGGAGGAGGTCTGGGGTCACAGGTCAGTACAGGCCAGTCACCGCAGATCCTGTTGCCCATGGCTCCCCACGCAGACACTGCCAAGAGAGCCACCACTCCCCCCAACAATATTAATAATTATCAATACTGCAAAAGGTCAAGGTCACATCTAGCAGAAAGGTCAAAATCACATTATTGGCTCTAATTCAAGAACAGGTTGTCATAGAATCTTGACATTGGCACAAAATTGGGGCGAGATTAGGCATTCTCTGAATACTTGTTATACTGCAGTATTGGTGTGTACAGATTTGATTTATTTGGTCAGGTGTGCAAACATTGCATAACATGTGCATGAGGTTATTTCAGGTGGGAGTGTTTTAGAGGCTTATGGCTCTGTGAAAAAAAGAAAACTGACCAAACCAGGTGCACTATCCTGGGACTGTGGAACATGTGGCTCTGCAGCTCCTCTCTGACATGAGAACCACAAACTTCCTCAGAGGGGGAGCAGCAGTGTTTTGAATGATTGTAAACAAAGTTAGAATTTGATTAAATTGAAACTAATATAAATGCACAAATTACAGAAGGCTCTTTTTTTTTAGATTTTGGTCCATATTATTCGAGAGATGTATCCCCCTAACAGAGATACACTGGCTTTATGCATTTGTTCTACACTTCATTTTTCAAAAAGATTCACTTCCTCTTAAATAATATAATCACTTTACCTGGGCTCAAACATCTCCTGTTAACTGTCGGGGAGCAGATGGAGGAGGAGGTTAGTACAGTTTAGAACAGGGGTCTCAAACTCATTTTCTTTCAGGGGCCACATTTAGCTCGATTTCTATTTCCAGTGGGCCAGACCAGTAAACTAATAGCATAATAACCTATAAATAATGATAACTCTAAATTTTTTGTCTTTGTTCTAGTGCAAAACACCCCTAAAATATGAAAATACTCCTTTTTATAAAGTATCCAAGTGCAAAATATGTGAATAACCTTAAAAAAGTGACATTTCATAAGGAAAATAAGGGCAATTTTAACAATATTCTACCTCAACTTATCATTTGCAGTATGGATCAGATCTACAAAGACACTAAACAGTAGCAGAAGCAGAAAAAAATGTTTCAAATTGTGCTTAATTTTCTTTAGATATTTGTTAAAATTAGTCACATTTTATTGTTTGTAAATGTAAATATTTTCATAATTCAATGCTAGTTTTTCAACTAAAACAAAGCTATCCTTAATAGACAGAAAAATATGACAAGAAAATATAGTCTTTTTTTTAGGTTATTATGCTCTTCAGCTGCATGTTTGAGACCCCTGGTTTACAAGGAGGTTGGTTCTCATCCCATCAAAGCATGTGGTGAAGTTAACATCCTCTTATGTCTGTATGAATGTCTTCTGCTTATCTGGGGGCAGCAGGCTCAGCCCAGATTCCCTCTCCCCAGCCACTTCCACCAGCACCTCCAGGGGAATCCTGAGCCATTCCCAGGCCAGACCACTAATATCCCCCCAGCGTGTCCAGGGTCATCCCCAAGGTCTCTTCCCAGATGGACATGCCCAGAACACCTCCCCAGGGAAGCATCCAGTTGGCACCCTCACCAGATGAATCACCTGCACTGGCTCCTCCTCTGGAGGAGCAGCGGCTCCACTCCAATTCCCTCTTAGATATCGAAGCTCCTCCCCCCATCTCTAAGGATGAGCCTGTCCACCCTGCGTAGCATAGTTAATATCATTAAGTAAAACTAACAAAATGATGAAAACTAGAATTGAAAAAACATTTTCACCAGGCCGGAAGTAGTCGCTCAAAAATATTAAGACCTGTCCCAAATGTCACATGACCTAATATAGTTTGACAACAATATCCCAAGATATAAGCCACTTTCCGATAAAAATATCCACGGCAGGTACAATCACTCATTTATCCAAAATACAAATGGAAAACAGCAGGTCTGAACCTTTATGTCTCATAATTATCCACAGAGGAACCATATTCCAACAAAACACTGTCATAATCCAACAAAAACATCCAAAACAAATTTTATAAATTGTGCAAATGTAGTCCAAAACACATCAAAACATCAATAAATATCCACAAATGGCTATTGCATCATTTAACAGGACCTGCCTATAGTATCCCAGTTTTCATCTTCATATTTTCATTTATAATATAAGCAAACACCAATCGCATGTTATCAAAATGGTTCAAGAACAGCATTCAATTTAATTTATTAAGAAATTTAGGCAAAATTGAGTGGAAGTTTAAAGGTTAACTGAAATAAATAAAAACTGTAATTACATTAAAAAAAAGATAAGTAATTGAAACTGTATTGTGTGATTATAAACGTAAGTAGAATGTAAAAAAAAAAAGAATGGGTGAAATTCCCTTAGTTTTCATGTTGGTTAATGTAACTAAAAATATGTGATTTTTTTTTCAGTATTTCTTGGGGGGCGGTCTTTTTATTTATTATTATTGAATTTGAATTTGTTTGTTTGGTTGTCTGTTTGTTTGTCCGTCTCTCAGCAGGATTACGCAAAAGTTCTGAACAGTTTTTGGTGAATCTTTCAGGAATGATAGATAATGGGTCAAGGAAGAGCCCATGAGATTTTGAGCAATGAAGGTCAAAGGTCACACTAAAGGTCAACAGCTAAAACACATCAGTGTTAATATCTCTGGATTCAGACAAGATAGAATCTTGCATTTTTTTTCCATTCACATCATCTCACCGTCAGACATCACATGGGTCAACTCCTATGGCTCCATCACGTCACATGTGAAAGAAAAATCAAACCTTGATGGAGGTCGGCTGTCTCTGCTGAATTAGAGAAAGCAAAAGTCAAAAGTGGATAAAACTAAACCATAATGAAAAATCCAATACTATTCTAAAAGTTATAGGAAGTGGTACCAGGCAAAATGCTGGATGAATGATTTATAGCAGACGCACATACCTACAAGAGCCCAACTTATACATCAGGATGATTATAGGGTCTCACCAATTCCTGATTAATATGTAGCTGATTTTTTTTTTTTTTTTTTTTGGGGGGGGGGGGGGGGGGGGGTTCCTGTTGAGTTTCTGTTGCTCTGATGAATGGACCACGGTCTGAAGCCCCCTCTTCTGAACTAACCCCATACATGTCCAAACATTTCCGATCTATCTCCCAATTCATTCTGCAGACAGTGTAGGGGAGACTGGGGACAGTGGAAACACAGGTCAGTTGTAGACTTGTGATTGCTCCAATCAAGAACAACATTTATGAGGGAAAACATAATTTTGTACGCTAATATTTTTCCTATAATTATTTTTGTGATTCATAGTTGGTTTGTAGTTGGACACATTACAGGCAGGTCTCACTGAGATTTTAAAGAATTATGTAACAAACAATTTTTATTTCACTACTTGTAACGTACAGACACATGTTTTTTTTTTATTACTCTGCTTTGCCCAGAATAAAAACTACCACACCATCACCTGTGGTTCCACATGGATCAAATATTAGTCTATCAGAATATTATACAGGGTTTGAAAGGCGTGTCGATTATTTTTGTGAGATAAATATTTATGCAACTGTAAATCCACTTGTCCAAAATTACCTAATATATGATTATTATATCCTGTTCATAACTTCTTTTTTCAAAAATCAATCAATATATCGGTTATCAGCCAGTATCAGATATCATCTTTTTTTACCCCTCACTATTGGTATCAGCCCCAAAAATCCAATATTGGTTGGTCTCTAATATCTACCCACCTCATCTGAGGCCATTAACAATTGTCGTTAATTGTTACTTTGCATCATGGGCTGGTGGACGGACACCACAAGCATGTGATTCCAGGCCCCTGTGGTCACTTTTCTGTTAAGATCAGACCTGATTTTAAATACAGGCAGAACTAGGCTTGTTGGTATCATGTGTGTTTTTAGGGACACCCCCCCACAGACACACACACACAGTATGGGTCGCACACTGCTTGGTTCAATGACTGTAAAGAGATTGTGATTCTGGGGCTCACATGGACATGCTGAAGGGGAAGTGTCAGTGCAGAAACCAACATGTCCTATACTATGTAGAGACTACTGTACAATGACCTGTATTGAAAGTGGTTTTACCCACAATGGAGCTGAATAAGAATATGAAACACCTCGTTGTTTTGAAAACAACACCTACAGGATGGCACAGCAGTTCTACGAGTACGCCCACTACAAAGAAGAGCATGTGCAGGAGCAGAAGAAGCTTCCAAAGGGAGCGTGTCATAGCTACATCATCATTTTTCATTCTCTCTTCAACATCATCTTCTATGTGAGTCCTTCCTTGACACTTCTCTCAAACACCTTTAACTCAAACATGAGTGAACTTACACATTTCACTGGTTGTTTGTCGTTTGTTTTTCCACCAGATGAGTTTCGTCTTTGCAGAGTTCCCCATGCGGCTGGTTCTTCATAGTTACCTGAACGACGACCAGCGCATTTTCCGTGATGTCAAGTCCTGTGGTAAAAAACACACTGAGGATCACAGCAGCAGATTAGTGTCAGTGAGAGGGGAAATGATGGACTGAGATGCTTTGAAACATCTATAGAAACACTGACAGAAATACTGATATTTACAAAAGAAACACCTGAATTCAACATAGTACAATACTTGTCGACATTGGGTTAGGGCAACTATTGTCTATTGTCTGTCTGTCTGTCTCTGTCTCTGTCTCTGTCTCTCTCTCTCTCTCTCTCTCTCTCTCTCTCTCTCTCTCTATACATATACATATATGTATATGTGTTTATATATATATATATATATATATATATATATATATATATATATATATATATATATATATATATATGTCTCCGGCAGCTAAAGCTCTTCATTTGAGAAACATCCTGTTCCTGTTTTTTACTTTGAAAGAAAAACAATGGGAGGAAACAGTCCTTTGAGCGGTTCACACTTCTTTAAAAAACATCACACATCCCTTTTTAGTGTCAGTTAGTATGTTTACATCCACTTAGAGAAATTGGAATCATTGCCTTAGCCCAGCTAATATCAAACTTTTAAAAGCCATACTGTATACACCTTAGTCTGACTGTAACTGAACCCAGCTGGAGTTTTGGAAACGGGACTGTTCATGTCAGATGATATGGTTCAATATCGACCTATTCTTCATGTGTATGGAACCCACGGTTAGCTTGACCATTGACTGCCCTGAACAGCTTTACAACATACATGTTACATGTAATAAATCAGTTTTAAACAGGTTGCAGCAAGTGTACTGAGCTGCTGCATCGTTGTGGTCCATATCTTGTCTCTGTGTTGCTGTTCTCCTTCCAGTACGTCTGCTTCAAATCTGATCTCTTTGTTTACAAATTGTTCTTTACCCTTGATACCAACCGGAAGAATGCCAACGGCAAAGGGCATGTAGTCCCACCTAGTGTCTGGGAGTCCAACATACCTCACTCAATAATTGGATTCTCTTGCTGCGCATGTACACTGGGAAACTCCAGTTAAATTCTTAAGTCAGTTACTGACAATAGTTTGGCTTCCATGTCCTGAATGTGTGTTTTTTGACTTTTCTCTTTCATTATCTTCACCTGTGTGTTTAATGGTGGCTTCTCTTGTTCCTTTTTCCAGGGGCGAACATCAGTGGTGTGATACCAGGCTTCAGCAGCACCATCCTCAGTAAGCTGCCTCCCTCCATGCTGCTCATTAAGGTGGAAAGTGTCCTCATGGCTATGGCCTTTCTGGCTATGATCATAGTAAGAACCCCAGTGAGAGAGAGAGAGAGAGAGAGAGAGAAAGAGAGAGAGAGAGACACCCCTGATAGATGAACAAAAAAAAAAAACGAACTTAAAACAAAACCATTCCTTCGCGGGGCAGGGTACTTTTGAATGAGTCATCTTAGAGATTTCCAATGAGCACCAAAATTCTTGTGTGTATAGATTTTGACCTATTGTTGACCCAAGAGGTCAGGGGTCACTGTACTTAAAAAACTAAAATAGACTATAATGGAAAAGCCATTGGAGATCAAGACTTGTGCTGTGTTTCCACTCATATTGGCTTGGCTTGACTTGGCTCGCTTTGATGCACTTCCATAACTCTGTATCATGGCATCCAGTACTATTTTCATGGTTTCGCTGAGGTCCCAAGCGATACTATAAGGTGACGTGTAAACAGCGTAGACACTGATTGGTGGGGTTCTCTGTATCATTGTATTATCAATGTATGACCCACCATTTAAAAAAAAGAAAAAAGATTCAGAGTTCCAGTGAACAGACCAGTCAGTTAATTCAGTCTGTGATACAATAATGCCAATCCACAAAACAACACTGTGGTCTGTCATGGAGGTTGAGACATTTCTGTCTTTGGTAGCTGATGAAAAAATCTACTGTAATGAGGCAACACGCCACGAGCGAGTGGGTGGGGTTTATGTTGACATGGACGCAAACAAAGACACACAAGCAAATGCTATCCATCAACTACTTGACCAAATCTCAATTTGGTCAAGTAACAAACAAACAAATTAAATACCATGCATAGCACGATACTTCACCAAATCAGCTGAAATTCAGTTGGTTTCTTCATTGTACCTGTCTCATAGTACACACCAAATTTCAGAACAATCCATGACGCTACAGTGCAAAAAGTCGCTAAAATGCAATATGATGTCAGACCGGAAATCATTGAGTTGATTCAGCTCAAATTCGTTCCATTTCTTTGCTCTACCTGTCTACTTAGACATGCAAAATTTCAGAGTAATCCATCAAGAATTGGCAGCGCTAGAGTGTGAAGAGTGGAAATGTTTATGCACACACAAATTAAATATGGTATCAGACCGGAAGTAGTGAGTTGATTCAGCTGAAATTCGGTCCCATTCATCATGTTATCCGTCTTCTTGTCCATGCCAAATTTCAGAACGATCCATTGAGAATAGGCAATGCTAGAGTGCGAAAAATAAATGGTTAATATTTGGACCTTGGCGCTGACCATGAAGGTCAAGTCTAATTGAAGTCTAATATTCAATGTGATTAACCCTATAACAAATCTATGTATTCCCAAGAAGTTTGAAATCAATCGCATTAAAACTGTTCAAGTACTGGACACTGACCAGTTTTTTAATATTTAAATTGACTTTGACCTAGATTCACGAAAATAGATCTCATACCGCAGGTGACATGGACAAAATTACAGCCAATTTGCTCCAGAAATGTGGTCGCTAGAGTGCAAACAGACAAACACACACACAACAACAAGTAACAAACACACAAACAAACACGAGGTAAAACATAACCTCCTTCGTGGAGGCAATAACAGAAAGTTGTGCTTGTGTCTCATGTGTGTTTGTTCTTTTTCGGTGTGAATTGGTGGGCGGAGCTTCTTCTCCTGCCTGTCAGTTCTTTCTTAATCACATCCCAAATACAGCAAGGGATTCCAGCCTTTCTAAATGAGGTGATTGCGTTTCTATCCACAGTTCCTTGTGCTCTGCGGTGCAGCGTACCGGCCCACAGAGGAGATTGATCTTCGCAGTATCGGCTGGGGGAACATCTTCCAGCTGCCGTTCAAACACCTGAGGGACTATCGGCTGCGATTGCTCTGCCCGTTCTTCATCTACAGTGGACTGGAGGTCTTGTTCGCTCTGACCGGATTCTCACTGGTACTGGACTCACACTTGGCTTCCACTTTTTAACAATTTGTCTACCTTTTTAGATCAGTAGCAGAACATAAAATAATATGGTACCACACAGGTTATAATAGTTTTGGTTAGTTTTGACTTATATTTGCTCATTATATTTGTTCATTGTGATTATTTTTAGGGCTGTCAAATGATTAAATCAGATTAATCACAGGGTTGCTATGGATTAATTGTGATTACTAGTGAAATTTTTATTCAAATTTCCCACAAAATACACAAAGAAACAAACATGCAAAGACAAAAACACAACAAAACATGCTAAAATTAACAAAAAATACTCATTCCACTTTTCTTCATGACTTTGATTAGTTTTCCATGTTTGTACCAATGTCCTAAAGTCCCTGTCTGTCCTCTGGTCCCTCTACAGTCCTATGGCGTTTGTGCTTTGGGTCTTAAATACCTCTGGCTCCTGGTGATGGTCTACGGCCTCTCATGCTCCATCTTCTCGTCTCTTTCCCTGGGCCTCCTGCGTCTCCCTCGCTGGGTTTGTCTTCTGGCCGGTGCTGTGGTGCATTCGGTTCTCATTGTCGCACTTATGGCCTTTTCTCCAAACCCAGCAGGACACGATAAGGCCAGCGAGAGTCCCAACTATCTGTGGCCGATACTGTCCATGTCCGTCCTGTGGGGGCTGGGCACCGCCCTGAACAAGACCGGAGTCAGCAGTGAGTAGACCCTGCAGTGTGGGAGGAGCTCCACATGATGCTAACATTAGGTGTGTATCAGCTGATGGTCATGTGTGTGTGTGTTGGATAGCTGTGTTGGGTCTGCTCTACGCTGAGGAGAAGGAGCGGCTGGATTTCGTCTACACCATCTTCCACTGGTGGCAGGCCGTCGCTATTTTTATAGTTTACCTGTGGTCCAACTTCCCAATGAGGGTAAGGGTCTAAGGGTCTGTCTGTCCGTTTTTCTGTCTGTCTGTCCATCTGTTTACCCATCTGTCTGTCCATCAGTGTACCCTAATGGTGAAATATGGTAATAGTCAGTGCTGGGAGTAACGGTGTTAAAGTATAACGGCATTACTAACGCAGCCATATTTCAAGTAACAGAGTAATTACTTTATTACTTTATCTATAACTGTATCACTGTTACCGTTACTCAGGAAATAACGTGACGTGTTACCGGCGTGTTTCCACGATTGGAACTTTTGGGGGGGGGTTGCCTTTGACCAGCCATGAGTTAGCCCCGTCCTCTGAGAAAGTTTCGATGACGTTATTATATCGCGTCAGTTGCTATGGTAACGTTGCTAACAAAAAGTGACAAAACAAAGCCTCAACAGAGAAGGAAATCACAATGCATTAAAAAATCTTGACCGATCACTGAGCCACATGAACTGGTTGAAGTTGGTCACCATGAAAAGAAAACACTTGCTTTGTCGGCTCACACACACACACACAGCCATACGCACCGTGGCGCTTCAATCACTTTTTAAACATGAGTCGCACTGCTAGGTCGAGTGATGTTATGTTAAAAGCTCATTTTAAACTGTCACACATACGGAACATTTTTGATATTCAAGTAATCAATGTAAAGTCATTTGTGTTGTTGTTGCTTTGTTGCTACAACTTTTTTTTCCCTAATTTCCTTTTCTCTGCTCCCAGGCCAAACTCTCCATCCTCTTGGTGACCTTATTGCTAGCGTGTTACTGCTACTGGGTGATGGAGCATCGTCTGGCCAAAAAAGTTATGTTCAGGCTGCCACGAATACCCCGGCCCCGGCACAAGGTAATTTACCAATCACAGAACTACCTGTCAACACCCCCCATCTAACAAATCCGCCTTTCTTGGGTTGTGCTGGAACAGATGGATTGGACTTTTCTGTGTAAAAGACCTTTATATGACAAACCAAAAACATGGTTAGGATTTTGTAGAAACCATAGCTGTAGATGATGGTGTAGATAATCTGAAAGGTTCTGTAGAACTTTTCTGTCCTTTGGCTCATGATTAGTGGAACCATTGGAACATTTTGACCTTTCAAAATGTTCCAAACTTATTTCAAAGTAATAGTGATTTTTAAATGTCTTCTGCCTTCTCACTAGTGCCTCCTATACACAGACAAAGTGGTCCAATCAGCTTCTGTTGGACCTGGATCTGGTCCTGTTGGTCCTAGATCTGGTACTCCTGGTCCTGGATCTGGTCCTTTTGGTCTTAGATCTGGTCCTGTGGATCATAGATCTGGTCCTGTTCATCCTGGATCTGCTCCTGTTGGTCCTAGATCTGGTACTCTTAGTCCTGGATCTGATCATGTTGGTCTTAGATCTGGTCCTGTGGCTCATAGATCTGGTCCTGTTGAACATGGATCTGGTCCTGTTGGTCCTAGATCTGGTCCTGTTGATCCTAGATCTAGTCCTATTGATCCTGTTGATCCTAGATCTGGCTGGTCCTGTTGAACCTGAGTCTGATCCTGTTGGCGCTAGATATGGTCCTTTTGATACTGTTGTCTGATCCTGTTGATCCTGGATGTGGTCTTGTTGATACTAGGTCTGGAGGTCCTGTTAGTCCTAGATCTTAGTGGAGCACTTTCTCATAAAGACTGTTACAGCTCCGCTTTCGAATGGACTGATATAGGAAATCCTTCCTCCCACATGCCATTGTATTGTATTATAAATCATGATCAACATTTTTTTTGCATTTACACAATGCACTTTCTGTAAATAACACTGTAATTCTTTACTTTGCACTCGACAGTTATGTGTATTTACACTTACACTAAGCCACTTTTTATACTTTCTAATATACATAATGAATAATGATGGATTTGTATAGCGATTTTTTGGCCACTCAAAGCGCTTTACATTAATGACCCATCATTCATTCACTCTCACATGCACCCTCTGGTGGTGGTAAACTACATATGTAGTCACAGCTGACTTGGGGCAGACTGACAGAAGCGAGGCAGCCGCTTTGCGCCTACGGCCCCCCTGACCACCACCACAAACTTTCATACAGTGTGAGTAGTACTGGAGGGTGAAATGTCTTGCCCAAGGACACAACAGACCTAGGACTGAGCGGGATTTGAACCACCAACCCTTCAGTTACTGGATGACCCGCTCTACCAACTGAGCCCCATACATGTGTTGGACATATATTTATACTGACATATATTTATCTATGTGCACACATTTTTATCGACGCATATATTTATATACATATATATTTATATCACCTTCTACATAAGCAGTGTTTTGTATTTGCAGGTCAAAGGTTACCGCTACCTGGAAGAGGACAATTCAGATGAGTCAGACTCTGAGAAAAGTGATGGAGATGAAGAGGATGAGAGGGATGTGGCAGCAGAGATAGGAGCAGAGGGAGAAGAGGAAGGAGGAGGAGGAGGAGGAAGAGCCTGGGCGGCTGAATCACCCCAAGCCAGGAGGAGAGGGGTCGAAGGTCATCAAGACAGATGGGACCAGGTCCATGTGAGAGAGGGGGAGGGAGGGGCTGACAGAGGGGAGGAAGGGGAGCAGAAGAGGAGGAGCAGGTGCTGAACTGGACTTCAATCATACGGTCACACAGAGATTTGTAGGTCACTGAATTCTGTCCTTTTCCATGTAAACATGTAATGTTATCAGGGTTAAGGGTCTGGGTTTAGGGTCAAGGTTAAGGGTTAGGGTTGGGTTTAAAGTTCAGTGTTAAGGATTAGGGTTAAAGGTGTCATTCCACTGAAAATCAGTTTTACACGCTTCTTTTGGAATCTGATGGTTCACCCTGAGTTACCAACACATGCTGCATTTTCTGTGTGGTGTGTCACCTCTACTGGCTGTATTTCATTCATAGAAAACAGAGAAACAAGCGACTCAGAAAAAGCCTCTCCACTACACATCACAAAGACATTGGCATCACCTACGTGGGGTTAAGCCCGTCCCCCATTGCAGCAAATCTGAAGTAGGATTAGCATTAGCATCTACAAGAGAAGACGGCGCCACAGTAGCTGCTACACAAACTTGAAAAAAATGGCAGAGCAAACACGTTCGTGTGCTCTCTGTGGAAATACAGCGTCATTTTTTTTCCTGCACTTTTTCAAAACAAGCAACAGCACGAAACCTAGCTGGATGCTACTCTGGGATGGTAAACACTCACAGAGCCAGAGGAGAGGGGGGAGTGTTTCTTCACGCATCCCAAGCCAAGCCTGAGACGCTGCATCATGGACATGTGGAAGTACCGGTAAACTGTTGTTCGACCTCAAGTCATTTTTCTACCCTCCAAAAACAGCTTGAAACAAAGCAATATGGATGTTTTTTTATTAAATAGAACCAACACACAATGCATTCAATAACAATGATGGAATGACTCCTTTAAGGGTTAGAGTTAGGGTTAAAGATTAGGGTCAGGGTTAAGGGTAGGGTTGGGTACCAAAAGGGTACTCGATACTGATACCAAACTGGTACTTTCAAAACGGTATCGGTTTCTAAACGGTATTTAAAACTGTACTTTAAAAATAATAAAATTGTAATTACAACCAGACATATATGTGATTGAATTGTAACATCAAAATGTAACCAATGACTTGCCAAACCAGTCTGACAAATGCATAAACTGTGAGATGCATGTCCTACAACTTTTTAACCTATTATTGTTATTATTGAGCTCAAACCACATGTCATGTCACAAGTTCAGGAATTCACAATTACCAATTACTTATTTGTATGTGGCATTAAAAGTCCTCACACTGTCACTGTCATGATCCATTATCTCCACAGTAGATGGTCTGAAGCTTTATCACTTTTATCTCCCATTCCCATGCTGGGTATTTCCCTTTCTGATGCTATTAGCTCATTGCTATGCTAGTGCTATCAGCTCAGTGCTAGGCTAGTGCTATTAGCACAGCGCTAGGCTCATCATCTTTAGAGGGTGCAGCTTCTGCTTTAAGGTAAACACCGTGTGTAACCCCATGCTTCAGTAAATTAGACATATTCCAGCCTTTGTCGGTAAATGTCTTTTGACACATGTTGCATTTGGAAGAATCTGGATCTTCTTGTTAACTTTAACCACACATTTGACATTTTCACCTTTGACGCGTTGATGTTGTCAGCACTGTAGTGTGCATGCGGCCGTTAACAGTGTACAGGGGGCTTAATTAAAGAACAGCTGCAAATATACCGAAATAAGGTCCCAAAATTCACGTTAGATTTCAGTCTGGTTACTACCATTAATGTTTGCCCGGTTACGTACCTATACCAACTTTTGATACCCAACTCTAGTTAAGGCTCAGGGTTAAGGGTTAGGGTTATAGGTCAGTGTTACGATCAACCCGTTTCCACAAATCTGGAAAAATTGACACTAGATAATCATCAACAACTGCTAGAGTCAGGATTAGGGTTTAGTGTTAAGGTGAAGACCAAGTGACTCTGAAATATTACATTGCGGTAAATAGAGAATACATTTCAAAGTGATCCAGAATCCAGGATCTCTTCTGGATCATTAACAAAATCTAATCATTTTCTTCCTTGGGACACCCCCAACACGTCATTTTCATCAAGATCTGTCCATAACTGTTTAAGTTATCTTGCTAACAGACAGACAGACAAACTCTGGCAAAAACATAACCTCCTTGGTGGACCTCTCTTCATTTGGAGGGGGGAGGTCTGCCTTGGCAGAGGTTTGCGCTCTCCGAGGGCTTTTCTAGTATTTAGAATGTAACCCCCCTCTCAACAAGTAAGGGACCACTGTATTGAATGAGATTTGTTCTAGAGATGGAATTTATGGCAATTTTCTGTGGAATGCATAGTCAAAGCGCTCAGTGGATCCAATATTCATTCACTCTCACATTCTCCCTCTGGTGGTGGTAAACTACATTGTACCCACAGTTGTCCTGGGGCAGACTGACAGAAGCGTGGGTCACATTTTACACCTACGGCTCTCTAACCACCACCAAACATTCATACACCAATGAGTAGCAGCACTGGAGACAAGGAGGGTGAAGTGTCTTGCCCAAGGACACAACAGGACATGACTAGGATGGAGCAGGATACCAACTGCCAACTCTGCAGTTATTGGACAACCCACTCTACCAACTGAGCCATGGCCGTCCACAGTACTATGCCATCTGTAAAGGAAACGGGTACTACATTATCTGTAACGGAATCAATAATGGATCATCTTTTACAGATCTTAAAAACATCTTCAATCTCAAAACCACACGTTCCATACATCGGTCATGAAAATAATATTAAACTCTATTATTGACCTGTATTTGATGTAGTTGAACATGAGAACATACTAGAACATCCTATTGTCTATTCATGAACAGCTATAAATAGCAAATGGAAGCTTCAGCTCTTCTCCCAAACACTAGTGAGAAAAGAAATAGTCACAGATTAAATGTGTACGTAGAGATAATAAATAATAAAAAGCATCAAAACACCAGATGTTCAGGTCATTTTTTCCAGTGGTATAATGTGTGTTTAATTTATATGACAGCATATATTCCCTGTATACACAGTAAGTGCATATTTTCAGGTGGTGGACAGTGTAAAGTGAGTGATGGTTTTCAGTTTTACTTCATCATTGCTCCTGTTGTAGTCTCACATCGAACTGCTGCTCCTCCTCCTCCTCCTCTAAGCACCACCCTCTAACCCTGTAATATTTCATTCCACTTGTGATGTTTCCTCCAGTGGGTGTCTCGGATGATGTGTTTTTTTAATTAAAACAGTGTGCATGTCTAAGCACGGACTGGGGCTGATTTCTCTGCTGGTTTTCTCCAGGGGGGCAGGGCCATGTTGTCAGTTACTGGTTTTATAACAAGCAAGTGATGATAAATAAAACACTTGCTGCTATGGAAACATCAAAGTTTGACCTGTGTAAAGAAGAGCAGGGCTGGTTGTTCTCACTGGGTTTGACGTCAGATGCTGTGACGCAGGTCATGTACGTACCCGAACAATTGTGAAGTTGAGGTTTTTTAAACTAACAAAGGTTTTACTTTTTAGGCAGATGTTTAATCCTAAGTGTTTATTTTGTGTGATTTGATCTGAAGCAAGAAATAAGATGGTGATTGGATTAGAAATAAATACATGCTTGGGACTCAATGGAAAGTATTTTGAAGAAAGAATCTGCACCAGTTCATCATAAGGCTGCAGAATCACATGAATATGTACAGTTATCGTTAAGAAAAAAAAAAAAAAAAAGAGTAAGGTTTATTTGTAGAACACAATTCATACACAAGGCAATTCAGAGTGCTTTACAAAAATAGAAAAAGAGACAAGTTAGAAACACACAATTACTGTCAAAATACAATCAAATATACATTTTTAAAAAAGAGTGGAGTGCAGGTCGAAGATATATGTATATAGAGAGTGTGTGTGTTAGCACTGTCAAATGATTATGATTTTCATTCAGATTAATCACAGGTGCTGCATAATAATTTCAATCAAATTATTAGATACTCATTTTTAATGAATATTAATTGTTTCATTTTTCATAAACAAACAGACTAAAGAAACAATTGAACAAGTTTGTCCAAACTGGCCGATGCATTTGTCTAGTTCTAACATTAGCCTCATGGTAATATTAGTTCAGTGCTAATATTAGTCTAGTGCTAACATTAGTCTGGTGCTAACATTAGTCCAGTGCTAATATTAGTTTAGTGCTAACTTTAGTCAAGTGCTAACATTAGTCTCGTGCTAACATTAGTTCAGTGCTAATATTAGTGTAGTGCTAACATTAGTCTAGTGCTAACTTTAGTCTGATGCTATCATTAGTGTAGAGCTAACATTAGTCCAGTGCTAACATTAGTGTTGATAAATTAGACAGACTAAGAAATGCAAAAAAATTTGCAGAAAAAAATTTAAATTCACAAAAAATAAAAGAGTGATGAAAAACCCCAAACATATTAAAAAACTCTTCTAAAAATACAGAACAAAACACCAAAAATGTGATCAAAATATCCAAAATCTGAAAAAAAAAGAATATATTGAATAACATTTATTCAACAGTTTCAACAAAATAACTCAGTTTTGAGAAAAACAATTATGAACAACTGTTACATTTGTTAAAATATTTAATCAAATTAATCACGGTGGTGGATTAATCCATGTTGATGCATTTATTTTGACATATATATGTACAGTGTGTGTGTATCTGGTTAAAAAGTGCTTCATCATTATACACACACATCTACATGTTTCGTGTTCTCAGCCATTTTTCCATATTTCATTGGTGCCTCCTGGTGTTCAAATGGTAAGGGTCAAAAAGGGTCATTTCGAACCATCTTCAAATCTCTATGAAAATTGTTCTAGATTTAGACACCCATCTATGTGTTCCCAGAGGTGTTTCAAAGTGTTTTGAATATTTTGGCAAAATATACCAGCACCCCCTGGTGTTCAAAAGGTAAGGCTCCAAAAGGGTCATTTTGGGCCATTTTCAGTGCTGGTTAAAAGTGTGTGGTGAGGGGTTTCACTGCCTTACGTTAGTGGAATTAAGTCATTAAATGCTGAGAATTATATTGTACTGTTATTTCTATTGTCTCAAATAAAGATGATTGAAAAAAATAAACTCAATTGATGTAGTAGATGCTGAAATACAATTTCAGAGCACTCCAAATAACCACCAATATCTGATACCAAAAAAATTACAATCACAAAACACAGTAATTTTATTCAGAGACGTCTGTGGTTCAGTTGGTAGAGCGGGTCGTCCAATGACTGAAGGGTCAGACGTTTGTGTCCCGGCTTTGTCTGTCCACATGTCCAAGTGTCTCTCGACAAAGACACTGAACCCTGACTTAGTCTCCCAGTAGCACTGATAGAACCTTATTATACTAAGTTAATAAGACATGTTTTAATGTAAATATACTCTTATAAGAATCTAAATTTTAAGTTCTGGAAAATTTTATTTTTAAAGTTTTATTAACTTAAAAATAATTGAGGCAATCAGTTCCTTAAATTTTGCTTGCTAACTTGTTCAGGTTTACAGTGTGATATTGTCCACAGAAGGAAAATCACAGCACAGGAACATTGGACCTGGAAATGGGGACAAAGTTCAACTATTTTCAATAAACTCCTGCTCCAGGATAAATGTGATGCAGGTGTCAGTGCAATTATGTCGTTAAATGAACCTAGACAGTTACTTGCATTAAACCAATTTTATTTTCGTACAAACTCTGTCCCCTCCCAAAAGTTGTACATGAATTGCTTATCATTTTGAAAACACTGTGACCTTGACCTTTGACCTACATAACAGGTGTCAAACATAAGGCCTGGGGGCCAAATAAAAGGGTCCAATCTGGCCCCTGGGATGGATTTATGAAATGCAAAAATCACACTAAAAATATTAACAAAGATGTTCAACTCATTTTAGTGAATTAGATCAGTAAAATGTTATCATAACATATGAATATTTTAAAAAAGCTAGTTATTTCTCTTTTTTGTATTAAGAAAATGTTATCCACCCATAAAAAAGTTATGGACGGGTCTTGATGAAACTTACAGGGTAGGTTGGTAATGGCGAGATCTGGAAATGATTGGATTTTGGTAGTGATTGGGGGGGGGTTGTCTACCATGCTGGAGCACTGCACTCTCATTTCATCATGTTTTTTAAAATGTTTTTTTCTGTATTTTAAGAGTTTTTCAATGTTATAAAATTTTGATTGCTCTTTGGTTCGTTTATTTTTTGGTGAATTTGACAATGTTTAAGATTGTTGTTTCTTAGTCTATTTTGAGGGGGAAAAATCCATGAGACAGAACAGTCGAATGACATCAAGTGTTTTGATGGAGTTTTCTTTTCACTCAAGCACTTCCAGATTAAAATAGCACTTTCATGTGACACATGTAGTTTGGATTTCCAGTAGACCAAGGCTAAAGCTTGGGTAAACACCTATAGTGATATGTACAGATATATTCACTTCTTTCTTGAGTTTGCTTACTTATGCAAAATGAAACACAATTAATATTGATTAAAAATAAATATTTAATCATGATTAATCAAAATTATTCCACAGCAGTCCTGTGATTAATCTGATTTAAAAAGTCAATCATTTGACAGCCCTAATGATCAGTGTTAGTCTTTTATCTTCCATTTTTTTCCCCTGCAGACAGACAGTATTTATTGATGAATTGTCCATTATTTTGTCTTTCTACTTGAATTGACTCAAAAACTTCCAAAGGAACATTTCATTCAGTGAATCAGATATTTATTTGGTTTCTATTAAAACAAGAACATTAGGAGTGTTCCAGCCAAATGGATGTGAGCTGAACTGTAGAGGTAGCTGCTCTGGTCCTGACGGGTCGTCCTGGGGGTCCGGGTTCAGGTTCTAACCCTGAGCCCTAATGACCCCCTGAGCTCTGGAACCCAGAATGGAGGCGTTCCCAGCCTGAAGCCCATGGCTCCTCCCATGGATCGACCTCAGTGCCTGATGCGTCTGATGGACTGGATCTTGGGGGTCTGACAGTGGGACCCCCAGTTCCTCCAGTGCTGGTAGTCTCCGCTGTGTCTCTCACACTCCATGATGTACTGCTGGCCTCTGTACCCGGGGTATTCATAGCACACGAAGCTGAAAAGGACAGAAGAACAGCCTTCAGTCTGACCCAAAGAAAAACAACAGCCGCAGCATCTAGCATGGAGGGGTTGGGGTAAGAGTAAGGTTTGGGGTTGGGCTAATACTTACGCTCCACACTGCACATGCATGGATCCAACCTCAGGCCTGAACCAGCCCATGGCCTGAAGGGAGGGGTAGTCATCGCACACCTCAGAACAACGACCCATGAAGTTCTCCCTCTCGAAGATCATCATACGGCTACTGTGGTGAGACTGAGGGAGGAAACGGAACCATTAGTCCTAACGCAGAGACACGGGCTACCCTAACCCTAACCCAGAGACATGAACTACTCTAACCCAGAGACACGGGCTACCCTAACCCTAACCCAGAGACATGAACTACTCTAACCCAGAGACACGGGCTACCCTAACCCTAACCCAGAGACATAAACTACCCTAACCCAGAGACATAAACTACCCTAACCCAGAGACACGGGCTACCCTAACCCTAACCCAGAGACATAAACTACCCTAACCCAGAGACATAAACTACCCTAACCCAGAGACACGGGCTACCCTAACCCTAACCCAGAGACATGAACTACTCTAACCCAGAGACATAAACTACCCTGACCCAGAGACATAAACTACCCTAACCCAGAGACACGGGCTACCCTAACCCTAACCCAGAGACATGAACTACTCTAACCCAGAGACACGGTCTACCCTAACCCTAACCCAGAGACATGAACTACTCTAACCCAGAGACACGGGCTACCCTAACCCTAACCCAGAGACATGAACTACTCTAACCCAGAGACATAAACTACCCTAACCCAGAGACATAAACTACCCTAACCCAGAGACATAAACTACCCTAACCCAGAGACACGGGCTACCCTAACCCTAACCCAGAGACATAAACTACCCTAACCCAGAGACATAAACTACCCTAACCCAGAGACACGGGCTACCCTAACCCTAACCCAGAGACATGAACTACTCTAACCCAGAGACATAAACTACCCTAACCCAGAGACATAAACTACCCTAACCCAGAGACACGGGCTACCCTAACCCTAACCCAGAGACATGAACTACTCTAACCCAGAGACACGGTCTACCCTAACCCTAACCCAGAGACATGAACTACTCTAACCCAGAGACATAAACTACCCTAACCCAGAGACACGGGCTACCCTAACCATATACCTAACCTATACCATTATCCTCTGGTGTTCAGTTCTTTCTGGTTTTTTTATTGATACTCACAGCACAGTAGATGGGCCTGAAGGACATGAAGCGCTCGGTGTGGTAGGACAAGGCACCACAGTAGGCCTCCCAGTTGGGATACTCGCCACGCTCCAGGATGAACTGCTGGCCCTGGAAGTCATGATGCTCAAAGCCCACCCACCTGAAGGAGAGTTAGCACAGAGAATTAGGGGTTAGATTTAGGGGTAGGGGTTAGAGTTAGGGGTAGGGACCCTAACCTTAGTGTCAGGATAAGATGGACAGAGGGTTAGGGCACATCTGGTCCAAACGTTTGAATGTTTCAATACAAGAACAATGGTAGCCCTTGAAAATTTAACCGTTTTTCTTTTTTAATTATTATTTTTATTTTCCAATATATAGGAGAAAATATGACTTTATGCATGTTTTTCAGTAAAGCTCAGCTCTTGTTTCCTTTAACTGACTTCAATGTCTACTATTGGATGGAAGTCAACCTGAAGAGAATAAATCATGATGGGAAAACTCAACAACGTTGCCAGACTATAGGCTTTCCAAAGCCATATACTTATGTATTGTGTATTTGTTGTTTTGTTGTTGTTGTTTTTTTGTTGTTTTTTTTTTTTTTTTGGGGGGGGGGGGCTTAGCAAACTACACAAATGACCTAACATCTAAGAAGCCATTTATCATCAAAACTAAGGATGCACTGTTATATCTTAGAGCTACTGACATTCTGTATTTATTCCTTTATTTAAGTGGTGATGTAGTATCATAGTTTTTTTGTGTTTTCTATCTATCTATCTATCTATCTATCTATCTATCTATCTATCTATCTATCTATCTATCTATCTATCTATCTATCTATCTATCTATCTATCTATCTATCTATCTATCTATCTATCTATCTATCTATCTATCTATTCCATATCAATTTATTTCAATAATATTTTATGCATTCTTCTACATTCTAAGTAGATAATTTATTGATCCCTTATAGGAAATGACTTAGCTGCTACAGCAGAAGAGCTGCAGTAACAGGCTTCCCACCACAGGCACCAAACAGAGACTTCCATGGAATACAGAACAGAATGCAAGTACATACACTAAGAGCTACTCAGACAGTAGATATTGTAGACACAGGACACAGTGAAGTGTTTCTGGGTCGGAAAAGCTTTTTACTTATTCAGATAATGTTCTGTATTTGGTTATTATACTATATTTATACATCCTTGCACAAACTGCACAAACTGAAGTAGACATTTTTAGGTTCTGATGCAGATCATTCCACAGTTGTTCCCTCCAGATACACTGACTTTTTAGGTTTGTTCTACATTTCTTTAGTTTTTTTTTTTTTTTTTGTATATTTCAGTTCCCATGAAGTTATAATTACTTTCCCTGAGCTAGAACATGTCCTGTCAACTGTAGAGGAGCACACAGACTGTTGATTTGGTTCAACTGTATTATTTCCAATTTGTGCTTATTTATTTTCTCCACAGATTTCATTCATTTTGTCAATAGTTTTTACATGAACTCAGTCTCTGATGCGATTATGGATTTGACGCAAAACCATCTCCACACCTGTCAGAGGAGCTGATGCTTTTCATGTTCAGTGGTTTTCAGTGGACTTGTCTCCCTCATCTTAGTCTATACTTTCAGTCAAACATCGCTGCAGATTCACCTGTTTTTCCACCCCTATCTCAGAGGCTTTAGAGAAGACGCCTCCAGCTACTGTCTGAGCAGATCAGGCTGGGAAGGGTTTAGGTTAGGTTCTTCAGTCAGTCCAAATACTGGGGATGATGTAAGTGTGCTTTTATGTTTTTTTTTTTATTTCAGAGTGAATGTTGTTTGAATGACTTCACAGATCCTTTTAGGGAGTTCATAATGTGACTGCGCAACAGGAAAGACTGCAAACCAACTTTCCAATTACTTTTTAGGAGATGATTAGGAAATGTCTGACAGGATATTTTTGATGTTCTATGACCCTGAACACTGTATTTATATAAGAGAGTATTATTTAGAACAGGTGTTTTCAAAGTGTAGGATAGTGAGCCTCCCCTAAAAGATACGAAAAGCAGCTGTGCTCCTCCCTCCATCACTATCTTAATTAATTTATCTATTTACTATCTCTTTTATATATATATGCTTTAAATATTTTAAACATCTTCATCTCGATATGTGCTTAAATATATTGTTTTAAATACGTTATCATCTTTTGTGTGTTTTTACCATCTTTTTTTTTTTTTAAACAAAATTGAACATCTTAACACTTTTGTTTGCTTTTAACATAATTTTAAATACATTTTTACATCTGTGTATATTTTTAACAACTTTTTCCCCCACATTTTAACATCTATGTTGGTTTTTAATGTGCCTTTTAACACATCTAAATATTTTTTGTGTTTAACTTTCTTTTTTTTTTTATAGATATCCATGTTTTTTGCCCCTCCCCCTCCTGTATTTAGCTAACCGCATTGTTAACACGTCGTTTTCTTGTTACCTTTGCCAAAGGAGGTTATGTTTTTGCTCCCCCTCACTATTTGAAAACCACTGATTTAGAAGGATAACCCTAAACCAGTGTTTCCCAAACTGTGGGGTGGACCCCTTGGTGGTGGTGATGGGGGGAGTGGGGGGGGTCTTCTTTTTCAGGTTAAAACGTCTAGCAGGTGGAGCTAATATTTTAGCATTGGAAAACTTTGGACTCAGTTTAAGGACGTTCAACAACTTTGTCATAGTTGTAAGAAAATTGCATTTTTTTCTTTTTTTATTTGATAAATATTGTCTCAGAGAGCAGTCATGTTGAGTTTATTGACATCATCATCAAGTTATTTTTAATTTGCAGAACAAATTATTCAAGGAAAAATAAGAAGTATTGTTACCCCCGCACCCTGAAGGAGAGAGGGGTATTGTTTTTGGTTCAGTTTGTGTGTTTATTTATTTGTTTGTAAGCAGCTTTATGCAAAAACTACTGGATCAATTTCTATGAAATTTTCAGGAAAGGTGTAAGGTGGTCCAGAATAGATTCTATTACACTTTAGTGAATGTAGGTCAAAGGTCACAGTCACTGAAACTGTGTTTTCTCAATGATAAGAGATAGGGTAAATCAAGTAAACACTTGTTATAATATTGATGTTTCTTTCATTAAAAATTATAATCGCACCACTGTTACAATATTGTGTTGTTGTTGAAGGGATCCTAGAAATTTTTTTCTCCTCCAAAGGGGGGCCTGACAGAAAAAGATTGAGAACCACTGCCCTCACCTCACCTCACCTCACCTCACCTCACCTCACCTCACCTCACCTCACCTCACCTCACCTCACCTCACCTCACCTCACCTCACCTCACCTCACCTTCCCTCACCTCACCTCACCTTCCCTCACCTCACCTCCCCTCACCTCCCCTCCCCTCACCTCCCCTCCCCTCACCTCCCCTCCCCTCCCCTCACCTCCCCTCGCCTCACCTTCCCTCACCTCACCTCCCCTCACCTCACCTCACCTTCCCTCACCTCCCCTCACCTCACCTCACCTCACCTCACCTCCCCTCCCCTCACCCTGCCCTTCAGACTGTGGAGATTGCAGTGTTTATTACAGATGTCCTCATCAGGCTTTTTTGCCACCGGGTCCGAGTCCTGTTTTGACTTTTCTATAATACATTTTAAAACACATTGAACGACTAAACAGATCCAGGATTTCCCTTAGTTTAATTCATTTTCATTTTATTTATTTATTTATTTTTCTGGTCTGAGCATTCAGTGTCACAGCCATGGTTTCGGCGCCACAGTCCAGTTCATCTGACCAGATGAACTGGACACTAACGAACACCCCCTGACCTGCTGTGACTCGTCTCGCTTTGATTGTCAACAGCTGGTTTTCTGAAGCTCCTCCTTTGATCTGTGTCAATTCTATCTTCCTGAGACCCAGGAAAGAACAAGTTCTGGCTTGGTTATGTTAAATAATGGCCTTTTTTGGAAACAGTACAATGCAATAGTGTTTTTTCAGATGCATTTTAAAAGAAAATTATGGAATGTCCTTTGCAGTGAAATACTTTTTTTTTCACTACAGCTGTGAAAGTCTTGTCTCCTACAAAGGACAAAAATACCTTGCTGGGTCTCAGGAGGCTATGATTACAAGCCTGATTTTCACCCATGACCTCAGCCCCTTCCATTAAAAAACATGATTGACATCTATAGACATCAATGGCACAAGTGAGTTCTATACACATATTTATATATTATTTACGATCAATGATCAGGGTGTAATAACCATCGGAGTCTGAAATCATATGATCAGATCAGGACGGAAGACGCCCCTAGTTTTTAAAATATGGATGACAGAGGTTTCTGATATTTGTACTATTAGTTGTTGTAATAGTACATCTTCTGTTAGTACTTGTGTTTGTAGTAGTAATATTCACAGTTAAGTGTGTTTGTACTCATTTTTAGTCGTTATACTAGTAACAGCTGCTATAGTTGATAATAGTTCTAATTCAGTTTGTTGTACATCTATGCCAGTCTGGGTCTGTGTCTGGTTCAGGCTTCAGGGTCTTGGTCAGTGTGTTCTCTTAATTTACACAGTCCTTCACCTTACCAGGAAATGAACTTTATCCAACAAAGGGCTTTACAGGTAAAGTTGACTGCACACACACATACACACACACACACACATAGGGTGACTCACGCTCCACTCTCCACTCTGATGGAGCGGATGTTGTCCATTCCACAGTCATGGATGTTGCAGCACTCACAGGTGAACTCCATATACTTTCCCTGGAAATGCTCCTGCTCGAACACAGTCACCTGTGGGGGTGAGGGGGGGGGGGGGTGAGACCATGAAACACTAATGACAGCACAACCAACTAATGCAATAACATCACAGACTTCACTCTGAGAGACACCACCAATAAAAAAAAGTTCTAAAAACTAAACAAAACCAGGATAGAACGAGGATAAAACCAGAATAGAATGAGGACAAAAATGATAAATAAATGACAATATGGTAAAAAAAAAAAAAAAAAAAAAAAAAAAAAGGTTGAGCCTTATAATGAGCCCATGTATAAAACTAAGCATATACCTTAACCCTAAAGACACATTTGCAGTCAACGTCATTCAAACATCAGAGGAAGTTGCGCACACAGACCCGATACAAAAAACTGCACAGAAACGCTGTGGTTCATAGAGATGACATACTTAAAGCAGACATAGAAATGCCTATTGTTGTGTTGTCAGTTGTTAGAATCGTTCCAAGGACAGAGTTAAACTGTATAGAATTCCATCTGGATCTCACTCATTCAAATAATAAATAAATTAATAAAAAAAAAAAATCAACAACATGTATGGTTACAAGTGATCCAGTGTGTGGACTAGGATGACAGCACGATCAGGAATGTCCGTTTGTCTGTCCTTCACATTCTAACCACATTCTGGATCTTGAATAAAACTGCTGCAGCATGATCCAAACCTACAATGAAGTACATACTGAAAATAAAAAGAACCATATGGGAGGAATCCAAGTGGATAGTTAAGTGATTAACCTGCTTTATTCTACGGCCCTCTAGAACGTTGCGGCAGGTCCTGTTCACTTTGAATGACGTCAGCGGGCGTATTTTTTTTTTATAACCACCCGCTGCGCTGTTAACGCCTGCTGCCCATGGCAACGGGTTTTGTCACTTCAGATTCACTGTACCATATCACTCCGCAGGTAATTCGGTCACTTTTAAAGTAAATATTCGCTTCGTTGTAACGGATAGTTTATCCAGTGTTAACCTATCCTGATGTTATCTAGACTATAGTCAGGAAATCAGGGGAAATTGCTAACCCTCCTCTCGTACAAAATCTCCAGGGCTGAAGTAAGTATTTTACCCCGGGGTTAACTCCTCTATGCTGGTTTTTAGAAAACAAGGAGTGGTTTCAGTGACTTTCATTTTCAGTATTTATTTACAAGAACGGGACAACACCTGACTGTGTACATCTGTCTCTCTCTTTTCTCCGCCTAAAACTAGGGGCGGAACAACAACAACCTTCGGGTTCGGGGTGCTGTTCACCCCGTCGGGGAATATTTTTCTGAAAGTAACTCGTGGGCCATGCATTATCCCTTGCAAATTAATCCAGAGGAAGTGATAAACCTCCTAATAGAGTAACCTGCTAGCTTTGTCTAGTTAAGAGAATAAGGACTTGAATGGTATAAATGACAGGGATCTCCCTAATTTTTTTTAACTCATTCTTTAGTAGGTTTGAGAGGACTGACCTGTATGAAAATTGTTCAAACCTCAAAAAGGTTCTTGACCATAATAAGAAAAATGACCTTGTGATAGCTCAGGAAAGTGTCACCAAACATCTGAGAAAGATGAACGTCCGTAAAGCTGCTGGCCCTGATTCCATCTGTGGCAGAACTTTGTATAACTGTGCTGAACAGCTCAGTGGGGTCTTCACACACCTGTTTCAGTGGTGTCTAAACAGTGGATATATCCCCAAATTGTGGAAAACCTCCAACATCATTCCCCTGCCTAAATGTAAACAGCCTAAAAAATTAAATGAATTCAGGCCCATAGCTCTCACATCTCTTGTGATGAAAAACTTTGAGAAAATCCTTAAAGAAACAATTCTTGGTCTTATTGATGGCAAACTTGATCCTTTACAGTTTGCATATCAGGCAGGAAAAGGAGTGGATGATGCCAAGATTTTCATTTTGGATAAAATTTATAAACATCTAGAAGAACCCCGGTCCCATGTCAGAATTTTATTTGCTGATTTTTCTTCTGCTTTTAATTAGATGCAACCATTTGTTTTAATTGAACGTTTAGCATCTTATTTTAACCTCTCGGAGCAGATTTTATTGTTGCTTTTAAACTTTTTAACCGATAGAGTTCAGCGTGTTTTAGTGAATGGCCAAATGTCTGACTGTGTCACCTCCAGCACTGGTTCACCCCAGGGATGTGTTCTCTCGCCCTTGCTGTACATTATGTATACAGACGCCTGCAGAACCAGCCAGGAAGGCAGGTACCTGGTCAAGTTTTCAGACGACAGTGTTCTGTTGTCTCTTCTACAGGGCTCTGAATCAGGGCATGGCAGAGCCCTGTCTGACTTTGTCACATGGTGCAAAGACAATTATCTTGACCTCAATGTGACAAAAACCAAAGATATGATAATTGACTTCAGAAAAAAACCTGTAAAACGGGAAATCAGCACGATAAACAAAGAAGAGGTCGAAATCGTAAACACTTACAAATACTTGGGAACAATATTTGACTCCGACCTCAAGTTTGACAAAAACACGGAGGTCATTTAAAAAAAAGGCCAACAACGCATTTACCTGCTGCGGAAACTGGACTCTTTTAATGTATCTAAACCCATTTTATCTGTCTTTTATCGTTCTTTTATTGAGAGTCTTTTAACCTTTTCTTTTATATCATGGTTTTATGGGCTGTCAGTAAAAAACAAAAATGCACTGTCCAGCATAGCTCGGACTTGTGCTAGAGTCATGGGTGTGCAGACGACTGATCTTCACTCTCTGTGGAGCAGGCAGGTGCTCCACAAAGCAAAGAGTATCATTGCACACCAAGACCATGTCCTGAACCACAGGTTTGCATTGATGCCCTCTGGGAGGCGTTATCTCGCTCCCAGGAGGAAAACAAACCGATACGGCAACTCTTTTATTCCTTCCGCCATCGGGCTTTTAAATAACAGTGACCGTGTTGTTTTATAGTGTTGTTTCATAGTGTTGTTTTTATTGTGTTGTTTTATAGTTCACATGTAGTTTTAAACGCAGTCATGTATGCACTAATATTGTTGCACTTTATTGCTGAACCCTGTCCAATGATAAGTATGTATGTGGAATGTGTGTGATTCATGTCCTGTCCTGCTGCAACCAACCAATGTCTGCAAACTGAATTCCCCCTAGGGGATAAATAAAGTAATCTGATTCTGATTCTGACTCCAGCTTCGTGTGATATCAGGTTTACCACCACCTCTAGGTTAACTTACAGACTTCTACTACTTCTTTTAGCTCCAGGTTAGCTGTTAGCTTTAGCCTGTCTACCTCTGTTAGCTCCAGGTTAGCTGTTAGCTTTAGCCTGTCTACCTCTGTTAGCTCCAGGTTAGCTGTTAGCTTTAGCCTGTCTACCTCTGTTAGCTCCAGGTTAACTGTTAGCTTTAGCATGACTACTTCTGTTAGCTCCAGGTTAGCTGTTAGCTTTGGCATGACTACCTCTGTTAGCTTCAGGTTAGCTGTTAGCTTTAGCCTGTCTACCTCTGTTAGCTCCAGGTTAGTTGTTAGCTTTAGCCTGTCTACCTCTGTTAGCTCCAGGTTAACCGTTAGCTTTAGCATGACTACTTCTGTTAGCTCCAGGTTAGCTGTTAGCTTTATCATGACTACCACTGTTAGCTCCAGGTTAGCTGTTATCTGTTAGCTTTAGCATGACTACCTCTGTTAGCTCCAGGTTAGCTGTTAGCTTTAGCATGACTACCTTTGTTAGCTCCAGGTTAGCTGTTAGCTTTAGCATGACTACCTTTGTTAACTCCAGGTTAGCTGTTAGCTTTAGCATGACTACCTCTTGTTTTCTGTAAGTATCTGTGCTTTTTGCTCTGCTTTGTTTTCTCTTTCTTTTAATTTGGTAGCGCCTTTACGGCTGCATGACCAGCCTTGGTCACGGAGAGACCAATCAAACCTGATTATCATTTGATATGTCCTTATCATATGTCAAATGACAGTAAAGCTATCCTGGTTCTGTTAGTTCCAGGTTAGCTCTTAGCTCCAGGCAGCACAGACCTTAATGGGTGTCAATCAATCACCCCCACACTCTCAGCTCCAGCTCTGAATCCATTTTTGGAATTTGCAAGAGTGACGAAAACACGTGACTATGAGTGACGCTACTTCAGCTTCAGAAACTAGTGGCTCATGTGAACGGAAGCTTCGTCCATTTTAATAAAATGTCTATGGTCAAGGTGTCACATGACCACTGCAGAACCAGTATACATCATATGTTCCTGAAGTAAATGTCAGTGTCATCCAAGTTTCATCACAGAATCTGATGTGGTCTGAGGGAAAAGTGGGAATGAAATGACTCATCCCAGACCTCTGTGTGTGTGTGTGTGTGTGTGTATGTGTGTGTTCACCTTAAAGAAGGGGGCTGTTCCCATTCCTCCCATCCCAGGGAAGAACATGGAGGAGGAGTTCATGTGGGATTTGTTGATTCGATTCATTTCTGGAATGGAAGAGAGAGAGAGAGAAACAAAACAGGATAAGTGTTCAGAAAATGCTCCTGTATATATAAACACTGACAAAAGAACTTCAAAACATTTGAAGTTTTAAAAAGTTCCTCTTCAGATTAAAAGCTTCCCTCATACAAACACAAATAATGTTTAAATAAAACTAAAAACAAACACAAATAATGTTTTAATAAAACTAAAAACAGACAAATAATATTAAAATAAAATTAAACACATGAATAATATTTAAATAAAACTAAAAACACAAATAATGTTTTAGTAAAACTAAAAACAAACACAAATAGTGTTTTAAAAAAATTAAAAAACATGTAAATAATGTTTAAATAAATTAAAAATACATATAAATAATATTTCAATAAAGTCAAAAACATATAAATAACGTTTAAATAAAAACGAAAACCTCCTCCTTTAATCTTGTAAATCCCCCTCAGACTTTTTCCACTTTTTAACTTTTTCCACTCTTTCCACTTTTTCCCCACTCACCTGGATGATGTTCTTTTCTCCTCACGAACCAAATCCTCTCTGCGCGGAATTTGGGCTCATTCTGGCGCTTCTGTTTTATACCGACGTCCACGCGACAGCCTCGTGCCTGCGCGCGTGCTCGCGAGGCCCCTTCACAAGCGTGGTGGTCAGAGGTAAAGCACAACAGAGGCAGGGTGGGTACTTCCGGTCAGACTTTCAAAACGAAAATCTATTAAACGAATTTGAATGGGAATGGAACTTTAACATTATGTATATATTTAAAAGAGAGAGAGAGAGGGAGAGAGAGAGAGAGAGAAAATATATAAAGAGAAATAGGATAAATAGAGAAAATAACTGATGTATACTTGAGTCTCTTTCATAATGATTTTATGTATTTTTCAGTAATCCAATCATTTTAAAACTGTATCCTTAGATAAAATACATACTTGTCTGTAATATTTTCTATTAAATGAATGAATGTTGTTTTATTCCATTCCTTCATTTTGCATAAATCTGACACCATTATGTTCTGTTATTTCTGCTTTCTCTATCACAATGCATTCAACCTCAGTCCTGCTTTGTGTTGCTGTACTTTTGTCTTTTATTGTGTTGTTTTCGATGTTTTATTCTGCTGTTGTGTCCTGCTTTCCCTGGCCAAGCACTTTGTAAACCCAGTTTTTAAAGGTTCTATATAAACAGAGGTAGGAAGTAACTAAGTGGAAGTACTTTGTTACTGTAGATATTTTTAAGTATTTGTACTGTATTGAAGTATTTATTTTTCTGGAAATGTTTTACTTTCACTCCCTACATTTTTTTCCTAAATATCTGTACTTTAGATTCCTTACATTCTCAGACAATACTAATTACTTTTTCAAACTAAACAGATGTCATAGTAAGAAAAATAAGTCACATCAAAGGGGAAATCAGTGGAGGAGAGAAACTGTGACTTTATATATTATAATTATGACTTTTATCTCATGATTATGACTTTATATCATAATTCTTTAATGTCATAATTTAGGCTTTTTATCTCAATTGTGACATTTTATCTCATAAATTTGCATAATTGTGAATTTGTCATCTCATATTTATGACTTTATCTCATAATTTACACTTTTTATCTCAACAATTTTGACATTTAATCTTATAAGTATGCATTTAAGAAAAAAAAACTATGATGTATTTTTATTGTAACCCCCCCCCCCCCCCCCCCCCACACACACACACACACACACAATTTTTCCTAAATTTCCTGCCCAAGTAACATAGCATTGTGACCCAATCAAACACATTATCTACACAGTAACTCACTTTCAAAGGCTTTATTTTTGATACTTTTGAAACGATTAATGATTTTTCTTGGTTAATTAAGTATCATTGCATCCATGGCAAAAAATAATAATAATGCAGTTTTACTTTTTACTTTACCATAATTGAGAAGTTGTACTTTTCCCCCCACAACTTTTACTTCAGTAAAGAAGTTGAATCAGTATTTGTACTTTTACCAGGTAATTTTTTCTTAAGTACAGAATGGGAGTACTTTTGACACCTTTGTATATCAATAAAGTTATTATTATTATTATTATTAGTAGTAGTAGTAGTAGTAGTAGTAGTAGTAGTAACAGTAGTAGTAGTAGTAGTAGGAGTATTGTTATTTATAAAGCTAAATATAACCTAACTATAAATATGAAATAATGAATGCAAATAAAAAGTTTTATTTTTCATTTAGAGGGTGCAAGGCTTTTATTTTGAAGGCAGAGGGATGCTTATTTCCATGTTGTGTCCACGTTCCTTTCATTGACACCTGTGCGTGTGAACCTGCATAAAGCTCCTGTCATGTGCGTGTGCCCCTGATGCCTCCCTGGTGGCCCCCTCTGCAGCTCTTTCCCTGACCCCCACCCACCCCTCCCCACCCCAGGCCCCTCTGTGCTTCTGTGTCAACTCAGCAGATCCTACACAGGCCAGAGGTGTGTGAATGCAGCCTGTTGTTGGATTATTCGTATAGGTCAGCAGTGCCATCCTATAGTTCAAACAAAGACCACCACAATAGGCAGAGAATGAGCCGGATTTGGACAGACCCCCCCATCCAATCCGGAAGGAGGAGGACGGAGGGGGGGGCACAGAATATCAAAGGTGTAATAGGCTCCACCTTCAACAAATAAGACAAAGAAGACATAAGTCCAACCTAAATGAAGCTAAAGCCACATCAGAACGTCCGCTTTATGACTCCAGGTTTGTGTTAGCGCTTTAATGCTAACACAATCTGTTCCACTGGGACAATGGATGGGACACGGTTGCCATAGCAGCAGTGTCTATGACATCATCTGGTCATCAGTCCTTGAGATTTGCTTAAGAGTCTAGGAAGATGTTTGCAGCATTACAAACAAACACTATACAAGCTCACATATACACAAGAGCAAAGAACATTCAAATCTGACCCCCGGGTAAAAATAAAATCTATTAAAATTAGGGATTTCCAACACATTTTATCTGAACTGAGTCAGTCCACTAAAATAAAAGCATAATAACCTGTCAATAATGACGACTACAAATGTTTGTCTTTGTTTTTGTGGAAAAAAAATATTAAATTGCTTGTTTTTTGTAATGATCTTTTATTATTATTGTTTTTTCAGTCAGAATTATCTGACTTCTTTATATGTAAAGAAAAACTAATAAAAAACAAAACAGAAGCACACTCAAACAGGGGAGTATTGACAGAAATATATATGTATATATATATATATATATATATATATATATATATATATATATATATATATATATATATATATAAAACAAATCAAAATATATAAAATATGTTATTCATTTCTCATCCCATAAATAATGCCAGGCAAGTTTTTGAACCTATAAGTTAAGGCTTAAAACCATCAGTAGGTTTACAGTCATTGGCAGTAATCAAATGAAGGACTTATCTGGAGTTTCCCAGAAGTGAGAGTTTACATGTCTTGTCTCATCATCTGAACCCACTGGTTGGCCTAATCCAGCTCCAATGGGCGAAGGCGGGGTACACCCTGAATGAGTCTCCAGTTCATCTCAGGGCTGAACATATATAGACAAACAATCACTCTCACATTCACACCTATGGACAATTTAGATTAACTAATTAACCTATCAGTGCATGTGTTTGGATGGTGGGAGGAAACTGTAATACCTGGAGAAAACCCACGCAGACACTAGAGATGCGCCGATGACGTATATTTTCATCCTCAACCGCTTCTAAAAATCTATCCGCCCACTATCCATTTGCATGAATGATTTCCCCCCCAATTTTCAGAACCAAACCCGCCCGCAATCCACGAGACAATTCCAAAATTATCTCCACCCACCACACAACGTGAACGCGTGCGGGTAAAACCTTACCTTTTAAAATCTATATTTTTTTTAGTTTTATGGATGTTGTCATATTACATCTGGCCCAGAGACAACGGTTGAAAAATATATTTTTTATGCTAATACTGACACATTTACAAACATGTTCATTAATGTGTTACTGTCCCTGTTAAATAAACCTGTTTTTAGCCTGGTACTCTTAACATTTTTTTTTTATCGAATGTGCTTTTTTATTGATTATTGTATTTTATTGATCAGACAGCATTGCTCACATTCCCTTGTAAGTCGCTTTAGATAAAAGCATCTATCATATACCTATCACGACAGCAAAGGTCCATATATGAATCAGTTAACTTCAATTTTTACCTCTTGTGGCACTCACACTCTTGGGGTCACAACAGAAGAAACTTGCTGGAGATACTTTCAGTTTATTCCAGCTGTGATGAACCATGTTAAACGTGCTTGTCTTATGACTTTTAAATACGTAATTGGCTTCACGTGTTTTGCAGATAACACATCCTGCACTTGTGTTGTCTAAATTTACCACCTCCATTAACTGTTCTTACTGTACTTTCTCTCCTTCTTTCATGTTTTAAAAATCGCCTGCTTTTAATTTCTCACGCACTAACTTCTCTTCCGCTGTTACCTGTGTTCTGTCTAAACTAAGCACCAGTGAATGACCAGACCAACAGGATACTGCCTGATTAAAAAGTATTTTAGCGTCGCTTTCGTTAGTTTAATTACCTTTGGAATAATATGCAAAATGTTTATTATATTTTTCTTTGAGTGCTTCTGTCGCAACCCACCCGCATTGAATAAATTATTATTTTTTGTCACGACATCCACCGGATCTGCAGTTGATCTGCACCACCTGCGGGTACGCGGTTCATCCGCACATCTCTAGCAGCCACAGGGGGAACATACTCTACACCCCACAGAAAGGTCTGGTGTGGGATTTGAACCAGGATCCTTCTTGCTGTAAGGCGCGAGTGCTAACCACTGCACCACCATGCCACCCGCCAAGTTGACATGTGCTGAAGAAATTGTTTTTCTTCTATGGTGCCAACTGGATGCATGTCAACACAAAAGGGCATGTATCGCCACCTAGTATCTGGGAGTTCAACATACTTCACTTAATAATTTAAATTTCATGCGAGTTTACATGTGCAGAAGGAATTTGAATCATTGAGTAGCGTATGTTGGACTCCCAGATGCTCGGCACTAGGACATTTTTTCAAGTCAACTTATCCGTCAATAAAGCCGGAGTCGAGTTAACGTGTCGTGATGACGTCATCACATTGTCAGCTGAGGAACAACACAGACATGTGGCTAAAACCCCCCATCCTCCCAAAAAACCCATGGACACAAGTCTGTCCAGCAATGAGCAACTTATATTAAAGTTCACTGCAATGTAACACTGACAAGACACAACCCTCAACATTTAACCCCAACAAAACAAAGGCTAACGTTAGCAAAGAGTTTTCCATTAAATTTAACTGAACAACATCAGTAGGTGAACATATGTCCACATTTTGTCTGGACCCACGGCTCTAAAACCAGACTGTCCACACGTCTGTCACACGTCCTCACTTTTTATATTAAGTGCAAAAACTTTAAGGCAACGGCCAAAACGCACACAACACTGTCCATATCATGTTTGGAAAAAAGAAGCACATTGTTTCCACTGCTACTCACTCATGTTAGCTAGCGGATGCTGCTTATATCATGCAGATTAGCTTGCAAAAGCCTCTTCAGATGGCCGTACCATTTTTTTTTTTCATCTGAGGTGAAGTAAAAGAGAGTGACAGACACACATGCGATGGGGGGGGCAGAAAGAATAACATGCGACTTGTCAACTCTTTCAAATTTAAGTCGACTTGTGCTACGGGAGTCATCGTGTCGACTAGTCGAGGTGTTTGTTAATGCCACACTATTTACACACATGCCCTTTTGTGTTGGCATGCTTCCAGTTGGCACCATAGAGGAAAAACAATAACTAAACCAAAATGTCAGAATTGAAGCAGACATAGTAGAAAACCACAGGATCTGCAGTGACTCCCTTGTGTCCTGTGCTGACCTGTGACCCCAGACCTACTCCCCCACCCTCACCTGTCTGATGGATGGACCTGCCCCCCCCCCCTTTCATCTATAACCTGTCCGTCCATGGGAGTGGATCTGTCCTTCAGTGTGGGTCTCTTTAAGGTTTCTTTTTTTCACACTGGGTTTTGGAGATTTTTCTTGCTGAGGAGGGTCTAATGACAGGGGATGCTTGGGACTTCATCTATTTCTGTGGTTGATTGTTCTCTTCTGTAAATTCCTGTGAGGCGACATTGTTGTGATTTGGGGCTCAATAAATAAAACTGAATTGAACAGAAAAAGAAGAAGACGACAACAATGAAGAAGTCGTGGCGAAGTTTGTACCAAACGTCCTGAGCTGCTGCATGGCTGTGGTCCATATGTTGTCCTCCTTCTACTGCACCTGCTTCAAATCTGATGCCTTTGTTTATTAATTGTTCACATATTAATGCTGCAGCCAGAAGAACGCCACACACACACACACACACACACACACACACACACACACACACACACACACACACACCTATGGTTCATATAGGGCCTGTTTTCATGAGAGTTTTTAAATAAAGGTTAATTCCTCTTTAAGATGACCATGTAAACACCAAGTTCCAGTTGAAAATGACTATTCCCAATAAAGTCACTGATGATACCACTCTTGATTCTGAATTTAATAATTCATTTGACATGGGAAAAGTTAATTCATCTCACCCAATGAGATTATTGTAATCACCTTGTGTGTGTGTGTGTGTGTGTGTGTCTGCAGAGACATATCATGCTATAGTAACTCAATGAATACTTGAGATATCGCCATGAAATTATATGGGCTAATGCGAATCAGATGCAATGATCCATTTGAGTAAAGGTCAAAGGTCAAGGTCACAATTAACTAAAAGGTCAAGATCATATTATCGGTTATAACTCAAGAACAGAGGGCACCAGATTTTTCAGATTGGTACCAAATGGTGCAGAATTAAGATTTCTACAATTCTTATACATGGTGTTATCACATACAACCAAAAGTTTTTGAGATCTCTGGAGGTCAAAGGTGACATGTCGTAAAATGAACTTCTGCAACACTGTATGTGTCAAGCATAGGCATATCAAACTGTAACTTAATCAACACTGGACATATTATAATATTACATGCACTAACGCATATAATTTATCAATTTTGAAAAAGGTCAAAGGTCAAAGTCACATTCAGCAGAAAGGTCAAAATAACATTATTTGCTCTCTGAATACTTGTTCCTCTTTAATATTATTCCTGTCATTCTGCACATGACACACATATTTCGTGTTGATGACGCACATATTCCACGCTGCCAGCATTAGAATGTTGATTTGAGTCGAGCTGCTGCTTTGCAATTATGACAAAAATAAATGCAAAAACCACATGTAGTATCTGTTCTTCCATGGTGGTAGTTGAAACATGCTGTGGCTCAGATGGTCGAGTAGGTCGCCCAATGACCGACAGGTTGCCAGTTCATGTCCCGGCTCTGGCTGTCCACATGTCAAAGTGTCCTTGGGCAAGACGCTGAACCCTCATTTAGGCTCCCAGTAGGACTGACCTTTGACCTTAGAAACCTACTGGTGTATGAGTGTGTGTGTGAATGGGTTAATGTCAAGCTAATGTAAAGCGCTTTGAGCACCATGAAGGTGGAAAAGCACTATATAAGTGCAGAACATTTACCATTCTGGTAGACATCCAGACATTAAGTGGCTGTTCTGTCCAATCAGAACCCTCTGTATCTCCATCTCTTATAGCTCAATTAACTAGAACAGAATACACCCATTTCTCATTTATTCGGAATTGTAAACATGAAGGAAATAGCTTTAATTCTGAATTATTTTATTCAGGAATCACCAGACAGAGACAGCATGGGGGAGGAGTTTTTATTTTATGTGGAAATGTTGCATGAGTTGTACACACTCCTGTAAGCAACATTTCTATGCTCCTTTTTTTTCCTATGCTCCTGATTATTTTGTGTCTGCAGATTTGACAGGATGTAACACAGAGTGCTTTTATTGTGAAGGCAGGAAGTGTGCTGTGTGTGTGTTATGTTCTTGACCATGGATACAGATGTGTTTTAAGACAGAACTGTGAGTAATAACTTGCGTCTGAAGTTCAACTCTGCTGTTCCCTTTACACATGACACTGTCAGAGTTCATTGACACACTCAGTTAACTCTCTCCATGTGAGCGCCTCAGTGAAAAACTAAGAAAGAAAAGAGTGCCTCAGAGGTTTTTGCACTAAAAGCTATGGTATGGAACTTCATTGTAGCTTGGTTTATTTATATATATATATATATATAATATATATATATATAATATATATATATATATATATATATACATATATATATATATATATATATATATATATATATAATAGATGTTTAGGTGATGGGTTAACAACATAAGTCAAAGTAGTTTTACTCTACTTTGTGTAAATATTGATGTGACTGTTGTTAATTCAGAGGGATATGTCAGAGTTTAATCCTTTAATGACTACCATTATAACAGGTCATCTAGATTTCTTTATTTGTGCAATAACAGAATCAGAAAATGTCTTCTTTGTCAATTCTTTAAAACCTTTTTTCAAGAAGAACCTAACTTGCAATATATGTACATTAATTAGCATTATTATAAGTAATAAATGTTTAAAACAATGTGTTATAATAAAAAATAAGACATCAGACTTGAATTTTTATCATATTTATTATGAAAAACAACTGTAAATATTCAAAATGAAAATTTCTGAGATTATAGAAATAAACTACACTATTCTACATGTGCACATTTTTGTTTGTCCACAATCATTCTGCTTCTTCTTTTTTTTTTTTTTTTTTATTATTTCTAGTCATTCAAATCAATGAGCCCAAATCACAGCAAAGTCAATTTCACAGGGCTTTACAGAGTTCATTCATAAATGGACTGAATAAAAATGCAGATAAACTGTGAAAAAAAATCTGCAAAACTTGACAAAAAACACACAAGCAGAACACACTAAAACAGGACTGTTACTATAATGAATGATTATTTACACAAATTCTGCACAGAAACAGTTAAAACCTCACTAAAACACAGTAAAAATGTCACTAAAACGCTGCTAACAGTCATAAAAATCTTCTCTCTCTCTTACCAGCTGATTTCGACTGCTTTAAGCTCCACCCACTTCCATCCCTCCTCTTCAGACATTACAGGATCAACCCTAATGTGTTATAGAATAGAAAGTACAGCAAAAGTTGAAATTTGGATATTGAAAAAAAAAATTGCACAAATACTGGATATAAAAAGGTGTCACCAGCAAAACAATCATCTTAAAACGTAAGGGTTAAAAAAAATATATAATTACACTTTGTTCAAGTAATTTCATATTCACAATTGAATTGACAAAAAAAGAAAAAAATGTAATAACTGAACAAACAGAAACATCCACATCCAGGTTATAGGGTGCACCTCAATGATGTGCAAATGTACAATAGTGAATATTCTGGGTTGAAAATACATGATTGCCACAGGTGTTGTTTAAGTCCATGCTTGTAATAGTGTTAGTTTTAATCTCCTCACTTTGGCCATGTTCGTTTGTTCTTTTAATATTTATAAATTTTTCTATATTATTGTTTTTCTTTAGCATTTTTTCTTTAGCAGTAAGAGCAGCTTGGTGAGAATGCCAAGATAATCTGTGTAGCATTCGTTCATTGATTTTTCAAAATAAAACCAAAATAAGACAACAAAAAAAACAACTTGTTTCTTCATTATTAGTTTCCAAAACCAAAATAAAAAAAAAAAAAAACAGATAACGTTTTTTAATTTTTCGTTTTTGTGTTTAAATGAATAATGGAGAAAACAGATATCGGCCGTTTCACGTTTTATCCAATTTTGACCTGAAGCAAGTTGAGTAAACCACAAATGATTGTGACCCACAGTGACAAAGATAGAAACTAAGAGGGTCACCCTAAGACCTGAAGATATGACCTTGGAGAAAATTAGTGTCATATTCCAGGTACGTTGTTTTTATAATAACACACAAAAATATTTATACGATAAGTGTATATGTATATCTTTCATATGCGTACAGCTTGTACTTACCTTATGTATTGATGACAGGATAAGAGTTTCCAGTTCTGCATCTGACGTATATCATTTACACCTGAGTTGGTGTTGAGCACAGAATTTTCTCACCGATATTTCCGAGGATCTCTGAATACCTAATTGTGTTAGCATGTTAGAAATATCACCATGTGTTTTTCCATCACCAAACAGCTGTTTAATCATACCCTAATCATCTTCAAGTTTGGTGGACATGTTTCTTTCAGTTGTTAAGATTCATTCATGGTTTACTGTACTCAACTTACTTTTTCCATTATTCATTTAAACACAAAAACGAAAAAAAAAAAAAAAAAAAAAAAAAAACCCAGATCATTATCTACAACCAAATAATGAAGTTGTTTTTTCATTGTCTTATTTTTGGTTTTATTTTGAAAAACCAATGAACAAATGATACACGGATTCAAGATATCCCGGTTAAGAAATGCACTGTGAAGATGGCAAAGTTAAAAACTGAAGATACATGTTTTATTTCAAGAAATGGAACCCCACGTACACTACATTAACATACGTGAAAAGACTTCAAATAGAAAAGAGGGTGTGTGCTCTGTATAAAAATACTTGATTTTTCTTATTGAAGTAAAGTTTGATGGTGCAGTGTTTAGCACTCATGCCTCACAGCAAGAAGGACCCTGGTTCAATTCCCACACCAGACCTTTCTGTGTGGAGTTTGCATGTTCCCCTTGTGTCTGTGTCGGTTTTCTCCAGGTACTCCAGTTTCCTCCCACCATCCAAACATATGCACTGATAGGTTAATTAGTTAATCTAAATTGTCCATAGGTGTGAATGTGAGAGTGATTGTTTGTCTATATATGTTCAGCCCTGAGATGAACTGGAGACTCATACAGGATGTACCCCGCCTTTGCCCAATCAATCTTCTATTTGAGAATTTATAACTGAGACAACAGTGTTTTCATATTCTTAGTATACTGTAGAGTTCATCAATGGCAGACTTTATTGCAGACTGGTGGCACAGTGGTACAGAGGTTAGCACTTGGGCCTCACAGCAAGAAGGACCCTGGTTCTATTCCCACACCAGACCTTTCTGTGTGGAGTTTGCATGTTCCCCTTGTGTCTGTGTGGGTTTTCTCCCGGTACTCTGGTTTCCTCCCACCATCCAAACACATGCACTGATAGGGCCGGTCTTCCTTGAAAAAGCGATCATTGATGTCATGGGACACGTCTGGTTAAATAAAGCTTAAATAAAAATAAATTGTTGCCTAAAAATGTGAAGTATTCTCAATTATTCTTTTTTTTTTTACGGTGCATATCAAATGAAGCTATAACCAATGTTTCAGAATAGTTCAGACTCAAATATTAATTTGAAATTATTCTGATCCAAATCTCAGCCCATCATTTCTCCCTGCAATCATTTCCAAGACAAAATGAATTAACTCTAGACTGGCTTCTTAAAAGTGGATGAATATAAAAACAGGTCGTCAGAAAATGTCTAATCTCACCTCTATGTTGTGCCAATCTCAAGTTTCTATGAAAACATGTTCTTGAATTAGACCCAATAATGTGATTTTGACCTTTCTGCTAAATGCGACCTTGACCTTTAACCTTGACCTTTTTCAATATTGGTCATTTTGTTATACTTATATATGGATCAGTGCGTGTAATATTATGATAATATATTCATTATTGATTAAGTTATAGCATGATATGTCTACGCTGTTACAGAAGTTCATTTTGCAACAGGTCACCTTTGACCTCCAGAGATCTCAAAAACATTTTGGTTGTAGGTGATAGCACCAATCATGAGAATTGTAGAAATCTTCATTCTGTTTTGTTTGGTACTGATCTGAAAGTTCTGTGACCCTCTTTTCTTGAGTTATGACCGAGAATGTGATTTTGACATTTTAGTTCATTGTGACCTTGACCTTTGACCTTTACTTAAACGGATCATTGAATTTGATGTGCATTAACTATATGTATATGCCCCTGTAATTCCATGGTGATGTCTCAAGTATTCATTGAGTTATAGCATATGTCTCTGCAGACACACACACATACATTACAATCTGATCCAACCAACGTTGGATGACATTAATGAGCCAAGTGAATCAATGTTTTGAGCGTGTCTTTGAAACCAATAGATCCCAAAAATCTGCCCCCCCCATCCTTATTCATTGGGAGGGGGTTACATTCTAAAAACTGGAAAAGCCCTCTGAGAGCACAAACCTCCGCAAAGGCAGACCTCCCCCCTCCGAATGAAGAGAGGTCTGCCAAGGAGGTTATGATTGTCTGTCTGTCTGTCTGTCTGTCTGTCTGTCTGTCTGTTAGTTAGCAAGATAACTCAAAAAGTTATGGACTGATCTTGATGTAAATTTAATAACATGTTGGCGGTGTCACAAGGGACAAATGATTAGATTTTGGTGATGATCCAGAAGAGATCCTGGATTCTGGATCACTTTGAAAAGTATTCTCCATTTACAACTATGTAAAATTTATAAGTGACTCAGAATTCAAGATCTCTTCTGGATCATCACCAAAATCTAATCTAATCATTTGTTCCTTGTGACACCCCGAAATTTTCATCAAGATCCATCTGTAACTTTTTGACTTATCTTGCGAACTAATAGACAGACAGACTGATTGGTCTGTCCACGATTTGGCCGTAGACAACAGAATGTGTACGGTGTTTTACCAGACCCTTGTGTGGAAACATGAGGATCGGCGAAAGCCAGGGTAAAAAGGAAGGAAACAGGTGCCAAGCAAAACCTGTATTTCAATATGTTTGTGTTTTTTTTTCAATTTATCTATATTATTATTTATTATTATTATTATTATTATTATTATTATTAATTAAATTGAATTGAATTCTATTATTTAATTATTTTTGTAAAATATTTTTTTTCTATGTTTATAAAGTTTAGATTTTTCTGTATTTATTTTTTAAAGATGTTTACTTTTTCCATTTATTTAATTTTATTAGTATTTTTTAATTATTTTATTTTTTATTTAATTTAATTACATCGTATTTATTCATTTTGTTCAATATTTTTTACATTTTCCTTTATTTAAAATTCTTTCTTTCTTTCTTTCTTTCTTTCTTTCTTTCTTTCTTTCTTTCTTTCTTTCTTTCTTTCTTTCTTTCTTTCTTTCTTTCTTTCTTTCTTTCTTTCTTTCTTTCTTTCTTTCTTTCTTTCTTTCTTTCTTTCTTTCTTTCTTTCTTTCTTTCTTTCCTTCTTTAAAAAAAAGATATATTTATGCTGACTACCCAAAGGTACTTTACCTACAAGTGATGCTTATAAACTTGGTCCTCATCAGACAATAATTATTGTTAATAATAGACTGATATATCAACTACCAATATTTACATTTCTTTCTTGTATCAGTATTGGCCTGTTGTGTTGGCTGATATGCTTTTTTTGCTGCCATGATTTACTGACATGTGAAGGAAAAATAGCAAAAATTTAGAAGAAAAAAACCCGAAAGAAATAAGAAGGAAAAAGCAAAGAAAAAAAGGGGGAAAAGAAGGAAAATGGTGAGAAAAGGAAGGGGGAAAATTCAAAAAGAAGAAGGAGGAAGAAAAACAGAAAAAGAAGAGAAAAGGAGGAAGTAACAAAAACAGGAAAAAGAAAAGAAAAAATAACAGGAAAAAAGAAAGGAGAGAAAAAATGGGGAAAACTCGAAAAGCACTCTGCATGTGTGTGTGTGTGTGTGTGTGTGTGTGTTGCCTCCCCACTGATCACCCATAACTTTTATCATTTGTTTCTTGTATCATTATCAACATTTCCTGAAAATTTCAGCCAAATCCGTTCAGAACGTTTTGAGTTATATTACTAAAAGATAAACAAATAAACAGACAAACAGATAAACACTGGCAAAATTATTACTCTGTCATTCATTGGAGTAATCAACATGTGAGATGCGAACATGTGTGTGATGTATTCTGGTTGCCAAGCAACGACATTTCATTGTCAGATTCACTGTTTTCTGAGCTTCTGTACAATGACAATAAAGGAAATCTATCTATCTAATAAAAATGGGAAAAAGGTGAGAAAAAGGAAAAAAAGAAGAATAAAGGAGAAACAGAAAAGAGGAAATTTGGGAAAATGACAGAAGAGAAAACATGGGTAAAACAGAAAAGAATAAAAAAGAAAACAAAAAGCAGAAAAAAAATCAGGTTTACATTTGTTCATATTTATTTGTTCAACTGTCACTTTTTAAATTTTGTAGTTGGAATTAAAGGAGATTTTTTTTTACATTTGTTTTAATTTCACAGAAATAAATCAGTATTGGCTCCAAATATCAGTTTAAAAATAGTCTGTATCAGTCATCAGCAAAGGCTGATGTAAAACAAAACCGCATCTGTCCCCAAAAAAATCCATATAAATCAATCAATAATGTATGGAGTATAATACTTTTGGATTCAACAGCCTTTCAGTCATATTGCTTTGCCCATGACAGCTGACAGGAAGTGCAGTACTGCACTGCCTGATGGGAAATGAAGTTCAAATGTCGAACAACACATTCAGTCCCAACATACTGGTCTGAATAAGAGTCCTGGGTCCATGTGCTGGTCCATGGTTCCTCCTGGGTCCATATGCTGGTCCATGATTCTTCCTGGGTCCATGTGCGGGTCCTTGTTTCTGACCTGGGTCCATGTTCTGGTCCATGGTTCCTCCTGAGTCCATTTGCTGGTCCACATGCTGGTCCATGGTTCCTCCTGGGTACTGGTCCTTGTTTTGAACCTCGGTCCATGTTCTGGTCCATGGTTCCTCCTGGGTCCATGTTCTGGTCCATGATTCCTCCTGGGTCCATGTGCTGGTCCATGGTTCCTCCTGGGTCCATGTCCTGCTGGTCACTGGTTCACCATTCATCTGCTCTGTTGTTTTCATTCATTCTGTCATAATCTGGATGATCTCAGCTTCAAAACTATTCTTTTTATTAAATATATTTGTCATTTTTGTAACTGGAGCGTCATAGTGGGTCCAGAACGCAGACCAGTTCAGATCCATCGGTCTCCATAAGGCCTGCATTTTTGTTCGGTTAGATTTAAGCATAACACGGGGTTCAAAGGTCAGGTTTATGAAAAAGGAGATTATAGGTTTTAAATGTGCAAAAGTAAATGCAGTAGGAAAAATCACACAGAACCTGGACCAGGTCTCATGAGTTCACAAAGGTTTTTGTTTAACCTCTCCACCCCAGATGTCCTTCTAACCTCTGACACTAAAATAAGTCAAAACAAAAAACATAGACTGGAAACAGAAACAGGCATCATTAGGGTTATACGGTTATAGTGTTAGGGTTTTACGGTTAGAGTTATAGAGTTAGAATTTTGAGGGTTAGGGTTTTAGGGTTAAGTCTAAGTTAAACCTCCGGAACCAGATGAAATTCATCTTCCCGTTCCTGTTCCTCTAGGGGGCGGTAATGAGTCCCATTGCCAAGGGTTCAAGAAACATGGGGTCTATTGAAGCGGTGATTTTGATGTATTTACTATGGAGACAGACATCCCAAGTCTCCTGGAAGTTCGGGGAGTCTCCCTGATATCGATAGTGACTCACTGATGCACGTGAGTCAGATAAAATATTCCGGATTTTGAAGGGAGTTTTTTTAACACTGCAAGTGAGAGCGTGCAGGCATGTCTCTCCCATCAAACTTATGCCCAGTGAGCTGTTAAGTCTGATATTTGACAGATGTGCACCTTCTCCAAAAGCATCAGCAGCTGTCCGCTCAGCCTTACCCTACTGGAGAGGTTTCAGGAGTGGACACAGACTTCCTTTATGTCAGGGAGTTTAGGGACCATCGCAAAATAAATCGACCGGCAACACAAAAAAAAAAACTAAAGAAAACTTTTCTACATTAAATCATCTCAAATGTATAAATACATGATTGAATGAATCAATACATAAATAAATGAATAATTAATAAGTATTAATTTAATTTAAGTAGCAATTGCTTACTCAAATTCAAACTCAGTTTTTGTTCAATAGTATATGTGGGTCATGTGATCTCTG